>CM076579.1:1154736791-1154891791 GCA_034641835.2 Pinus albicaulis | reverse complement strand
TGAAATTTGCAATGTGAAACAAAACCTCATAAGGCTAATGAAATGAATAATAATAATAATCACCTGTATCCAAGACTCAGAATGATGAGCCTTGAAAATAGTGTCTTACTGTTGTCTTGTGAAAAAATAAATATTTTATCATAATTTTGATCTTTAAGTTCTTCTTGGAAAACAGGAAAGTTCATTCCAAGTGCCAATGAATGAAAAAGAACAAGAGAGAGTTCACTCTCTTAGTGGATAAAGTTTTTTATTGCACATTGAAATGGTTTTTGATTGAATTTCCTGTAGAATGAAAATGATCGCTTGTATCTAGTATCTGTATTCTAGATGATGAGTTATGTCACTGATTGCATCCTTGTAGGAAAGAGTTAAATAAGAATTATGTTCTTGTTATATATATATATATATATGTATATATATATAAGATACAATAAAATGTTGTTTAGTATTGATGATGTAGCAAGGAGCCTTTGAATTGAACTATCATCTAGTCAAATTATGGTGTCTGACGAGAGAACCTAATGATGATTAGATCACAAAAATATATAATTGGGATAATTGGTATGGCTCAGAATCTAAATGGTGATTTCATATGTTTCCATCATAATATAAAGGTAAGGACAATCATGCACCATGGCTTGCAAGTCCACGAAATACTATTGTGTATCAAACAAGTCCTTGGCACTAAATAACTGTGGAGTTCTATAGAAACATACAAGGGATCACAAAAAGCTAATATAGGGTCAGATAAACCATTAGAAGAGATTGATAATGCCTCCAAGATATATGATATTGTAGGCATGGATATTTCCATACACAATGGCATCCCTATTGATATATGAATTTTTTTTTTTCTGTGGGATTTTGTTTAGTGTCCTAAAGCATGCATCTATAGCAAAAAATGAGTCTAAAATTTTATTGTGATGGTTCCCATCCACATACTTGCAAACCTTATCCATGTGTATAGCTGACTAATTTAATAGGTTGTTTTAAATAATGTTGGAAATGACTCTATGGATTAGTACCATCCTACTAGATGATTAAGAAAAGAAATAAAGGTGGATTTGAGATCCTTGATATTATTTGAGGGATGAATCCTCAATGTATATCCATTGTTATGGTTAAATCAACATACTTAATCGCGACTCACTGGATATTATAATTCCATCATAGTGACAAATTTTCTCAATGCTACATCTGGTGAGTTGAATTTGAAGGGAAATATGTATATTCGTGAAATTGTAGTTGCATGATGTTGAAATCGATTTGTGGAAGATGTATGAATTTTGAGACATGTTATGTTTCAATAGTATAAGCCGAATTACTAGACAGTTATTTGGAATTGTCAATAAATCATGTAAATGAAATTTCTATGTGATATTGGTGTGTTCCAAATAGAGTCAGACTACTTTGGTAACCCACTGACCCAATAATGTGAATAACATGCTAAGGAACTAACATAAATTGTGATAATAAATCCATTAATATACAAAATTTATTCATTATCTGCAATGCGACAAAGCAAAGAGCCAAACCTGGCAAAAGTAGGCTACAGAATAGACTTCGTGTTGTAATGGATTCCAAATAACTTAATTACTAGACACAAGGGGGAAATCCGAAATTAACACAATTAAGACACTTGGGAAAGTAGAAATAATTATGCTAAGGGAAAGGAAAAGAAGCCATTGAAGGCTGGGTATGACATTTCTCGAAGAGTTCTCTTGAGTTAGGTGTAATAAACCAATGCAGACTCTTGGAATGAATCTTGGAATAAAATAAAAGAAAATTGAACTAGATTGGGAGTCTTGATGTTCGGAGTTGATAACCTGTTACGTTAACTGTCACTGTATGGAGGAGAACATCTCGAGGGAGATAATGGACCTCATAACCAGTCTTGAGGTTGAATTCATCCTAAACTTTACTACTATAAAACTAGTATGCATAAACAAGTGAATAGGGATAAGGTTATAATAGTGATAATTAGTACAATTTCTCATGAGAGACAAAAAATTTTGAACTCTGAATATATCATTATTATCAATTAACAATTAAAGAAAACAAATTTGATATGATGGTGGATTGAAAATTATAATAGTAATACTTAGAGTTATCAATTATGGATTGGTGAAATCATTGGGTAAATAAAAGAATTAATAATGATGCAAATTTGAAGATACTACAAAATCAAATTAAGTGAAAGTTATTAACCCTTCATAGGTTGTGAGGTATGATGGCCATTTATTATTTGGGTAAATGAAGGAATTCATAATGATGCAGATATGAAGATAGTACAAACTCAAATCAAGTGCAAATTATTAACCCTTCATAGGTTGTGAGGTATGATAACAACTTATTATTTATTTTTATATAGTATTTATCTCACAATACTTATATAAAAATACTCATACCTCTGATTATTATACAAGTTATTATTTGTTTCCTCTAACTGAACCTCTGAGTATTATCAATTAGAGGAAATGATGTTACGGAAAGCAGACAGTTACAACATTACGTACAATAAAGGTATTTTAACGAGGAATAACTACCTGTGAAAATTAAAATAAAGATCTCATGCGTGAAAATATTCTAACCTGTGTTCAACATGAGGAAATGTCATCTGACATGTAGAGAATTAATATTTAAACTTATATTGATTTTATTTTATTTTAACATTAATTAATAACCTCTTAGAAAGTTAGTGAGGGTTATGCAACCCTTGATTGAAAAGGGGATTTCAAGAAAGGTCTGGGGCTTGAAGGAGGAATGGGGTAAAAGAAAAAGAGAAAATTAATGATCCATGAAGGCTGGGCATGACGCTGCCAACGGGAAAAACTCCTAAGTTGGGTGCAATAGACTAGTGGAGATTTCTGAATTTAATCCTGGAAGGGTGAATGTCTAGAGGTTGGAAGGAGAGATATTCTGGAAAGGAGAAAAACATATGTACTCTACTCTTACATAATTATGTGTTTAAAATTATGGAGATTGATGGTTGACTATTGGTTTCTGCATTAAATGAAAATATGCTTAGTAGCAAAATAAATTGTCTATCGCTTGACGGTATGCCTGTGACCTATTAGTAGTAATTTACCTATAGCTCAATGATATTAGAATGAATACTTACATTTGTGAATTTAACCTCATGAGGTTAATGTAATTAACTTGGAATATTGAATATTTATGTTTTGCTAAATTCTAATGGAATTATATGTATTTCTTTGGGTATTTGGTAAATTATTCTCACCGGTAGGACCTCGTCATTGTTATGTAAATAAATATTTGGACTCTTTAATTATGCGCGAAGGAAAAAAAAATATTATGACCCTAGGATCATAGAAAAGCTATTTAAAACATAAGTGTCAAGAAAATAGTACAAAGGATGTACATATATATGGAAAAATTTATTTGATGCATTCATAATAAATGATACCCTGAAAAGTGGAACATTATACTTGATGCATTTTTAATATTAAACTCTGCATGAATGAAAATAATGATGGAACTAAAACAGTGAGTTCTCTACAAATAATAGAAACAAACAACAATTTCTAGTTAGAAATGGAACTATGATGGTAAATATACATGTGAGACATAAATTGATCTACAAGTATGTTAAAGTGAGAGTGGAGGATAGAGTAATGCGAAAAACTCGAGTAAATGATTATAACCCTCAACAAAAATGATTAAGTATATATATAAGTTTGAAGTAAACAATTGTGATACAAATATATATATTACTAAAGTAGTAAAACAAAAACCCATAATGCATGAGGGTCGTGGGAAATCAACAAAAAATAAACAGAATGGAACTGGAGGTATTCCACCCACCATATTTGTATCGTTGTAGACATTTTATATTATCCATTAAAAAGGAAGTTCCATTCAACCCCGGCTCTAGATTTATGACTCGAGCCAGAAAAGTACTGATATAATATAACAGAAACTCAAACCATAAAATCCTGAGATACGTAATTTATGACTGGAGCCAAAAAATCAATAATATAAGAGAAACTAGAACCCTAAAATACTGAGATACGTAATATAATGATTATTACGGAACCCTTTCGATATAATATTGGGTCAAAAATCCAAATGGAAGCCATCATCCATAGCCTTAAAACTACTGTGCAAGTCAGTCAAAATCTTTCTTGGTGACTCTGAATGCTACACGAAAAGGAAATTACCGAGATATATGGGTTTTGTTCACATCAATAACGTCTAGTGGAAGCCATGGAGCACCACGTCGTAATTATAATATTGGAGAATGATAGAAATACCCTAGCGGCGGCACAGTAAAATTTGTGAGAAGAGGGTTAATCAAATGAACAAACGATTTCGAAAGAGATGCTAAAACTTTTCACTTACCATATGCTGAGCTAACCCTTTATGCCTGTTGTGAATCACAGCGAGAGTTGAGAAGTAGCACTGCAAAAGAAATACATACAACACTAATTAGAATAATAGACCTTTAAAATAAGTAAACTGGATTACAAAAGCTTTTGAATGTGAATACTAAAGTATAATTGTTGTTACCTGTTCAAGAAAACCACATGCATTCAACTCCAAACCTATTTTCAACACTAGGGTAAAGAGTTCCTCTGTTCGGCTCTTTGACATGACAGAATGGGCCATGGGCCATAGCGATAGGGTCTCATTACCCTAACTGTATAGGAACAAATATCGACCATCTGATTAGGAGCAAAGTGACCTACAATGGAGATTAACCAAATGTCCTGATGACCAATGACTGTAAGCACCAAGGCGATCCAAAAGGTTCTTTCAAGAAGGTTCGATTTGTATTTACTGGTAAAAAAGGTGAAATCTATAACCCTCTCAAATTCCAAGAGTCACACGGATGGCACGTAATATCATTAAAGGGAAATTCTTGAACATGAAATAACATTAATTTCATTAAAGGGAAATGATTGCTTTAAAGTTGAACATGAAAGAAAATATTGGTGAGAGCCAAACCATTTTATGCCTATTTCAAGGAACAAATCCAATTAAAAAAATATTTGAGGATTATGCAAGGATGATGAAGCCTTATAACGTAGAAGTAATCGTTAATGTAATTACAGACAAAACATATGGGTTAAACCATGGTTATATAAGGTTTATGAATATGAAACCTTTATAGTAAATGCTGGTAGAATTTATATTTATTTTTAGTATGGTGAACATGTTACAATAGATTTTATTTACTTATGTTATGGTGCCACAATTAAAAGTTTATGTTTCTATGTGGTCTCAAAAAATTTCCCCAAGTTTCTTGGGAGCAAGAGAGAGTGACCTCACACATTCGTTGTCACAAGATTCCTTCCTGTCGACTCTATGAGTTTATATTGATTTTTTGTAACCCTTAATATTATTCATTTCTTTCTCTAGGTTTCTTGTTTTACTAATGTCTTCCTCTAGTTGCAGGTTGGATCAAGCTTAGGTGAGAACTACTTGAATTCTTCGACTCTCTCATTGTTTTTCCACAACCAAGTTCTTTTCTTAGCCCTTGGTTTCTATTTTACAGGTTCGACCCTAGATGTATGTCTCGTTTTTTCACAAGAAAATTGTTTCCTGAGCTTTAGCCTTTGTTCCCCCATGGAAATTATTAGTAGGTCACTCGGTAATTTCTTGTCTAGCCAAGGGTCCTTGGTAGGTCTATAATGAGGTCCAACATTTCTCTCCTTCTTGTTAGTAAGAATGTGGGTAGTATTATGATGGCTAGATAGAATTATGTTATTCCACTCGGATAAAATTCCAATGCTATGTGAAATTAATTAATGTATAATGAACCATTTTTGGGGTTGTTCCCCATATGTATTATAAGTTTGTTCCTGTAATTGTTGACAATTTTTTCCTCTTAGTCTGCCTTCTTGATATGGTATTTTCTGGTATCTAATGTTTTGATTAAATGGAACTATGTTGACGATTTAATTTGAGTTCACATTTCTTGGCATGTAAATATTTATTGCAAGATATTTCATTTCTTTTTGTCAGTAGATGTATGTTATTTTTATGCTTACTATATTGTTACAAAATGTTGTTTTATTTTCAAAGAACAGTCATATTTTCATGCACAACAAATGTGCTTATTATTTTTTGAAATGCTATTACTTGATGTATTTTTTTATGTACTTTAATCTTGAAGCGATTTGATTAACCTAATTATGCCTCTAATGAGACTAGCTTGGATCAGTCCTAGGATGGTGAAAATCATCAGCTGGGTCGAGGGATAAACTCACCTGTAACAATAGGGTATTGCTTTGTATATCGACATAGTTATATTCATGGGTTGTCTCGTTGCACTCAGCATTCAAATGCCCATAATGAGTAATTTACAATCTTCTTCTACGCCACCTACCATACATAAGGAATGTTTTCATTTTTATTAGAAACCCTACGGGGTTATTAATTATATTCAGAGAGATAAAGATAAATATTTGAGCATGGGATATCAATAAATATAGAGATTCCACTATAACATTTTCAAAATTTCATTGTACTAGATAACAAAGTTGTAGTACAAATAATTCTAGCAGGAATTCCATAAACTAATTCTACAGGAATTAGTTTCATTGTTCAATGAATTTTCTAACTAGTTCACATCCTATGAAATCCATATTTTCATTCTATATCATCAAATACAACCACAGTGTTTGTACAGTAAACCAAAAATTTTAGGGAATTATCTGTTATCAGCTTGACCCTGCCAAGGAAATCCTGTTGGAATTTCTGAATATAATCAAACAGAGGAAATTCATTTCCCCCAAAACACAGAGATTTCAAATAAATGCGGAAATTAAACAAAAAAATCAATACACATAGGCATCATAGAACACAAGAGAGGAACGATTTTTTTTTTTCCATTCAACTCTCTCTCTTACAAAATGAAATTACATTCTTCTTATATCAAAATGGTCGAAGCCTGTAAACCTAATGCTATCAATGCTAATTCAATGTTGAACAGACGTTCAACAAACATTTGTCCTTGGGGTGTCAAAATACCCATTTCTACATGTAATTGGCACACACACCATATTCTGAATTACACAGGAAAACACGTAAAAACACGTTCAACACACAAACTGACGGATCTCAAAATTTATTGGTTTCATCTTTGAAACCATATCACATCCAACACTCTATCACAAATCGCAGATCAGTATTCTTAAATTTAATTGGCGCGAACACGGGTAAACATAAGAGGTTGCAGGCACGATGTGTGATGGCATGATCACACCGCAAAACAAACAAATTAACTTGTAGGCGCTAAGCGGTAAACACAAATGATTGCAAATATGATGTGCAATAGAAAAATTTCATCGCATGACAAATATCATAGCTTGCAATGGTGGAAAGGCCAGTGGTAAACAATGTGAAGTGCGCTCTACGGTGAGACTTAAGTGTTGGTAAGTGCGGTAAGGAAGTATAAATGAAATCAGGCGCAAAAAAAAGTTTTGGCTCATGTCCTAAGGTTAAGGTGGGTCCCACCATATCACATCAGCAGAAAATTAACATTGGTGAAAGGCTTGAGAGTTAAAACATAAAAGTTTTGGGCTGCATCTGTGGGAAAAATGGTAAGTCAATGCGGTGGTTGAATAAATAAAGGCAGACGATGGTTTGCGGTACTTTGTTTTTTGTTTTTCATGGATTGTGTGAAAACACCTCCAATTCTTTAATTCTTTTGATGTCCTTCCCTGCTCAAAAATTGATGAAGTATGGGCTGATTCTGCTTCTCATTCATGGTGGTGGTTGGGAGTAAAATTCCAACACTCCCCCTTAATCACAACTTCCACCATTATTGATTCCCAAACATTTTCTGAGATACTCATAAATCTTCTGAGCTAATGGCTTTGTGAGGATATTAGCAAATTGTTCCTTTGTTCTGCAATGCTGCAAAAAAATCTCACCATTGTTAACCAATTCTCTTATAAAATGATATTTTGCATCTATATGCTTCTTTCTCTTATGGAAAACAAAATTATTTAACAATACTATTGCTGAGCTATTATCACAATAAATTGTGGTTCCTTTCTCTTGCTCATGAAAAAAATCTCGTAGCATCATTCTCATCCAAATAGCTTGACAGGTTGCCGTTGTTGCTGCTACATACTCTGCTTCTATTATTGATAAAGAAACTATTGGTTGCTTCTTGGAAGCCCATGAAATGGCTCCCGATCCCAAATGAAACATATACCCAGATGTACTCTTTCTATCATCTACACTTCCATCCCAATCAGTATCAGTGTAACCAATCAACTTAAAATTATCATTTGAGGAGTATAGAATACCATACTCCTTCGTTCCATTCACATACCTCATAACTCCTTTGGTGTCTCCATGAATCTGGAAATTAAACTTACAACATACATAATATCAGGCCTAGTTGGAGTCAAATACATGAGGCTGCCAACTATGCTCTTATACAATGTTAGATTAACACTTTTGCTGCAATATTCTTTACTTAAATTCAACCCCATGACATTTGCTGTTACTCCTGCTTTGTAGTTCTACATGTTAAACCTCTTCAAAACTTCTACAACATATTTTTCTTGGGAAATAAAAATTCCCTTTTCAGTTTGATTTAATTCTATGCCTAAGAAGTATCTCAATAAACCCAAGCCAGTCATTTCAAATGAACTTTTCATGACTGCTTTAAAATAAAAAATGAGAGAAACTTCATTTCCTGTTAAAATTAATCATCAACATATAAAATAAAAATAAGGATCTTACCATCATTTTCTTTAATGTAGAGTGCAGGTTGACCATCACATTTTTCAAACCCATTTTCTATCAGGTAAGCATCAATTCTATTGTAGCATACTCTTGGAGCTTGTTTTAGCCCATAAAGAGATTTCATCAACTTTCACACTTTGTGCTCTTGGCCTTCTATTTCATAGCCTGGAGGTTGTTGAACATAAACCTCCTCTCTCAACACTCCATTCAAAAATGATGAGTTCACATACATTTGGTAGAATTTCCACTTTTTTTATGCTCCTATGGACAACACTGTCTGCACTGTTTCCAGCCTTGCAACTGGTATAAAGGTTTCTTCATAATCCCTTCCTTGTTGCTGCTTGTATCCTTTGACAACAAGTATTGCCTTATGACTTTCTATTTTTCCTTCAACATTTCTCTTGTTCTTATAGACCCATTTTACTCCAATGATTTCTTTACCTTGTGGGAGGTCCACTAACTCCGATGTATCATTCTTTTCTATTACATCAATCTCTTCATTCATTGCTTCAATACATTTTTCTTCTTTTACTGCATATTCAAAATGAATTGGGTCAACAAGATGATAAAACAAAGAAAATAAAGAGTTCATACCATTATTATTATCAGCTTCTTGGTCATAAATTTTAGTCAAATTGTTGAGTCTTGGTATTCTTGGTGTGCTTGGAGTTCCACTTGAACTCGAGGGAGTTTCTAATCCCTGTGGTGTGCTTAGAGAAGCACTTCCTTGGTTTCTCAAGTATATTCTATTTCCTGCTTGTGGTGTGTTCTGCTGAGCTTGTGTAGGTGGAGGAGGAACCACCATGGAGGAATTACTTTCAGTAAACAATTCCTCTTGCTCTTCGTGAGACACACATGTCTTCACGTTCACTATTTTATCTAAGGTTCCATCCCAAGCTTCTTCTTCAATGAACTTCACATCTCTGTTGATTATAACTTTCTTGGTGGATGGATTATGGAGTTTGTAGACCTTGGACTCATCACTGTACCCAACAAAGATACACTTCTCCCCCTTGTTGTCCAACCTCTTCCTTAACTGATCCGAGACATGTGAATATGCCACACATCCAAATAATTTCACGTGAGTGACAAATTGCTTTGCTCCACTCCATGCTTCTTCCATAACTCCATTCATAACAGCTTTGGTTGGGCATCTATTCAAAATATATGGTGCATAATTAATAGCTTCAGCCCAATACTCATTTGGAAAATGTTTTGCCTTCAACATACTTCTAAACATGTCCATGATGGTCCTATTCTTCCTTTCTGCAACACCATTTTGTTGTGGTGTATACCTTGGGGTAAACTGCTTGTGTATGCAATTTTCCCTACAGAAATGTAGGAAATATTTGGAGATATATTCTCCACCTTTTTCAGTTCTCAACACTTTTATGTAGTGCCCACTCTTCTTCTCAACAAGAGCTTTGAAGTGGTAGAAATTTTCAAATACTTCACTCTACTGTTTCAAGAAATAAACCCATTTATTTCTTGTATAATCATCTATAAATGTCAAAACATGTTGACTGCCAGCTAAAGATGGCATTTACATTGGTCCACACAAATCTGAGCGGACAATATCTAAGGGTGCCTCTGCCCTTATACTTTTTCCTACTGGAAATGCTTCTCTGTGTTGTCTGCCCAATATGCACCCTTCACATAGGTTGTCTAGTTTCTCTATGAGTGGTAATCCCTTTACCATCTCTTTTATATGCAAGAGGTTCAAACCTCCAAAATTGAGATGTCTATATCTCAAATTCCATAACCAGTTTTCATCTTTCACTTCTTCTTGAAAGACCTCTTGTGTGACTACTGCTACCACACCTCCTTCCTTCAAGTCTATTTTAAGCTTGAGAGGAAACATCATATTCTTTGTCATATGCACTTCTACAATGACTCTTTTAATTAGAGGTATGTCCATGATTGTACACACATTATTCTTAAAAAACACATTGTATCCCTTATTCATAAGTTGTCGAATGCTTAGAAGGTTACATTTCAGGCCAGGTACATAATATACATCTGGCACAAAATTCTTTTCTCCCTTCCTTGTCAATATTGATACTCTTCCTTTTCCCATGACAGAGACTTTGCTTTCAATCCCCGTTGTCACTTCAGAATTCACATTTTCATCCAGATTGGCAAACATTGTTATGTTTCCAGTCATGTGGTTACTACAACCTGATTCTAACAACCATACATCTTCTTGTTTTTCTTGTGCTACATTACATGTTAAAATTGCATTACTCTGGCTCTTATCTTCTTTTGAAAAATTAATATTTTTCCTATTACTCATTTCATTTTGTTTCTTTCTACATTCATTGGCATAATGCCCATAATTTTTACAATAATGACATTGGACTTGGGATTTTTCATAACTTTTTCTTTGTTCTTGACTCTAGCTTGAGCCTTCGATTTGATTCTGGTTGTTGCCCCTTCCACTTGTGCTTGCAAGGCTCTTTCTTCCACCTTGTTGTGGGCTTCTTCCTCTTCCTTGGTAGTTTGATCTTTCTTGACCTCTACCTTGACCAAAATACATTTGTGTCTTGAAAGCATGCTCCAATGAGGATTTTTTTGTTATTTTCAGTCTATGTTCATGAGACATCAGGGATGCATAAAGCTCATCCACTAAAAATTGTGAGAGATCCTTTGTCTATTCTATTTCCATTACTATGGCATCAAATCTTGAGGGTAGACTTCTCAATATTTTCTCCACTATTCTTCTTAACTCAAGTGTATCTCCATGAGACCTTATCTCGGTAACCAACCCATTCACATGTGTGAAGAATGAGTCTATGTTATCAGACTCTTTCATACAAAGAGTTCCAAAGTCTCTCCTCAACATTTTTATCTTTGTTGTCTTCACCTTCTCCATGCCTTCATAGGTTGTTTTGAGAATATCCCACGCCTCCTTAGAATTTGTTTCTACTACAATCCTTGGGAAAATAATCTCGTTTACTTCTTGAAAGAGATAGAAGAGGGCTTTGGAGTCCTTCTTCTTATTATCTCTCAACAGGTCTCTTTCTACTGTTGTCAAAGCAGCCAACGCTACTGCGTCTACTGGTTCTTGGAAACCTTGTTCCACTAGCTCCCATATCTCTTATGAAACAAACATGGCCTTCATTGTAATGGCCCAATAATAATAATTTTTACCATTGAACTATGGTAATTTTGGATTTTTCACGCTTTTTCCTGTTGCTTCCATTCTGACTATGTACACAAACAATATTCTTGAATGTGTAAAACAGAAGCTTTCTCACTACTGGAGAAATCTGCTTCTCAAACCAATCTTACAACTTCTACGTCAAAGAGAGCGAGCTCATGCTTCTTTGACTAAGAGCCTAGACCTTCTCTGATACCATGTTGGAATTTCTGAACACAATCAGACAGATGAAATTCATTTCCCCTACAACACAAAGATTTCAAATAAATGCGGAAATTAAAAAAAACAGTCAATACACATAGGTAGTGTGGAACACAAGAGAGCAACAATTTCTATTTTCTATTCAACTCTCGCTCTTACAAAATTAAATTACATTCTTCTATATCAAAATGGTCAAATACAGTAAACCTAATGCTATCAATGCTAATTCAATGTTGAATGAACGTTCAACAAACATTTGTGCTTCGGCTATCAAAAGACCCATTTCTACATTTAATCGGCACGCAAGATGTATTCTAAATTACACAGGAAAACACGTAAAAATTCATTCAACACACAAACTAGTGGATCTAAAAATTTATCGGTTCCAACTCTGAAACCATATCACATCCGACGCTCTATCGCCAATCGCAGATCGGTGGTCTTAACTTTAACTAGCGTGAAGAGAGGTAACTTGTGGGCACTAAGCAGTAAACACAAATGATTGTGAATGCGATGTGCGATAACATAATTGCATCGCATGACAAATATCATAGCTTGTGATAGCGAAAAGGTAAGGGGTAAAGAATGTGAAGTGCGCTCTGCAGCGCAGGTTAAGTTTTGGTAAGTGCAGTAAGGAATTATAAAGGAAATAAGGCGCAAAACAAAGTTTTGGCTCATGTGGTAAGGTTAAGGTGGGCCCTGCGAGATCGCATCGGAAAGAAATTAACATTGACGAAAGGCTTGAGAGTTAAAACATAAAGGTTGCGATGGCGCCTGTGAGAAAAAAGGTAAGTCAATGCAGTGGTTGAATAAATAAACACAAAGGATGGCCTGTGATACTCGTTTTGCGGTTTTGCGAGGATTGCATGAAAACGCCTCTAGTTCTTTGGATCTGATGTTGTCCTTCCCTGCTCAAAAATTGATGAAGTGTGGGCTACTGTTGCTTCTCATTCATGGCAGTGGTTGCTATTAAAATTCCAACAAATCCTTCTACAGAAAATACACTCCTCATTCTCTCTCCTCTCGATGAATGAGATTGGTACCTTAAACAATTCTCACACCCTGCCAATTCCACTACCACACATTAGAGTTCCCCATTTCCTCTACCTAAGGGTTACTTCGTTCTTTCTCTGAGATTCCTCAGGTCTTTTTCTCTTCCTTCCTTCGCTTAATTTTTTTCAACGGAGTGCTTTTTCTCTGTGAAAGAAAACAACTTTCTCTAATTGGATGGTAAACATAATTTTTACTTAGTGAATCCTTCCAAATTTCCCTGGGTTTCCCTAACTAACTTGTCAACCAAATTCAAAAATATTTCTTTAAATATTAAATTCAATGCCATAGTCAACTATGTTCTCGCATTAAAAGTGACTTTTGAAATATTTGTAATAACTTAGGGGTGTTATATTAACATATATATATTTTCAAGGGAAAATACATTATGATTATTGTTTTTATTTATAAATTATTTCAAATGATTTATTGTCCGTGTTTAAGGAAAATCAAAAATAATTTTGTAAAAAATTAATATTGGATTCAGGGTGAAAATGTGAAGCTGGGTTACACATTTTGCCCTTTTTAGAGAAAAATTTTTCATTTTTTTCAGTTCTTCAACTTTCTGCAAACTATAACAATTTTTCTATGTAGAATTTCATTTTGCAATAAAAATAAAAGTTGTGAGAAATTTTGTTAGC
This sequence comes from Pinus albicaulis, assembly GCA_034641835.2. Classification (NCBI taxonomy): domain Eukaryota; kingdom Viridiplantae; phylum Streptophyta; class Pinopsida; order Pinales; family Pinaceae; genus Pinus; species Pinus albicaulis. The sequence goes on along the minus strand of CM076579.1, from coordinate 1,154,878,012 downwards.
TTTCTATTACTTATTTCTTGAAATTTTTTTATGCAAATTTCATATGTCAACTTAGCGTTTCTTTGAGTGTGTGTTTCTTAACAATCAAAGGATTCATAAGAAGTCATGTTATGACACAATGTTGTATTCATTGAAAATTTGTGTTTTTGAAAAAACAAAATGTGTTACAACAATATAGACAGAGTCTAATTTGTTTTCTTCATATTTACAAAGCCAATGGATGCATATCATAATTACTAGAATTTTTTGAACTGGTCCAATACGAAAAACTGCGTATTTTGGATATGTTTCGCGTCGCAAGAAATTTCTTAGCATATAAGTTATAAAATAAAAATCTAAAAGCTACCCATTAGAGATGACGGACCAATGTAATGCCCCATAATTTTTTCAATTATTTTTACAATGTATTTTTGGAGATACAAAATTTTGATTTCACTGAATCACAATGACCCTCAAAAATTGTTTGCACCCATTTTATTAGAAAAATAATTAAAATTATTAAACGTTTATGAAATTCCATAAAATTTATATTTCCTGAAAGTAGATTCAATTCTGAAAATGCTTATCTTGGTTCCGATAGTTAATTAACAACCTTTCATGGATTTTAATCATTCCAAAGTTGCAGAACTGTATTCAGAGCCTAGTTTTTGCGTAATTGATGACGCGTTAGTTCGGCCGAACTATGTTTTCCACTTAAGACCCATTAAATCTAACGTCTTAATAGTTCGGCCGAACTTTTGATCAAAAGTTCGGCCGAACTATTGTATAACTCTCCGTCGACCATAGTGTTTTGCGGAGCCCCCTACTAAAACACATTTCACGTCAATATAAATTGGCGCGAAATGATTCACAGTTTTCGCACATTTCGCACACTTCTTCTCATTTTACAAAGATCTTGTTTTGAGTTCAAAAACTTTTCTTCAAAGTTTGGATTTAAGAGCATTTCTTGGTTGATTTTACAATTTTGGGTTTAAAGAATTTTTTTGGAGGACATTTCTTAGAGGCGGAGTGATTTTGGCGAAAATTGTAAAAAAATTCTTGGACGTACATTCAAAAGACATTTCTTGAAGGTATGTACGGGTTTTGAGTTGAAGTAAATCTTTTGAGCTTCGTTTCATTTTTATAAGACATTTTTCTCTCGAATTTTTTAAAGTGCTTTGGATTGGAATATGTATTTTTTGCAAAAAATTTACACTGAATTTTTTTAAATTAAATCTTTTGTGATATTTTTTATAATTGAGTTATTGTCCAATTTTTTGAAGGAAATTTTTTGAACTTCATACCCTATTATCATGGGAAATCGAAGAACTTGTGCGAGAAAATATGATCGAAAAAGAGACCCTGAGACACGTAGAGAAGAAACGAGACAATCTCACAAAAGAAAGTTAGAAGCCCTCTCAAATATTGAGGAGGAAAATCAACCTCAAGCAGAAATTGAAGCAGGTATGTAAATGTAAATATTATGATCTATTGATATATATTTAAAATTTTCCTAATGTAAAATGTTAAGCTTAATTTTTATTTGATGAACTAGTTTGAAAAATATTTTGTTTAATGTAAACAGATAGAGATATTCCTCAAAATATTGAAGAAGAAAATCAACCTCAAGTAGAAATTGAAGTAGGTATGTAAATGTAAATATTATGATCTATTGATATATTTTTAAAATTTCCCCAATGTAAAATGTGAAGCTTAATTTTTATTTGATGAACTAGTTTGAAAAATATTTTGTTTAATGTAAATAGACAAAGATATTCCTCAAAATATTGAAGAAGAAAATCAACCTCAAGCAGAAATTGAAGCAGTTATGTAAATATTATGATCTATTGATATATTTAAAATTTTCCTATTATGTAAAATGTGAAGCCTAATTTTTATTTGATGAACTAGTTTGAAAAATATTTTGTTTAATGTAAACAGACAGAGATACTCCTCAAAATATTGAAGAAGAAAATCAACCTCAAGCAGAAATTGAAGCGGGTATGTAAATATATATATTATGATCTATTGATATATTTAAAATTTTCCTAATATTTATTAACATATTTATTAATTTAGTGATTTATTGAATATGTACTATTTTTTCGAATATGTACAGGTGAAATCACTATCGATAATGAGATGTTAGAAAATGTTGACACTCACACATATGGAGATAAAAAACCTGACCATATTATACGATATCGTGTCGACCGCATTTTTGAAAAATATTTCTTAAATGAGCGAGTGACAGTTCAGGCTCAAATGTTGAAAGGTCTCCTATCATCAAGGAAATTAAAAGAAGCGATGACACTATTGGGTATTCAAAAATCAACCAAAGATAAAAAAATGAAGGAAGAGGTGATACAAAAAATGAGTAGTGCTATAAAGTCAATTAAGAGATCTAGAGATAAAGATGTTTCAAATGTACGTAGAGGAATACAGATGGAAATGGTTTCACCAAGTACTCAAGAGAATTGTTTGATAACATCTATGGCACGAGCACTGGGAACCTCGCGAAAAACTCTGCACAAACATCGAAAATTTCGACTGCAAATAGATGTAAATGATGAACCCGCTTGTTGGAGAGCTATTTGTAGGCAACCATACAAAGATAGAGTTGGAGAAAATGTTAAAAAAATAATATATGAATATTGGAAGAACAATTCGCGTGTTTCACCAACTGCAAGACATGTGATGCGAAGAATAATAGCACGAAATCAATACGAAGATCATGAAAAACATCTCTTGGAAACCACTCAGATAGAGTTATTCAACAAGTTCAAAGAAGAGAATCGTCAAATTCATGTTTCACTCAGTGCTTTTGTTCAACAAAAACCATGGTATGTAAAAGCTATCACCGTACGCGACACTTGTTGTTGCCATTATCATGTGGAATTTGAGTTATATTATGACACATTCCTTGATTTTGGTAGAACATTATGGGAGGATTCACCTCCTCCTTCCACTATCTGTGAATTCGTATCTCAAATTCTATGTGAAAGAGAAAGCGATGAACTATTTTACAAAAAAAAATGTGTTCGTGGTAAAAAATGCGATGATTGTGGAAATTTGACTAAATTTCAAAACAAATATTGTATTGATATAAATGATCAATCATTGTCCAACATGAAAGTGAAATGGAAGAGATATGAATATATCGATACATCGATTCAAGGTGAAAATAGTGTTAAAAGAATTGAATTACTAGAAGACGAAATTTTTCTGATAGACTTTTTGAGAAAGTTTGAGGCAGAAATTTACAAATACACCAAGCATTCCCATAGAGCTCAATGGCAAGACTTGCAATTCAAAAAATCTCGTGAAGTTTTTCCACCAGGGACCATTTTGTCAGTGATTGATTTTGCATAAAACTACACATTTGTTCCACAAAAAGAAATTCAGAGTGAATACTATCATTCTGACCAAGTCTCCATGCTCGTCCATATTCTATATAGACATGCTGAACAAAATGTTGATCATATAGAAAGAACGAGTGAAAATCGACATATCATTAAAGAATATCACTTTTACATCAGTGACAATCGTACACATGATATATGTTTTGTACAACATTGTTTTGGAAGAATTTATGATTCATTGAAAAATCGTGGAATAGCATTCAATGAACATTGGATATGGTCAGACAGATGTGCAGGTCAATTCAAATATGCACGATCATTCTTTTGGTTGTGTTGTCTTCATAAGAAAACCTGCATTAAACATTGTTGGAATTTCTTCGAGACTGGCCATGGAAAAGGAGAACATGACGGTGCAGGAGCATGCATAAAACGAGTACTTTGAAGATATCAAATGAACCAATCTGCACACTGAATTTTGAACGCTGAAGAAGTTGTTCAATGATGCATCGCTGCTCTAAGCCATGAGAAAAACCTATCAAGAGAAGTGCGAAGGTACATTCAATTTAATTTATATTGGAAATCTAATTTTAAACATTGTACATTTATCATGCAATGATTATTTTTAATTGTATTTTGATATCATATTTACAAATTATTTTTCTAATTTTCCATATAAAGGTTTTTCTGGCATATTGGAATCGAAGACGTAGATAGATCAATTGGAAATGACGTTGAAACAATAAAAGGGACTCGAAAATTGCATTCAATTCAAATAAAGTTGTCCAAAAATGTGTTTGCATTGGATAAAAGAAAATATTCTTTTTTTTTGTGATGTTTGCATAGACAACACAAAATCTAATGACGTTTGTGAAAACAAAATATATGTGAACGATTGGAAACATACAGAGCTAAATACAAAGGGAAAAATGTCTGTTGCAATGTTTGAAGAAATGCAATCAGAGGAAACTACAATATCATTCGATGGTGATCGAGTTTCTGATCTTGTTAGAGAAGGTAACATTTGAATTACTTTCTAATGATTTAAAGATCTAGAAATAAATTTAAATATGCATAATTAAATGTTAAATTTTTATTTTATTGTGCAGGAGATGTTTTTGCTGTAATTGCACCTATTGACAACGATGAAAATGTGAAGTATTATTTTATGCATTGCACTGAACGAAAAAATGAAATTATTACAAGAATATAATGATCACGGATTTCAGTATGACAGAGGGTCTATTATACTAAAAGGTTATTTTTTCAGACAAACTCATCAAAGTGGAGACTTTGTTTACTTTGAAGACTATTAACCTGATTCCATAAGTTGTCAATATAGTCGCTTGGTGTGTGCATCGTGCATAAAGTTGATAGAAGTTCAATCAAAGAAAAAATCGAAAATTAAGAAATGGAAAATGTCAAAATACGATCATGAACGGATTATTGAAGATGGAATTCCATTAGAATTTTTTTGAGTGAAGTGTCCAACAATTTATTATATTTGGATTAAATATGTTTTAGAACTTCCAATACTCAACTAAAAATTGAGCTGCTTATGTTATTTGTGATTTGCACATGTTACAAATTGTTTGGGTACAAGCACGTGCTCTAGTATCAACTGAAAGTAGTTTTTCTATAGATGTTCATTGATGAAAAATGTTATATGTATTGGATATATATATTCTAGAATGAGATTAATTGTTCTTGTATATTAATTGTTCTTGTATATGTTTTCCGACCGTATGGTACAAATTATTTCACTTTATTTTGTAAGGTCAGATTCAATCCCCATATGGCCTAGCCTCCAAGGGATGAGATAACAAGTGGTTGTCCCCACTTTCCCGAATCTCAGCATTTAAGTACAATTTTACTGTTTATGGTAGACATCTTACATGATGTCCTAGCCAAGGATAGATTCTCTTTGTTTCAAGTTTCCAGTAAAATTTGTCACTGAATGACCTACTAGGATATTATAAATACTAGCTTTGTAAGATCATTTGGCATTCGGAAAAATTCGAAAGTCTTGGACTGTCAATCAATTTAAAGTATCATTCACCCTAGGGAGTGTAAAATATTCAATGTAGGTTGGTGACGATACTCACTCCTAGCTTGAAGCAGCTCCAATGACCAATTCTTTAATGAATTCCAATGCACTAGACCAAAGTTGGTGACCCACTTGGTTTTTCACCCAAGAAATTCCAAGGTACTCTTCTTACCTTTGGCCCCCAAAGCTACAATGGAGTTATAGGAAGGTGAAGAAATTTTTTTTCACTGATAGGAATTTGGTCACATCCCTTATCTCCCCTTATCAAAAAGTTCCTATCTACTACATTATCCAGCGTGTACTCAAGATCACTATTTCGTAATTAGAATATCACAATATCACAAGTTCTCACAAAAATACTTGGAATGCCATTACGACACTCATCTAACAATGGGGAGCTCAAAACCTAGAAAGCTCCTCGTCCCCTTAATAATAATGTGTTTAATTTAGTCTTTTAGGTGAGGATTAAGTGTGAATCTTGTTTTCACATACAAAAATAATTAATTGTTTAATTCCATAAATTTTATTATTCACCAAAATACATGTCATATCCACTATTTGTCTCTCCTACAAATTCCCATTATTTTATTAAAATATGATTTTATCTCACCCAACTATCACATGTTCCTAAATTTACTCCTAATTGTTCCTATGCCCTAAATCTACTCCTAATTGTTCCCTATGCTGCTTTTCCCTTACTTATTTTTAGAAAGTTATTTTCCTAGATCCATCATAACTATGGATCTATCAAGCGCCGAGAGGGATCAAATATCTAGAGGTGCAAACCTCTTTTTTGAGTGCAAAACTTGAGGAAAGGTTTGCACCTCGAGAGATTTGATCCCTCTCGGCGCTTGATAGATCCGTAGTTAAGATGGATCTAAGTTGGTTTCAATTATGTGCAACCAAGGAAAAACTATCGATAATATGCGAAACATATGATTAATTTGATCAATAATATGTAAATACATCTAATATTAATATAACCATTTTAAATATGCTAAATATGTTTGAGATTTATCAAGTCATTTTAATTTTAAATTTTCTTAGTTACCTCAATTTGTTGAGATGATAAATATTGTAGAATAACTTTAATAATGGAAAATGATCAAATAAAATTTTTGAACGCAAAGTGACAATGTAATAATATTGAATGATAGAATGTGAATAATTAGAATGTAATCAATTACAAATAGCATTTATTGTGATCAATCTTAAACTATTTTCTTCTTCTATTCTTATTGTCACCCTTATTAGTTTTGTCATCTTTCCGTATCGATTATATTAAAAAGAAAGTAAAAATCATAAATCATAAACCATTTAAATATTTAGCTCGAACTCTTGTAGTAAACACCATACCTCAAATCTCTCTTGCTCTCCAATATTATTAGGTTTAATTATTATAACACAAATCGTTCTACATTGTCAATAATTTTTTGCGCTTACACTGAAATAAATGAACACTATTAATCCAATGACTTTACAAGTAATGTACCATCATACATGCAATTATATCAAATCAGAAATCAACGTGTACAATGAAATCAATGGGGATTGTCTTGTTACAAGTAACATTTCAATTTACCACATGTGCAAATGTAGGTTGAAACCATCCAAAACTTTAAGTTTTAAAACCCTTTTGATTATATATTGTGCAACATTAAAACATTAAACATTTAAAGTTCATTAAATATCACATGCAAAATGTAGATTAAAACCATCCAAAACTTGAGTTTTAAAAACTTCACATGCCATGCCAATTATAATTCAACTATCCAACAAAAACATTTAACATTAAATATCACATGCCATATGTAGTTCATATGACAACATTACTTCACATTCACATGCCAAAAGTACTAAAACCATCCAAAAATTAAATAAAACAAATTATATAATAACAATGTAATAAAATATGCCCAAAAATTGTAAATCTCACTTGAGTATCAAACTGTATCAAGTTTAACAAATTTTAAAACCATCTAAATTTTAAAATCAAATCTACTATAAATGATGTCCATCAAATGGAGGATCTAGCGTCTGGGTCTCAGTCCGCGCCCTATCCTGTGAATAGGAAACCTACATACACAATGCACATGTACTTGAACATTAAAATTTGAAGTTTTAAAAATGAATGAGAATATATATATCTAGAACTTCATGTAAAAAACAAAATATAACAAAAAAAATCATTCAATACCTCGTAAGGTTCCCTCACCATTTGATGAACAGGTTCTCCCATATGAACATCTACAGTGGTAAACTGTACAATATACATGTACAGTTAAATATAAATATATGTATATATATATATATATATATATATAAATTAAAAACTTTCAAATGAAAATGCACGTGTACATATATAAACTTATTTTCAATAATATTAAAAAAAGGAACTAAAGACAACTTGTTCAAATGCTGTGGATGTTCCTATCTCCGTCGCTAGAGTCCCTGGATTAAAGAAATCTTCTATAGGAACCTAAATTCAAAAAAATTTAAATAACTCAAAATATAGATCTCTCTCTCTCTCTCTCTCTCTCTCTCTCTCTCTATATATATATATATATATATATATATATATATATATCAATTTTTAATGGAACTTTTTTAGGTAGAATATATATATATATATATATATATATATATATATATATATATATATATATATATATATATATATATATATATATATATATATATATATATATATATATATTTTAAACATAAATTTTAAACTTGTGAAAAATTGTCCATACTTTTGGCTCATCTCCCAATGAAGTAGAAGGTATATCTCCTAAGGAAGAAGATGGTACCGCCATCCCAAAAACATCAGACGGAATCGGTACCTGTTAAAACATTTTATCAAATTATATATATACATACATGTACATGTGTGGCAACAATTATTTATTTAGAGTCACTTAAAAAACACTAACATACGTGTGCCAAAATATCATGATGGTCGGACCCATCTGCATCATTTGAACCGGAGGTCCCGAACGTAATATTAACATTTTCATCACGCATCATGCCTGAGAACTGCAAATGGTGTTTTAACATATAATCATACATTTTTGTTAGATTAATGTACACATACAAATAAATGTATACATGTACATACACAAGTATTTATTAAAAATTGTACACATGTATATGTAAAAATAATTTCAAACCCCAAGGTCACTAACACATACCATTCCAGTGCCCTCTTCCTCATGAAAATTTAGCTCTTGCAAACCATTGCGACAATTTATTGCATATGTTCGGAGATCTTCAACATTCATGTTGTAAATCTCCTCATTTGTACAATAAACAAAATTGGCACGTGCATTTTCACGTGCTTTTTGTCAATTTAAACAAAGATTGACTCCACTCAATCTGCTATGAACATTGTCGATCATAACATCCCTTTCTTATCGACTTATTTGAGAAGTTGCATCCATCTCTGATCGCAGTGTTTCGACTCGAAACAGTCGACTCACCAATGGCGGCTAAAGGCGAGGCAACTCCACATCTCACTTAGCGCCCTTATGGTCATATAATCGACCTTTCCCTGGGCCAAAAAATTCTGAAGGTAGGTCATAGGGGCCGGCTTATACCCAAAATTTCGCATAAAATAACCAGTAAAAGCAACAGAACCTCACTGATCTCCAAGGAAGTTTTCCAAAGGCCGCAAGATGTCGATCATACAAATAACCAGCTTTGCCTGGGTGCTTGAAATACTGCACCTTCAACATTTTTCTTTTTGGCCCTTCCTTATAATTAAACATTGACTTAGCCTCTGCTCTTGTAACTTTTTGTTTTATGTCCTGCCATTTATCGGGACCTATCACTGTTTCTTTTCTCTTTCTCATCAATTCTACAAATGAATCAATCGTTGGCCCCAAATTTTGCACACATTTACCATTTCACCAAATGAATGTGAAACTATTTCAAGGCTTTGTCTACTCTCAGCAGGTAGAGACAAATCCATGAGATCTCTTTGCAATTTTGCATGAAGGCTTTCACACCTTTGTAAGGTGCATTGCGCCATGTTGGTTTCCCATGGTATATTAGTAATCTCAGTCGGATAAGTTGTGTTGGGTTGACAACCTTATTCTTGAATGTAGCGAGCTGCCCTACATCTATTTTGACCACTAGCTCGAACATTTTCGGCCTCTGCATCAATATATATAAAATTTCGTATATTAGAAAAAACACGTGTAAAAAAATTTGTACAAATTTAATGAAAAAAATATTGAAACTGATGGCAACCTTGATGTTGTTGGTTAACATCTTCTCCAACATTACCCTCCTAAGAACTAAACCCAGAATGACGCTGCTGAGAACCAGACCCACAGTGACCCTGTTGAGAACCAACAGCCGTTGATTGGCCTTCGGGGGAATAAATATCACCCCCTTCCCGCAACCTGCTACCACTCATACCTCGACTGGTTGAACCTTGGCCACGCTCCATGGATGGAGTTGAAACCCTTCTCCTCTTCCCTCCTAATTTAATTAAAATATGAAACTTGTTAACAACTAATTTAACTCACAAATTTAATAAAAAAATCAATTCCATATGTACACACATGTATGGAGATTTAATATTATATTTAAATACCGTGAGCATCCCTCGATCCCTGAACCTCCATATGGGATTCAGCTGATCTTCGTCGTTCATCCTCCATGATATATATCTATTGGTCAAAATTTACACAAAATATATTTCAAAAAATCATTTTGTAATTTAGTGTACACAAATTATGTAGAACACAACTTTCAAAGCAATAATTGATCATCTGTGAAACTAAATTTAATCGAAAAATATATTATAAAAATGATAAGTTCACCAAATTGCACTTTACATGGTGGGGGCACACTTGGTATAAAATTTACTACTTATACACTTTAGTTTGTGGAAGAAATGACACATGTACATAGTTTACCTTATAGTTGTTGTGTTTTACGGATATTAAAATGAAGAACTTCTATTTATATCCATTCCAGAGATTGACTGTAGGGGCATTTAATAGATATGTCATCTTTCATAAAAGATGAGATCTAGAGGCTACCTGGCCCTTTACAGACTCTGCCTATAGAACTTGTAGAAGTAAACACTAGAGGAATTAACAATATCAAAGAACATTTTCATGCTCAGACATGGGAATGTGTCTCTTTCCCTACACAAAAAAATAGTTCATGGTAGTTAATCCCCATAGACATGTCATCAAGTAGGTCAATGTGATCATCTCCAACTTACTTTTCATGAAATTAGGCTTGGAATCCTCTACAACCTGGTGGATGGAGTTGAATGGGAACTAGATCAAGGCCTTTACAAAATAGATGCTAGTGAATAACACTTACTAGGTTATGCCAACAAATAAAGTGGCAGAAATGTTTTCTCCTCGAGGTTGTCCAATTGGGTGTGTAATACCAACTTCACCCATTTCCTAACAGGTTTCTCTCTTAGGTTACAAATGTCTTCCACCTTATTAGTTATATATTTTTCAATTTCCCGTGGATTCCTTGATTTTTTTCTCCTACCATCTCCCTCTCTCACTCCCCAAATTATAGTCATCAAACATGCCCCATTGAGGATCTAGAGAAATGTTTGCACCATACCTAGAACTGTCATTGCTGCTAATTGAAATTGGAGTCATGTATACTAGATTTCTTGCTTAAGTGGCTCTTAGTTGGAAAATATCCTAAGATGAGTTTTACATGATGGTCATATGAGGTTGGAAGATACTTAGTGCAATTTTCCTTAAATCTTCCAAAAAACAGAGAAAAAATGTCATTTTCGAACATTTTTTATTAGCTTCTGCATACAGCAAATGTTATCACAATTGCAACATAATCATGTTCCATGAGCATGAATTATGAATGTCACAAGCCAAATGGCAAGGAAATTTGCATTCATTTAGGCAAAAGAAGGCTATGACATTAAGGTCCATGCTAGAAAAAATTATGCAACAAATGGATATCTCCTTTCATCTATACCTTTCTCGACCATCTTATTTCCAAGAAATGGAATTTTCACATTTTGAATTCCATTACCATGTAATTGGGGTCATTTTAATGGTGGGTGGAGAATTGGGGTCTAAAACCTTTTGGAGTCATTTTGAGGTATTAAATGACATTTCTCTGGGTCAAATGATTATCCCTTGTGCCGAAATCTTGGCCATTATTCTACACTTGAAGACATATATCCAATGGTGCAAGAAAAACATAAAATGAAGTTCATTCAAAATTTATGCCTTTAGTAAGTTGACCTATCATGTTGACCACCATGGTACGAGAGAATAACATTTTAGCCCCATTACTCTTGCATAACAAGCTAGCTACATGTGGAATTCTAACAAGAATCTAAAAGGTCTAAAATCACAAACCTCGTTAACGGTTGACGGAGTCCAATCTTACGCCTAGTTGGCTATCATGCTATGTTAAATACTTGGCTACTAGGAGGAATAAGAGTTCCATTATGTGTTATTGTATTCTGTTCGATAGTTGAAAATACAACTACGAGTGTGAAGTTAGAGAGAAAAATGTATGAAGTTAAGTTTTTATAGCAACCTTACATGCCAAAAGTCTTAGATAAGTCTAGAGAGATTACCTTCAACATATTTTCCACACCAGAAAAGAGAGAGTAGAGCATGTTTACATTTTAGTGTTGTTTTTCTCCCATAAGGATTTCCTAGGGAAAAAGGAGTCTAGAGCATCATTACTTTTTATGGTTGCTTGTCTCCCATAAGGATTTCCTAGGAAAATAATTGTGTTGATTTTCTAGAGATATATGCATGTGTTTGTTCTATTATGTTCTATTTCTTACGTTGTGTTTCATTATGTTTTATGTTTCTTACATTTCTCGCCCTCCTATTTTTCTTTCCAATCAAGGTTTATAAAATAACATGAGAAGCAACATGAGACTTGGAACAATCATTTCTATTATCTATATGGAAGGCAAGAAGAATTATATACCCTAAGCTTAAACTTATGTAGTTTGTCAGTTTTTATCATATATTTTTTGGTAAGGGTAAATGTTTTTTATCTATAGTACAAGTCACGAGTTCCCCAATTTTACCTTATATGTAAAGCGTGATTCTAGGATTACTACAATTTGTACTTGGTTTTTTATTGTGATGATGCCCTGTCTCAATCTAGACATAAGTGATGATGGTCTTGTCCAAATCAACTCATGTATCCTCATTCAATTTATACAAACATTTCAAATTCATATTTTCTTTCATAAAATTCTAGGAATATTAGAAGAATCAGTAAAAAGTGAGATAACCATCTCAATATGCCCCCCCATAATTCATTTTATAAAAGATAAATTTGTAAAATCCCTTTCGATAATAATGGCCGTTATTAATTAGTTAAAAAACATAATATATAATAAAAAATTGACAAATAAAATTTTTGATGAAAATGTGCTATGAAAGTAAAGGTTTAAAGGAAAACATGTACAAGGCATAGTTGAGCCAAATTATTATCTATTTATTTAAATTCAGGGGTGCTACATATAATTATTACACATGTTTAATTTACATTCAAAATGCTTCTTTGATTTATTCCTATAGCTAGCTGAATGTATTATGCTAGATATATAATTTAAGTTGAAGGTACATGAGATAAATATGACTTCTATGTGACATTTGTATTGAATCATCTATTGTGGTGTTATATGAACATAATTGGTACGCATATCTAATTTGCATTACTAATATGTCATGCTTCTTTAATTTATCTTTTATAGATGACCGTAGCATCCCTTTTTAATCTATCCCTTTTGACTTTGGATATGTGGGAAATACTCATCCACATATTTTTATATCATAAAGCAGTGAGTAAAATTGTATTACATTTGTGTCAATGTTAATGTTAAGCACATGGATTAAAGTTTTATATATTAGATGAGGAGGCTATGTATTACATATGGTCTTGAATGAGCTTTTGGACTCTTTAGATATATATCTAAAGAGTCAAAATGCTCATTCAAGACCATATGTAATCCTCATCTAACTTAGCAAGGGATTTACAATACTATATTTGAGTTGGCTAGCTCCATTTCAAGATATTATGGTTATCCAAGAGGGGATATAAAAAATGAAAAGAAGGATATTGAACTGTAGGTTATCCAAGTTCGACATAGAACCAATGGAGAAACCTAAGGAAAAACTATGTTTCCAGGTCGAACCTTTGTAGAGGTTCCAGTACCTGAGAGTAAAATCCAGTTTGGGGCTGTTAAATTCTAACTGTACTGGTAATTGTGCTAGGGGGAGAAATAGGATGTAATTTTCTCATCAAATTCACCTAGGACTCAAACCATTATTTTTAAATTTGAAATATCATGGTGTGTTGTTTCAATGCCTGAATCCACAACCCTAACATAAATTGTTTTATTCTTTTTTTGCAAGATTTAGTTGGTTATATTAAAATTCAGTTGAATTTAAAATTCTTGGCTTAGTGGCATGAACCAAACATATTGTACATGTATTAAATGAGGAATTTCTCTCTCCCAATCATTTCTAAATCACCCATATCACCAAGAAAACATGTTTTAAAATAACATACTTTGGTATGGGAAAGACCTTAGGTTTAAAATGTTATAAGAAGGTTTTTGATATGGTTGAGAGAATGTGGAAAATAGAATCCATAAACAAATTATTTTTCAAAACGTATTACCAGATCATGTTGACTAGGTCATGGTATGAGAGAATAACATTTTAGCCCCATTACTCATGCATGGCAAGCTAGCTACATGTGGAATTTTAACAAGACTCTAAAAGTTCTAAAATCACAAACCTCGTTAATGGTTGACATAGTCGAATCTTACACCTAGTTTTCTATCACGCTATGTTAAATACTTGGCCACTAGGAGGAATAAGAGTTCCATTTTGTGTTATTGTATTTTGTTCCATAGTTGAAAATACAACTAGGAGTGTGAAGTTAGAGAGAAAAATGTATGAAGTTAAGTTTTTATAGCAACCTTACACACTAAAAGTCTTAGCTAACTCTAGAGAGTTACCTCTTTCTTTGTACTCACATATTTTCCATACCAGAAAAGAGAGAGTAGAGCATGTTTACATTTTACTGTTGTTTTTCTCCCATAAGGATTTCCTAGGGAAACAGGAGTCTAGAGCATCATTACTTTTTAGGGTTGCTTGTCTCCCATAAGGATTCATAGGAAAATAATTGTGTTGATTGTTTAGAGATATATGTATGTGCTTGTTTCATTATGTTCTCTATTTCTTACGTTGTGTTTCATTATGTTTTATATTTCTTACATTTCTTCCCTCCTATTTTTCTTTCCACTCAAGGTTTATAAAATAACATGAGAAGCAACATGAGACTTGGAACAATCATTTTCATTATCTAAGAATGACTTAAAATGACCTTGTATGTCTACTCATTTTAGAGCTCAAATTTTTAGGAAGGATTTAAGTATCCACAGGTTTCAATAATCACTAGAAGAGGTTGATAAAGAATATAGGAAGACAAAAAACTAACCAGTGGTGTACTAAATGTATTTCTTGGGAGGTAGATCTTGGCATATGGACTTTTGGTAGCTAAAACTTTTCCAAATAAGTGAGTGTATTTGAAAACCAAACCTCTAGTTTATTTTGGTTTAGACAAGGTCTAGAATTTGAAAAGTGAATTCCCTCTTTCTTCCTTTTACATGTCCAATGATCGGAATCTGGATTGAGGGAAAAAATTTTCCTAAATAAAAATTTTGCATTTTATTTGTACACGAGTTTTTAAAAGCTAATTAACTCATAAATTTCTCACAAAATATACACTTAAAGCTTGACACAAACCCCTTCCCGATTGGCTAACTTAAAACAATCCTAAACACATTTTTATTTAACTAATGAGGGAGATATCCCAATAAAACTAGTTTTTCCATATTCAAATCAAGTTGGTATCGAAGTACAATTTAGCTCATTTTAGTCAAGGTTAGTTAGAAGAATTAGCTATTGGTTTCTATCTTCAATTTCCTCTCAAAATTAATGTGTACGTGCTTTTGAGAGACACACTAGACCTGAATAAGGTCCAAATTTTTGATGAAAATGTGCTATGAAAGTAAAGGGTTAAAGGCAAACATGTACAAGGCATAGTTGAGCTAAATTTTGTTGAGGAAGGGCCTAATTATTTGGGTCTTGGTTATGGAAAACATGGAGAATGCTCCAAAGCCAAGGAGGCACATGAAGTTGTTCCAACAAGGAATTTTATTTCGTGTTCATTACCTCAAGCATGTGAAGTTTGTGTTCATGATGAATGGAAAATTTTGACACCCACTTTGCAAGAAGATGTTAATAAACATGCAACTAATGAGAATGTAAAAGAAGAGGATGTTGAAAGCTCTATATAGTCATTGAATTCATTGCTAGTATTCAGAGGAGAGCCACTACCTCATCAAATTCACCTAGGACTCAAACCATTATTCTTAAATTTGAAATATCATGGTGTGTTGTTTCAATGCCTGAATCCACAACCCTAACATAAATTGTTTTATTCTTTTTTTGCAAGATTTAGTTTGTTAAATATTAAAAGTCAGTTGAATTTAAAATTCTTGGCTTAGTGGCATGAACCAAACATATTGTACATATTAAATGAGGAATTATATAAAAAATGGTATACTATTTTTCATAAAATTGGGTTGAGTTTATCATATATTTCAATGAAAGTTGATTAAATATGTTTTCTTTAAACGGATCTAACAATTTTGTTAAGGTATGAATTTGCAATTTTGTGTGGGTCTCTATCAACCTTCACTTCCTCATTTCTAGAAAAAATCTACTTGCTCATTTCTATACCCACTTTCTATTCAAATGCATGAGTTTTGAACTCTCGGTAACTATGTTTTTCCACACAGGAAAATTACATGTCAATATGTCATGCTTCTTTAATTTGTCTTTTATAGATGACCGGAGCATCCCTTTTTAATCTATCCCTTTTGACTTCGGATATGTGGGCAATACTCATCCGCATATTTTTCTATCATAAAGCAGTGAGTAAAATTGTATTCCATTTGTGTCAATGTTAAGGTTAAGCACATGGATTAAAGTTTTATATTTAAAATACACTGCCATGGTGTACATTTATACCTAAAGAGTCCAAAACCTCATTCAAGACCATGTGTTTTGCTGATGTAGTTTGATTGGTTATATTGCATTGCTTTTATAGTTGTTGTTGTGGGCCTCACCATCTAGTGATTTTAGGTAAAAAATTATTTACATGGAATTTTGAAGTATCCTAGAATGTTTATCATTTATCACTAATAGCCTTGGTGATTTAGTTGTTTGTTTTGATGCTACTTGGTTACCCATATTTAATAGTTGTTCATGTTTAATTCATTGTTAAGGCTTCTTATTGGCCTGTCAGGATGTATTTTTCTCAAATCCATAATGGCTAAAAGAATGAAATTTATCTATGAAAAAGAGAGGTCATATGGAAAACAAATTGTTTGCAAGTGTTCTTTTGAACCCATAGAACTTGCAACCCCAATATGGATACAATAATAAGTAATACATAGCCTCCTCATCTAACTTAGCCAAGGATTTGCAATACTATATTTGAGTTGGCTAGCTCCATTTCAAGATATTATAATGTTAGATTATTATTTCTATAGATTTTGATTATGGTAGTAAAATGTTACAAAAAACCGAAAACTACAAATAATATTATTCTAGATATATGTAAAAAGGACATGGTAGATAAAATCAAACAATATTAAACTTTTCATAAATAGTTTAGATAAAAATACATTTTCTAATTTTGATTGTAAATTCCAAGGCTTAAAGAAATAATTTTTCTAATAATTTTTTTTGAATTAATAAATAAAAAAGAAGCATTTTCAATCAAAATCACATCCAACATATAATAAAAATAATAAAAACAATTTAAAACTTCATACACTATGACATTACTATGGCAAAGAGCATAAAAATATACTAGTAAAAAATCCTTTTCTATAATAATGGAGAGCTTCAAATATACAAGAAAAAAAAATCTTTCAGCCTCCTTGTATCCCAAAGAAAGAGTTGCTCAAACAATCATATTTTAAACAATTAAAACTTGGAGAAAATCATTTGTTTTTTAATTTCAATTATATAAAAAATTAGTCAAATATAAGACAAGAGTTACTCATACTATAAAAGTTTAAATAATATTAACTTTAAAAATATATATTTCGGCATGAACCAAAAAAAAAAAATTATAAATTTCATTTACAATAACTTAAATCCATATTAACACCTCTTGATAAATCTGAAATCAAATTAAATCTATATTAATTAATTTAATAGTTTAAATTCCTATTTGTGGTGTGCCAAATAGAAATATTCAAAGCGAAAGTTACAACTTACAAATATTACTCAAATATATCACAAAAGGAAATAGAATAACAAACATAATGGACAATATGAACCAAAGTATTATACCTTTATTGATATGGATGGATTCTTAATTACAAACACTTGAGTAAAATATGATGAAGATTTGGGGGAACTTTAATGAAACACTTTATGGACAATATCAAAAGAGTTAAGAAAGTGGCTGCTAACTAGTCTAAAAAGAAGGCAACAGAAGATAAAAAGGATCTTTTAGAAGTAGAAGAATTCATTTCTAGGATTTTTGACAATAATGTAAATGCAATTTTTACTGAAAAAGACTTGCAGTCTTTGAAAATTTTGGAGGGGAGAAAGCAAGCACTATTAGAAAAGGAAACATTTTAATGAAGACTTCAAAGTAGAGCCATCTAGTTCGTTGAAGGTGATAACAACACTAATTTTTCCAGAAACATGTAAATCATAAAACCTGCAACTAAGCTGCAGATTTGGAAAAATATTACAGCCATGAAACAAGACTTTTATAATTTGATTAAGGAGAGGCAGATGTCCAAGTTGTCATGGAGACAATTCAAATTTCAAATCCCTCCATGGTGTCAAGAAAATGGTAGAGAAGAGGGTAATGAGCATGCTAAAGCTGAGAGTTATGTGGAGAAGCTAGAGGCAAGTGTCGTATAGATAGAAAAAAAAAGAATAGAAAAGAAGATGATCCAATCCTTCAAAGTAGGCTACCTACTTGCACACTCTTTTTGCAATTTTTGCAAAAGAGTTGAATGGCTCAACAAGTGCTCCAAATAACATGGGAGAAGATGGGATATCCACTATAAAAGTCTTTTCATTCATCAATGCGCAAAAGTGGAGCAACGATAAATGGCTAATATCAAAAATCTGTAAATAAGGGATGAATTGTACATTCAATCAATGTACATACAACATACAAATTATAAATGTACATACAAAATGAGACACAAACTGTAAAACAGGAAGCACTGTAACGATGAGCATGAGACACAAACACCAAACTGCAACTTGCAAGAACTCTATATATAGATTCCCAGAATATATGAATTATAGACTCCCTGAATAATTTTTCTTCGAGAAATTATGACAGCGAGTATGCTGAAGGCTATTACCAACAAGACATGGACATGTGTTATTGGGTACCATACTCTGGTAAGATAGATTTTTTTCAGTATGAAAAATACCCTGGTTTTCAAGTATAAGTTATGTTTAACAAACTAAAACTAAATAGTTAGTTTCCGAGAAAAAATGGAAGTCCTATTTGTATTAAGGTGACAATTGTATATGGGAAGTACTACTCATTTGAAGATTGTGTTAAAATTAAGCCATTATAGTAAATATATCTTGCAATTACAGACATTCCATATACACCAATTCATGTATTCTCTAAAATATACAAAGTTGGCCTAAATAACTCTCCTACAAGTCGACTTCACACAAGTATTCAAATCAGCCTATATGGAGACACACCTCTTCACATTGCACATGTTGGTTCATTTCCTATGGATGTACTACTATAAATACCCAACTAAGATTTCGCATTTCTACCACATAATTTTGGTCATCTCTTTGAAATCAAGTTCGAACTATATTACACGTTCGGTGCAAATTACAATGGTACAGTGGCTCGGTGATATGATGCTATTCTCAGTGACATGATGTTGTCTCTATTCTCAGTGAAATCATGATCACAGTAACACAGTTTAGATATCCTTCAAGAAGATAGTCTTGGTGCAGTCATGACCATAGTGAAACAGTTCAAATATGCTTCAAGAAGATAGTCTCAGTTCAGTCATGATCATAGTGAAACAGTTCAAATATCCATCAAGAAGATAGTCTCAGTTCAGTCATGATCAAAGTGACACAGTTAGTATCTCCTTCAATAATATAGTCTCGGTACAACCTTGGTGTAATTACAATGATAGAGATGTGGTGAGGATGCCATGACAAATATTATAGATCTCGGTGCTATTTTAGTCATGATGTCTCGGTGCTATGAAATCAATGCTACATAACCCAGTTAAGAGTATTAAGTTTCGGTACAAGCTAGGCTCTGATAGCCTGTGATTAACCTATAGTGTATGAACAAAACAAACACAAAGCTTCATTGGAGAAGCATAATAAGTTGCCTGAATTTCATATCTAGGAAGTGGTACTATAAATACATATAACAATAATCTCCCAGTGGTTCTATTATTACATGTGTTAATCAAGTTTAAATCACATTTTCAATAACTTACTAAAATTCCTCAAGATGACAAATCGTTTGTAAGCACACCATCACAATTACAAACTAATTATCACAACTACAAATTGATTAGAACGGCGCGGACATACCTGGCGGATTTTGAAGAGAGCGGACGTGACAGCAAACAACGTGGCCAGCAGGAACAGAGCACCAGTGCGGCCAGGAGGAACAGAGCACCAATGACAAGGGACAACAAAAATCGTGCGAACAATGAAAACGGTAACCTTACAATCTTCGTGGGCGATTTATTTATAGAAAATAGTTCGGCCAAACTATTTTAAAAGTAAAAGTTTGGCCGAACTCCTAGTTCGGTCGAACTTGTTTATAAGTTCGGCCGAACTTCTGTTGCCGGTTTTCCAATCTCCGGCAAAAATTATGTTTGCCTACATCGTCACTGTGCCTTCAATCTAAACAGAATCACAAGTTTGGCTGAACTTTATAAAATGTTCGGCCGAACTATTGCCGAAAAAAAATTTCGACCCTTGATTCTCACAAAAGTGTAACCCAGCTTCACGTTTCCACCCTTCATTTATACACCAAAAAATGTATTTTAAATAATCAATAAATTTCAGATTTTGTAGGTGTTGGATTCATTTATACATCAAAATATGTATTTTAAATAACCAAAAAATATATTTTAAATAACCAAAAAAGTCTATTATAATGCTCAAATTATTCTTTCAAATTTTGATTATAAAACCAAAATGTTATACAAATTGAATTATGAAAATAAAATAATACTACAATATATTTTTAAATAACCAAAAATGTATTTTAAATAATCTTTCATAACCTAAGATTATTGTAATGCTCAAAATTATTCTTTCAAATTTTGACTATCAAACCAAAATGTTATTTTGAAATATGAAAATAAAAAAAAAGAATTATTAAAAAAAATATTAAATAATATTTAATAACCAAAGATTATTGTAATGTTCAAAATTATGCTTTCAAATTTTGACCATAAAACCAAAATGTTATATTGAGATATGAAAATAAAGGAAATTATTAAAAAAAATAATAATTTTATATATTGTAGATTCTTACAATATTACAATTTTCACTACAATTCACTCCTCTATAAAACTGTAATATTATCATAATATCAATTATAAATATGAACTAATTTAGATTCTTACAATATTATAATATTATTATAAATATCATTTATAAATATGAACTAATTTAAATTCTTACATTTTTACAATTTTCAGTACAATTCATCCTATCTATAAAATTGTAATATTATTATAATATCATTTAAAAATATGAACTAACTAATTATTTAGATTCTTACAAGAATTTTCAGTACAATTCACCCCATCCATATTATTTAGATTTTTACAATATTACAATATTCAGTGCAATTCATCACATCCATAAAATTTTAATATTATTATAATATCGAACTAACTCATTATTTTGTTAGTGCAATTCACTCATTCATAAAATTTTAATATTATTATAATATCATTTATAAATATGAACTAACACATTATTTTAAATACCCAAAAATAATGGATTACAAAATGAAAATAATGTATTTTAAATAACCAAAAATAATGTATTACAAAATGAAAATAATGTATTTTAGATAACAATAAATAATGTGTTACAAAATGAAAATAATTTATTTTAAATAACTGAATATATATTTTAAATATAAAACCAAAATGTTATAGAAATTGAATTCTGAAAATAAAAATGAATTATCAAAATAAAAAAGAAAATTATAAAAAATCTTTTAAATATAAAACCAAAATGTTACATAAATTGAATTATGAAAATAAAAAAGGAATTATAAAAAATCTAATATTATAACATTTGATATTACAATTTTCACTGCAATTCATCTCATCTATAAAACTGTAATATTATTATAATATCATTTATAGATGTTAACTAACTCATTATTATTATATAAAATGAAAATCTTGAAAAAAGAATTGGGTAAAAATCATATATGAAAAGTTCATAATGAGGACAGAATGAAAGTGCAGATAAAGGCGTAGGATTTAAATACATGCAGAGAAGATCAAACTAATCATTATAGTATAACAACTAGTTTGACTAAATTAACTAAAAACTTACCTAAACGAGAAATTTAACTTATTTATATTAATATTATGTTTATTAATAGAATAATAATATTAATATTAATATTAATAATAATAATATTAAAAAAACAAAATTCATCGGGAAAATAAATAAATAAATAAAATTAAATAAAATTAATTAATTAAATAAATAATCATCTATATATATATAACAAAGCACCATAAAATAAATAAATAACACTAAGAGGAAAGGGCAGGGATCCAACTCCTCCTAATGCTCCAACCATCGTCTCTGTTGAGATTCACGAGCCTTTTCTCGATTTCGAGGAACCCCCTTAACTTATGATGATGAAAATGATCAATCCTAGCAATGAATTTAGCTTCTTCAATGCATATGTGATGGTTAGTCTTCTCAGCATGTTTTGCCAATGCAGAGGAATGAGATCTACCATGTTTAACGTCAGTTGCATGTTAAAAAATTCTTTGATTAATGGATCGACAGATCTTAAAGAGCTTTGACTAGTACTAAAGAAGTACTAAGGGCTTGAAAGTAGAGGAAACAATATATTTCTTAAGGACCCTGACAATCTTATCTATGGTTCCTTGAATTAACGAGAAATACATTCCACAAAATCATTATTTTAAATAACCAAAAATAATGCATTACAAAATGAAAATAACTTTTTTTTAAATAACCCAAAATATATTTTAAATATAAAACCAAAATGTTATACAAATTGAATTATAAAAATTCAAAATAAAAATTCAAAATAAAAAATGAATTATGAAAATAAAAAGGGAATTATAAGAAATCTAATATTATAATATTTGATATGAGTGAGAAACTGTAATATTATAATATTTGATATGAGTGTGGAGTGACAATATATTGTAAAATTCTTACAATTTTTAAAATTTCCATAAAATTGTAATATTATTATAATATCATTTACAAATATGAGCTAACTCGTTATTATTACAAAATATTAGAATTTTCCTTAGCAATTCACTCCATCCATAAAATTGTAATATTATTATAATATCATTTATAAATATGAACTAATCGTGGTATTTTAAATAACTATAGATGTATTTTAAATATATTGTAAGATTCTTACAATATTATAATTTTCCCTACAATTTATCCATCCATAAAATTGTAATATT
Organism: Pinus albicaulis; assembly: GCA_034641835.2. Classification (NCBI taxonomy): domain Eukaryota; kingdom Viridiplantae; phylum Streptophyta; class Pinopsida; order Pinales; family Pinaceae; genus Pinus; species Pinus albicaulis. The sequence goes on along the minus strand of CM076579.1, from coordinate 1,154,854,802 downwards.
ATTGTAATATCATTTATAAATGTAATCTAACTCATTATTATTACTAAAGGAAACCATGTATTTTAAATAAAAATGTATTTTAAATATACCAAAAGATTCTTACAACATTTATAAATGTGAATTAACTTATTATTATTTAAATATATTATAAGATTCTTACAATATTCACCCATCCATAAAATGCAAAATCACTATAATATCATTTATAAATGTGAATTAACTCATTATTATTACAAAATAAAATCATATTACTTGAAAGTTGTATAGGATGAAAGTTTAGTCTGAATCATCTCATATTTGAATCATTTTATATTTTCAAGTACAAGTTAGTTTTCTTGGAAATATGGAAGATTTTTGTGAGGATCACAAGTTTGAGTTGTATAGTTTGCATAAGTATTGTTTACCAACATATATATAACATAAACTTTAACTAAAATCATTATTATTAGAATTAATTGTAATAAAAATTAGTATATAAGTTAAATATATAAACTTTAGAGTGAAACAAACTATTTTAACACATGTGGACATGATATTTTTTTAACTAAATAAAAAAAACATAGTAAAAAGAAAAAGAAAACATAATTATCTTTCAGATACATCTCAACCTTTTATATGTAACTCTTTCCACCCATATCCTCATATATATAGATGACCAAAAATGTAATATAAGAATTAAATGTGAAAAATGTAATATTATAGTAATAATATTTTTTTTCCTATAATTCCCTACCCCTATATATATATATATATGGACAGACAATCATTAAGAAAAATGTAATATTATAATAGTACATTTTCCCAAATAATTTTCTCTATTTTGACAAATTGAAAAACTAAAAAAGATAGTTATTTTTGAAATAAATCTCACTCTTTTATTTATAGTTACTACTTCAAAAAATATATATAAAAAAATAATAAATAAAAACAAATAATTAAATTTGAATCATCCTATTAATTATCAATTATCGCTTAAATTAAAATTTCAAACCCTGCTCATTACCATTAAAAATAATAAATAAATTATTATATAGTAAGTAAAAAAAGAACTTGAAAAAAAAACAAATATCGTTTTCTAATATATCATGACAGAATACAGAATGGAGAACCAAAAAATCTGACCGCATCTCACAGTAATTAACAGCATCTAACAATAAATTATTAGCAAACACATTTTCTGTTTTTTTTTAGTGCTGGCAAACAAATAAGTCCATCTTTAATCAATACATTGGGAGGATGGTTATCAATGGAGTGGAAGCGTGGATTCTGAGGATACTTGACCTCCACCGGGGACGAACCTTCCACACAGCATCCTTACAGTTGAAACCCAAACCGAAGGCAGACTGCCACATGCTTATTCGTATGAGACTCAGCCTCCACAGGGGACAACCCATCCACACAGCACTGCACACTGTCACACTAGAACCCTAGCCTAAGGCAAACTGCCACACGGTTATTCTCAGTGGACTTTATCTCCACTCGATGACGAGCCATCGACACCGCACTTGTGCACCATAAACCCGAACCGAAGGCAAGCTGCCACAGGCTTCTTCTTCTCAAAAAACTTGGCCTCCAAAGGGCGAGGAGCCTCCCACACAGCACGGTTACACTAGAGCCCGAACCGAATGCAATCTACCACACGACGACCCTTCCACACAGAACTCTCACTCTTTCATTGGAAACCAGAGCCCAAGGAAATCTGCCTCGCCACTTAAACGATTACAGTGTAACAGCGCTGTGTGAAAAACTCTTCGCCCTGTGCATGCCAAGTTTCCTAAGAATCTGATTAATTAGTTTCCACTCGATCCATAACTATTCACAATGTATTGATTATAATTTCAGGTAATCCCTGCAGAGAAGAGCACAGGGAATCAGGAGAGCCGATTGAACAATAGAGATTACTTTTTTTTCGATCGATCGAGCAGAGACTTTTATGTTCATGGAAGTTCCAACCACTCGAAGAAGGTGGGTCCGAACTTAGGTGGGTTCGAACTTAGGGTTGAGGACCTTATTTGTCATTTCATCCATTATTTCAACTAAACAACTACTGTAACGGGACTGAGAGCCAAACTTATCTATTTAATTTACGTGTGAAATCAAACTTCTTCAAACATTTTTCTCTTATGGGAAGTATTCGTGAATGGAAAAACTCTTCAAATTACAAGTTGTACCACAAAACGAAATTATCAAGTAAAATGGAATATCTGGATCCGCTCACATCATCGAAAACAAAAAAATTCAGAAATGTTTAAATCGTTAAATTCAGAGGGAGATCACCTAAAGCATAGACGATATGATATGAGTGGTAGTTATCACACGCCAAGTGAACGATAAAAGCTTTCCATAAAAGCAAGGAACATCAAGAAATTCTAGCACCCACAAATGCACACGCAAAGTCGATCGAGACTAATGGATGGTGGAGATCCACGAATCGACCAATATATGACAGTGACATGATCGTCTGCTCACAGTCAGCTCCTGGATGGGTCGGGACAGTGACTGGACGTGATATTTCTCCTGCTCCTCTTGCCATTGGTGCAAAGAAAGTGATTAGAATCTCTAATTTTCGAATTCCTGTCATTGAAATTAAAATAGATTTTAATGTACGAAAGCTAATCAGGACAAGGACGTCTGTATTTTTTCTTTTCAACAAAAGCTATTCACCAAGCGAAAAACGTGTGGGTTTTATCTTTCGATGGTTTATTTGCTGATACTTCATATTTTTTTTTGCGTGGCCATGAAACATTCGTTATATTGCAATTTCTGAGGCAGTTTTCATTCTTCTTCTTCTTCAGCTAGGGTAATCTAAGCCTTCACCTTTTTTTGTGAATCTTAACGAGGATACGAATTAGGACATAATGATATAGGTATGATAAAAAGCCAAATATATTTTGTCATCACCTTAATTGAAATGAAACTATTAAGAAGTAATAGGTATTATGCACCATTTATCATCCTCCCTTTTAGCTAGAATGTTACCTAGAAGGGTTAGCAAAGAGAGTGAGGGTAAATACAACATTCTTTATAATAATATTTGTAATCGTCATGTCACTTAAATGGAATTAAATTTGAGTGGAGGAGATGACTACTATTTTATCCAATCATTTCAGATAACTTTAATTAACTTTATATATTTATTAATATGGATAACTAAAAAATGGAATTAAAATTTGTTTTACATAATTCTTAAAATTGTTAGACACCTAATCCACTAAAAATTGATGTAAAATGTGAACGGTGGTCACTAGAGTCCAAGATACCACTTGGTATATAAATACCAAAAATCACAAGTAAATGTATAAATATGTAAATCTTGTCAATCAAATATAATTCAGATTTATCTTTCACATATCCATTTCATTTGTGTTGTTTAACATAGTATAGAGCTTAGAAAGTTTTGTCCTGAGTAAATTGTGAGGCCTTTTTCTTATTGTGTGACCTACCCTGTCTGAGTTTTACCTTTCTTTTCATAAAAAATGCATTTTACTCTATGCATGTCGATTTCATTGTTGCATTGTTTTCTCAAGGTATTGGTCTGTTTTCCTTGCTAAACACATGTCAAATTGACCTCTTAGCATGAATATTGCTGAGTTCTCTGCCCAAAAATTCAACACTTGTTTCACTGTATTGCATATGTTTGTTTCACTGGTAGATGCGTCTATCACTCATCACTTGCATGCACAATGCTTTTCTTGTAGCTCCACTGGTCATTTGGCATGGGCTCTGAGTGTACAATCCCAAAATTTTACACTTTCTCGTTGAATGTGTAGTGCGAAGAAGTTACGCCTTCCCGTCATAACGTAAAGATGTGTCTACCATAAAATCCAATAAAGATATGTCTACCCTAACATCCAATTTGGGATCCTGTTACTGTAACATAACAATGTTGTTAAGTGTTGTAGTCCGAGGGTAGAATCATTTTTGGTGGAATTCGAGAGAGTATTTTGTTTAATCTCTACAAAAAAACAAGCTGCCAGTTTCTTCTAGATTTTTTTGGGGCTGAATGCACTAATTTATCCAAGAGGAAGGAGAAGTCAATCTACCACAATCTTTTTCCCAAGGGGAGGAAAAAAATTAAAAAGAGGAAAAAGTCAAAGTCAGAGCATCTGAAAAAAACGATAGCCCTAACGCCTCTACATCTTTGTTTGTCTCTCGAGAACTGCCAAGCCCACACCTTGTCTTCTACAATTGTTACCAACTTCTTTGCCCCAAAGTCAAGCACTCAGTCCATTGCGAATTCGAGAACGACCCCACTTAAATATGGCTGAGTGTAGAAACGGGAATGAACTGACACTGCTTGGTGCATTATGGTATTGAAAAAATCTCTATTCAAAAGCTTCTCTATATTTTTTATGTGTCCAGGTATGTGAAACTTGTCAATATTTTCGGAGTTACAATAGTAAAATGGCTGAAGACGAAGCAATATCGTTGAAAAGGATTCAGTAGCCGAAATGGTTGTTGGGAGTTGTAATCATTGTTAGTTCACGAGTCTTGCCTAACATTCAGTAACCTCTTGTGGCTAAGAAATATGGAAAATATAAAGGGGATATTGGATCTACTTCCCAAGAGTTCGATGGTCTCAATAAAGGGGAGATTGGATCTCCTTCCAAAGAGTTCGATGGTCTCTTTTCTGGTAAGAATTTGATGCTCTCTTTTCCTAAAGCGGATGGATTTATTTGTTGAATGTTAACAACATTGATATTCTCTGTTGAAGCTAGACACAAACCTTGTGTTAACATGGCACTTTGGTCAAGTCTTGGCAACACAGAAAATTTTAGGGTTAATATTCTAAGGTGGGCTAATTTTGCATATTTAAAAAAAAAAAAAAAAAATTCCAATTTCCATTTTTTTAAAAATTGATTCGCCCAAATTTTATAGTATAAAATTATTTGACCCCAAAAATCTCCCAAATTCTATACAAACTAATATAAAATAATTAGAAACCTAAATATTTAAAAAAAAATTACCATCAAAATTTTTACAATTTACATATTGGGGACTAGTAAGATTCGCCAAGGTTTCTAACCTTTAGGATAAACTTTCATCCTTAAAATTTTCTGAGTGGGTCCTCTAGTGGTTTGATATCAAACTGCTTGAGCTTTATGGCATACATAATAGGGTGATCACTCTATCTTCCAAAAGGAAAGGTGATCTGTGTTGATGGAATATCATGAAACCCTTCAAATGGGTCTAAAAGTGGCCTCATTGACACTGTGAGTATTATATAACTTGGATATTATATATTTGTAATGTAACACCCCGATCACTTTGTTTTTTAAATTTTACTATTTTTATACATTGACACTATTGTATCTCCTAGAGACAGCCTTAAGTTGCAAAAGAAAAGTGCCTAGGACATCTTAAAATCAAAGATTAAGTGTAGATAATTGTATAAATGCTTCTGAAAGAATATGAGTCAAGGGAATAATGGTTTTAGTGGTTCTAGGATGGCGAGGAACTTGGAGTCAATTCATGTGAATTCCCCAAATAGTGAGAGGACTCAGGAGACTGTGATATTGATGGATTTTAGATGGTCCAAGTATAAAACAATGAGCAGAAGCTTTACAAATATGCAAGGGGTGTTGAGAAAGAACATAAAAGGAACCCACGAGAGGCAGGCTTAAGAGAATTAAGAATCTTCCCCCTATGAACATAGAAGAAACAAATATGAATGAGATATGGACAAAAAAAAGGTTCATGGAGTGAGAATTAAGGGAGTGCAACAAGCTTAATACATGAGCATTAACACGTGAGCATTATCCATACGCGAATTCATGAATAAAATTAGACCACTGGCAATTAAATTACAAGAACCATCAAAGAAGAATAACATAAAAGATGATTACACATGAAGAGGAGATTACTGATAACAAAAGAAAACAAATACATACTACTCATTGCTCCATATGGAATCCAAATATCAGCTTTGTATTCATATTAAGTTTAAACAACTCTCCCAAATATGTGTCTGAGAGCACAAGGAGCACAATCATACAAAACTACAGCAAAATTCTTCAAAATTCCAGAACCTTTGTTTCATCTTAGAGATCACTACATAGAGAGTTCTCCCTGAGGGTTTATGATCGAATATTTTATCATGATCGACCCACACGGGAGAAACCAAAGTATCCTAACAAACTATCAGAGCGTGCTCCAAGCAATCGCCCCTGCAACAAAAAAATCGAAACAGAATTGGGTAAAATCGGGATTTTACCAGCAAAACATCACTCTATAATAGTAAAAATAAGTAAAACAATTAGCCACAGAGGAAAAATTCCAGAATCTTCAAGGGGGTGGTGAGAAGGGGCGGACGGTTTATACTGTTGTTCTGCATCCTTGACTCTCTGACTCTCATGATCTGCACTCATCATTGCAGAATGGTCAGTTGCGGTGTATACATTGAATTCTTTAGTATGGAGGCGGAGTTGAAAGCATGATGGTGGAAGTGAGAGTGGGTTTAACGGAATTAATTTACATTGAAATGGGCAAAATACGGGCCATGGGAGGCTATTGATGATATGGAAAAGTGGTGGGACCCACGTCTGCAAAGCACATATCGCAAAGTTTATGTGCGAGCAAGTGGAGTTTAAACATTAAGATATGTGATGGGTGGAGTGTGGGGGAGGTGAGGTGGCATGGATAATGGTGGGGACCGTGCCTGTAGATCGTATGTCGCAAGATTTAGCTAGGAGCAGTGGGTGGTGAAAGTTAAAAGCTACGGGGAGCGATGTACGATGGCGGCGAAGGTGACGTGGAGGGAAGGTGGGACCTGACCACATCGCAAGTTAAACAAAATTAGTTGCGTGCATTTCAAATGGTAAGTTAAAAACTATGCGATGCGATATCGCACATCAGTAATCGCAAGTTTTAACGTTTGGCAGAATGGAATAAGTTTTAATTTTTGCGAAATATAACATGCGACGGAGGGGGAAAGGTGACGTGGAGGGAAGGTAGGACCCACTGTAGCCCGCAGATCACAAAATTTAAGTTTTTTTTATAAGCGCTAAAGGTTAACTATTAAAACATGCGAAATGCGAGTTCCGTTGTCGAAGGATGATGTGGCAAGGAGGATAATAACCCACTGTGTGGGCTGAGTTATAAATTGGTGAATGGTTATGCAGTAAGTGTATGAGGCTTCATATTATATGAAATGTATTACAAGCGGCCATAAGTGGGGGGCAAAGCTACTATGGTGGGGAAAGCCACATCGCAACTTCAAAAAAATAATTTGTAGGCGCTTAAGCGATAAGTTATAAATTGTGCGATATGCGACATGTGATGCGCTAGATGTTGCAAAGTGCGAAAAGGTGAAAGGTAAGGAGAATGTGGAATAAAAGGGTTTTCATGCGAATCTGGGTGGTGTATCAAGGTTGGATAGGTCCCACCAAGTCGCATCATCTGCAAGATAAGTTTCGATAAGTCTTAAGATATGAAGATTAAAACTTGCAGGGAGCAGTGTTGCAAATGAAGAAATGTAACATGGGACTTTAGAAAATGGAAAGTGTAGGGTAAGATAGGGTAAATGTAGGTAAAGAGGATAGATGAGATGAAGGATGGCGGAAATGGATTTCGCTCACCATAAAACCTTATCAACTACATTTTCCCCTTTCTACTAAACTAAGATGCAGATTGATTCCTTTGAAGCTCTTTGACAGTCAGGAGTTGCCTTCCTCTCTCGTTCTCCCCTTTGTGCCCGGTCACAGGCCAAGATTGGCTCCATCTAGGGACAACTTTTCTATTCTTGTTGGGTATGTGTTATATTTTTTCCACGACTAGCCCCACGCGCTATACGTTGCACTGGGTGTAGCAGGGGGGTCACAAGGGAGGAGGCAGCCCCCACTGTTGGGGTCTGGGGTAGCACCCTGGCGAAAAAAAAAATTGGTGTGCAGACCCACCCATGTTTTGTGCATGAGTTTGCACATGGTTTTGGGGTATGATGGTTTTCGGCCCCTGGTATTTTGTAGATCCGGTCAAGGGAACTACAGTTATGTTCTAATCTGGGGTTAATGGATTGGGGTTTATGTATGCTTTGACATGTATATATATGTGTTGTAATACTAAAAGGAATATAATGAAAAATCAAGCTAGTCGTCCCAATTTGGGATCCAGGGGAAAATCTCTGTGTTTATTTGTTTTATGTTTTATGCTCTCGCTATTGTTTATTTTCTGTTATAATATTCATGGGTAGATAATTTCTGTTCAGGGTTAACACCTACATTTCGTATCAGAGTTGTTTCGGCTTCAAGGGGACGCCTTTACTGCTGAGGGTTTTTTTCTTGGGCCTAAGGTAGACCCTGTTCAGTGGGAGATCTGCGAGATCGATTCTTGCGGTGAAAAAAGATGGTGAGCAGTGGAAAGATAGAGATCGAGAAATTTAATGGTCAGAATTTTGAGTTGTGGAAGCTCAAGATGGAGGATCTGCTAGTGGATAAAGATCAGTGGATCGCTGTAGATCCAGGTACTAAACCAATGAAAATGTTAGATGAAGACTAGAAGAAACTAGATCGGAAGGCTAAGAGCAAAATACGGTTGTGTGTCTGAGATTCAGTATTGTTGAATGTATCTGGGGAAGCTACGACAAAGAATTTGTGGGAAAAACTTGGGAGTTTGTACCAATCTAAGTCTCTGGTGAATAAGCTGTTCCTGCGGAAAAAGCTGTATAACCTGAGGATGAAGGATGGAGACTCGATGACAGAGCATCTGAACGCCTTCAATACTGTGGTAAGTAAGTTGTCATCTGTTGATATTAAAATCTTAGATGAAGATAAGTGCATCAGTTTTTTGTGCTCTCTACCATACTCGTGGGATAGTCTAGTTATTGCAATAGGTAGCAATACAACTACCTTGAATTTTGATGACATTGTCTCAGCCTTGCTGTCGGAGGAAATGAGACAGAGAAATATGGAGGGCCAGAATGGAGATGCCTTATCTGTACGAGGAAGGACCCAAAAAAGAAACAAGAATAAGGTTTCGAGTGGGAGATCCAAATCTCGAGGGAGATCTAAATCTCCTAGAGAGTTTGTAAGGGTATGCTGGAAATTCGGAAAGGAAGGGAACTACAAAAAGGAGTTTAGATCTAAAGCTCCTAAGAAATGAAAGGGATATGATGATGCTCCTTCTGCAGAGGAAAAAACCACCTCGGATGAAGGTGGGGATGTGTATTTGGCTTCTTCTTCAAATACACATGTAGATCATGAGTCATGGTTGATTGACTCAGGTGCATCCTTTCACTTCACTCCTCACAGGGAGTGGTTCTGTGAGCATGAGAAATATGATGGTGATGTCTTAGGGATGATAGGAAGGCCAAAATCACCTGAATGCGAGGTCAAGTTGAAGATGTAAGGTGAAGGATTACAAACACTTCTCGGTGTTCTCGTACACTTGCATTGGCGAACCGATTGTAAGAAAGATGACGATGCAAAAACAAGAACGAGAAAGATGCCCGCAAGATGGTTCGGTGAGAGCACCTGGCTAATGCGAGGAGTTTAGACCGGAACTAGACAAGCCACAAGGTAGCACCACATTTATGGCAAGAAGCACAGTGTGTCTCGAAAGTGGAGCAGAAAGCCTAGCTGTCTCTGGAGAAAAGACCATGCTATGGCATCAAAGGCTTGGACATATTGGAGAGAAGGGCCTTCGGATACTGCATAGAGATGGTATGGTAGAAGGCATGTCTAATTTTTCTCTGGATTTCGATTTCTGTGAACATTGTGTATATGGGAAGCAGAATCGGGTGAGTTTTCCTTCTGGTGCTAAGAGGGCAAACAAGATATTAGAACTTGTGCACAGTGATGTGTTTGGGCCTGTGTCAGTTCCATCACTGGGAAAGTCTGTGTACTATGTTTCATTCATAGATGACTTCTCAAAGAATACATGGATATATTTCTTGAGGAAGAAATCTGAAGTCTTTGACAAATTTAAAGAATTTAAGGCTCTGGTGGAAAACCAGACAGAGAAGAAGATAAAGGCGTTAAGGACAGATAATGGTGGGGAGTTCTGCAAGAAGGAATTTGAAGAGTTCTGTAAGAAGTGTGGTATAGCCACCAAGAAGATCGCTCTACAAGCACACCCTTTAAAATGGAGTTAAGAAGAATAAAACAGAATCACTGGGAGTGGAAAAGGCAAGAAGCATGGCTAGTGGCACTGTGTTAGGACAAAGAACACCAGGGTGAGGCAGTGGAGACTGCATGTTACTTAGTTAACAGATCACCTTCATCAGCGTTGGAGGATAAGACTCCACATGAGGTATGGACTGGTAAGAAACCCTCTTTCACATCTAAGGGTATTTGGATGTGATGCATATGTACATGTTCCAAAGGAGAAAAGGACCAAGTTGGATAATAAATCTGAAAAGTGCATCTTTGTTGGGTATAAGGATGGTTTAAAGGGTTACAAGCTTTGGAACCCAGAAACAAGGAAGGTTGTGTACAGCCGAGATGTGGTGTTTAGAGAGGTGAAAGATGTTTTTAAACATGAAATCATACCAAAGGAACCTGAGAAGATAGAGTTTGAGCTAAAGGAGGATGAATCAGACTCTACAGCAGAAGAAGATTCAGAAGAGGAAGAGCCACAAACTCCAGCTTTGAGAAGATCAGCTCGGGAAAGAAGGCGACCAGAAAGGTATAGTCCATTTGCTTTCTGTTCAGGTTTTTCCTTAACTATAACTGATGATGATCCTAGAACTGTCAGGGAGGCAGTAGATTCCGAGGATGGAAAACTATGGAAGGAGGCCATGGTTGATGAAATGGCATCCTTGCACAAAAAAAAAACATGGGATCTGGTGGAGTTTCCGGCTGGAAGGAAGCCCATTGGGAGCAAATGGGTGTTTAAGAAGAAGATGAATGTAGAAGGCAAGGAGGAGAAATACAAAGCTAAGTTGGTAGCAAAAGGTTATTCCCAAGTGTCGGGAATTGATTTTGGTGATAATTTTTCTCCTGTTGCCAAAGTTACTTCTATTAGATTACTTTTATCTGTTGCTGTTGCATCTGATTTTGAGATAGAACAGATGGATGTGAAGAGAACATTTCTTCACGGGGATCTAGAAAATGAGATCTACATGAAGCAACCTGAAGGCTTTATGGTGAAGGGTAAGAAAGAACTGGTATGCAGGTTGAAGAAGTCTCTGTATGGGTTAAAATAGTCACCAAGGATGTGGTATCAGAAATTTGATACCTATATACGGGGAATGGGCTTCACCAGAAGCAAGGAGGATCACTATGTTTATTTTAAATTAATTGGTGACCGTGTTATTTATTTGATCTTGTATGTGAATGATATGTTGTTTATTGGAAATGACAAAGAAATTATCCAAGATTTGAAGACCCAACTGTTCTCCAAATTCGACATGAAGGATCTTGGTGTTGCAAACTATATTTTGGGCATGGAAATTAAGAGAGATCGGGCAAAGAGGAAGCTCTGGTTAAACCAGAGGAAGTATGTTGAGACTATATTGCAGAGGTTCAAAATGCAGGATAGTAAACAGGTGAATGTTCCTATTCGTATAGGTGTAAAGTTGTCTGCTGAATAGGGTCCCAAGACACAAGAAGAAGAGGAGGATATGTCCCGTGTTCCATATGCAAGTGCAGTGGGTAGTCTGATGTATGCAATGGTCTATACTATACCAGACATTGCACATGCAGTGGGAGTATTGAGCAGGTTTATGTCAAACCCAGGGAAGGAGCATTGGACAATAGTGAAGCGGGTTTTTAGATATTTACGTGGCACTAATGATTATGGCTTGTGCTACCAGGGAAGACCAGGATTGGAAATAATGTTGGACATTCGTGGTTTTGTTGATGCAAACTAGGCTAGAGATCTGGACCAAAGAAGATCTACAGTGGGTATGTGTTTAACCTATTTGGAGGCGCAGTCAGTTGGATGAGTAAAAGACAGTCTATAGTGGCTCTTTCAACTACAGAGGCAGAATACATAGCAACCACTCATGCAAGCAAGGAAGCAGTTTGGTTGCGAAGATTGTGTTCAAGTATGGGGTTGGTACAACAAGCTATAAGGATAGACTGTGATAGCCAAAGTGAAATTTTCTTAGCTAAGAACCCTGCTTACCATTCAAAGACAAAGCACATTGATGTTCAATATCACTTTGTTAGAGATATCGTTGAGGCTAAAAGGGTGTTGCTGGTAAAGGTAGACACTTTGAAAAATGTTGCAGATGCATTGACGAATTCTGTGAGCACTCAGAACTTCTCTTGGTGTAGAGAAACAATGGGTGTTGAATAATTGGCCCAATGACTAAGCTCTCCTATGGCCCCCTAGGAGAATGTTGGTTATGTGTTATATTCTTTCCACGACTAACCCAACGTGCTGTATGTTGCGCCGAGTGTAGGAGGGGGGTCACAAGGGGGGAGGCAACCCCCAATGTTGGGGTTCGGGGCAACGCCCCGGCGATTTTTTGTTTTGGTGTGCGGACCCACCCATGTTTTTTGCATGAGTTTGCACATGGTTTTGGGGTACGATGGTTTTCGGCCCCTGGTATTTTGTAGATCCGATCAAGGGAACTACGGTTATGTTCTAATCTAAGGTTAATGGATTGGGGTTTATGTATGCTTCGGCATGTATATATATGTGTTGTAATACTAAAAGGAATATAATGAAAAATCAAGCCGGTCGTCCCAATTTTGGATCCAGGCGAAAATCTCTGTGTTTATCTGTTTTATGTTTTATGCTTTCGCTATTGTTTATTTTCCGTTATAAGATTCGTGTGTAGATAATTTCTATTCAGGGTTAAAACCTAAAATTCTCATTGCATTGAGAACTTGCAAAGATGAATGCATGTGCTTTATTGGGTACATAGAGTCGCAAATGCACACTGATTAGACAAAGTTGTGTACCAGCAGTCAAGTGGAAACAAAATGGAAGATGAAATGTGATATGCAAACAATGGATGAAACAAAATGGGAAAAGTGGAATATGATATGGAAGATGAAATGGGAGAAATGCAAACAAAATGGAGTACATTGGAATTATATATACAGTAGAAAGATATATATAATGAGCTAGATTAGCCCTCATCAGTGATGAAAGTAAAACTTGAGAAACTACCCATTTATGGGCACCTCAACTATGTCTCCTTATAATTTCTGCAGTGTGAAAGTATTGTTTCCTTGGTCCTCTGCCACCCTAAATGGACCAAACCAGAGGGGGTCAAACTTCCCATGTTCTCATTTGTTTGCTCGCCTGATATCCCATCGCAGCACCAAATCCCCAACTTGGATTTCTCTATCTTTAGCTCTTTGGTCAAATAAGCCTTTCATTTTTTCTTGATACTCTGCTAGTCTGAGGCTTACCTATTTCCAGGTTTCATTCAACTCCACCAATTGATTCATTCTTTAGATAAGATAATTTGGCTCCTCCTCGCTTTCTTGTAAGAATCGAGCCATAGGTAATGCAACCTGAATTGGGAAGACCACAGCTCTGCCATACACCAGCTCATAAGGGGACTTTCCTGTGGATATTTTACTAGTGATGTGATTTTCCCAGAGTGCGAACTTGAGTTAATAATCCTAGTTCTTTTGATTTTCATTGATGGTCTTCTTCAAAATCCTCACCAATGTCTTGTTAGATGATTCAGCCAGCCTGATACCCTGTGGGTAGTATGTAGTGGAGTGACCCAACAAGATGTTATAACACTGAAATTTTTTTACAAATTTAGCCGAATTGAAAGCCTAGGGATTATCTGTAATGATTTTAGTTGGGCATCCAAACCTATCTATTATGTTCTCCTCTAGGAACTTGATCAACACTTAATCTATAGCTTTTCTCATGGGCATGAATTCTACCCACTTGGTGAAGTAATCTATATTAGTGAGGATCCATCGATTTTGATCGCTAGAGGCCGAGTAAATCTCTCCTATGAAATCAATTCCCCACTTCTTAAAAGGTTCTTCAACATGTACTAGGATCAACGGGAGAGGTGCATACCTTTTGTTTTTAGAGAACGTCTAGCACTTATCGCAAGCCTGGACACGAGCATGTACATCACCAAACATCTTAGGCCAGAAGAAACTTTCCCTTAGGATCTTGTGTGCAATGGATCACCAGTTATAATGTCCGCCACATATCCTTTCTCAGAATTCAGCCATCACTTGGTCCACTTCCTATTCTTTTAAACATAATAGTAGGATCCCCGCCGAGTCTTTCCACTAAAGTGGCCCATTTTCCATGATATAATTTTGAGAATTTAGCCTTAAGGTGCAGTACTTGGACTTATCATAGTTAGGAGGACATCTCAACGTTCAAATATATTCCACTGCATCTTTATAACATGGGGAGAGAAGGTATTTCACGTGTAATTTTTGAGTGGAAGATTCTATACCTTGATGTGCACCTGTGTCCTCCTATGCCTCTCCTCATGTCATAGACAAATTTATCCCTAGAGCTTGACACTTGGATTCAAACAAGATTTTGTCTAGCCCTTGGCCTTTAATGAGCTTGTTAGGCTTTATCTCCTCTTCATACTCTTGAATCTTGGCTATCCACTTTCCCCTCTTCATTCACTGTCACCATGTACTAAGATATCCTTCACCACTGTTGTGGGAACATAGGCAGTTATAGTAGACTGTAACACATACACCTGGTATAACATTAGAGATTTTGACCAGGGCATAAGCTTGCTTCTCCAAGATATTGTATTTTAGCTCAGCATCTCACAGGACTTGGCTGAAGAACGCAATGGGATTCTCATGCCCTTTGACATTTTTCTATAAGAGTACTGCCGCTATAGTGTGAGGAGAGGTGAAAGAGAAAATCATGAATGAATTGCCATAATCTGGACCGACCAGTACTGGAGCTTCTGCAAAGGCCTGCTTGATCTTGTTGAGGGAGTCCCTGGATTTAGGGGTCCATCTAACTTCATTGTTCTTCTTCAGCATTCGAGTGATGTCTTAGACAATCTTGGCATAGTTGGGAATGAACCTTATAAGGAAATTTATCCTTCCCAGGAACACGTGTACCTCCGTTTTTTTTCTTGGTAGGAGAATTCCATCCATCACCTCTACCCTCTTCGGGTCGTTCTTCACTCCATCCTTAGTTACTATGCGCCCCAACAACTTTCCTTCCTCCAAGGAAAACATGAATTTTTGAGGATTTAGACACAGGCCATACCTGCAGAATTTTTCAAAGGTTCGTCGGAGGTGCTCTATGTGTTCAATTTCACTCTTGGAATAGTTGGTGATGTCATCTAGGTAAATCACCACAAACCTATATTTTTCTCCTATGAAAGAAATGTCCATCGCACGCTGGGATGTAGCACTAGCATTTATCAGGCCAAAGGGCATTTGGGCATACATGAAGGCTCCTCAAGGCATGGTGAATGCTATCTTCTTCTGGTCTTTAGGGAGCACTGCCACCTGATTATATCCTGAGAAGTCATCCATCATGGAAATGCAGGAGGATCCCACCTCCTTTTTCAGGATGTGGTCCCTCTTTGGAAGGGTATAGTTATCCTTGATTGAGGCTTTGTCCAGATTGTAAAGATCCACGCAGAGTCTGATTTCACCATTCTTGTTTCTTACCAGCACCAGGTTCGCCACCCATTCAAAGTATCTTAAAGGGAAAATGATCTTAGCTTGCAACATCTTCTTTATTTCCTTCTTGATAGCTTGGAGGAGAAGAGGGTTGAACTATCTCAACTTCTGCTTATGAGGCTTCATTTCTTCCTTTAGAGATATCTTATGTTGTATAATGTCTACGTCAAAATTCTTTAGATCCTGGTATGACCAGGCGAAGACATCCTTATATGATTGGAACAAATTGAGATACTGACCTTGGTATTCTTTCGAAATGCCTTTTGACAGCTTCACCACCTTCGGATCTTCTTCTGTCCCAATATTCACATCCCTGACAGGCTCGTCGAGGGTCATTTTTCTAGGGTTTACTGGGATGTCATTTTTGTCAAACAATCTCTCCAATCGCACAAGCCCCTTGGGGATGACATTTCATTTTAATTGCAAAACACGGTGTCCAGCCAGTGTCTCTTCCCACCTAGTTTTTTATTCTTCGTTGTCATCCTCAGAGACTAAACTGATCACCATATTTGAAAATTCACCTACCGTTTCCATGAAACGTTGGTCTTTCTCTTCATCTTTGAACACTTTCCAATGCTTTATGTTATTCGAGATGAAAGGGCGGTATCTCATTTCAACCTCATATCTTAGCAAAGGATTTCGTGAGGGGTGGAGATTACTAGTAGCCAGAGCTAGGGAGTCTGCCATTCTATTTCTATCCCTTGGCATGAAAAGAATATTAAATGCAGAAAATAAGTTCTCAACTAAATCCCATACCTCATTCCTGTAGGCTCTGAGCCGCGGGTGTTTATTTTTACATTGGACCATGACTTGCCTGACTACAAGCTCTAAATATCCAACCACCTTGAGGTTTTGTACATTCATATTCCATGTTTTCTGCAATCCCAATAGTAGGGCTTCATATTAAGCCACATTATTTGTGGCTTTGAATTCCAACTTAAAGGAGAGGGGAACCAAGCATCCTTTTGGTGATATCAAGAGTATCCCGACCCCATTCCCTTCTCGTGAATTAGCTCCATCAAACTGCAAGGTCCATATCTTATTTTCCTCTCTGCTCATAGTATTCTTTCGTATTATAGGACAAACCTCTGTTTCTTGCAAGAAATCCTCATCCTCCTCAAGCATAAGACAAGAGAATTTGTCCTCACCATATACCAAATTTTTTTTTGAACCATTGGCTTCGGTGACCATCTTCACAAATCTAGATTCAAGGTATAACTTTCTTTCCTCCCCACCAAATACTGGAATAGTGGCATAAGTGAGGTCTAATTTTATAAACCCTCTAATCTTGGATCCCTAGGATCTGGATAACAACATTTCAAACCGAGTTGGGATATCATCTACAACGATGTCCATCACTAGACTTTTGGCCAGAATCTAGGCCAACTTTACTACCATATATTTTATCATGCCCAAGAACTTGACCCTCTTTGAATCAAAAGGATACACATCTTTATAAGGTTAGGTAATATGCAACCCCAACTTCTCCATGACAGAAAATGGAAATAGATTATGTGAAGCCCCAAAATATAGCATGAATTTGTGTAGTAACTGGTCATGTATAACTAGAGACACATAGAATGGCGGAGTGGCTGATTGCAACTCTTCTACATGAGGTCCAAAGACTACCATGGGTCTTTCCTCTTGGAGATTGAAGCTATTAGAGAGAGGGCCTACGCTATGGGGAAGCATGAATTGAGACACTTGGGCTTTTTATGAAGGTTTCTTTAGGATCTCAATCAAGGGAACCGGGATCTTGACCTTCTCTAGCCCTTTCTAGAGGTTAAAGGTCATGGGAGATTTTTCTGCAATGACTTCTTTGGACTTCTCCTTAGGATGATCATGCAGGTTCAAGGCTACAAAATATGGCTTCTGCTTGGTGGGAGGATCAGAACCTTTCTTTGTAGAAGCGGACGCAGTGGATTTATGATGTGCATACTCTTCTAAAGGATTTTCCCCCTTACTAGAAGAACTAGAAGGGGTTTTTTTCTCTTGGTATTGACCGTTCATTTTGTTCTTGCACTCAAGTTCTCTTTCTAGCGGACCTAAGTTCATACTTCTTATGGAGCTGAGCTTGCATGAAGTCCCTCCATTTCCCCTTCTAAGTATAGACGAGGTTGGATGTGATCTTGTTGATCCTTCCTTTCCCGCTGTAACAACTCTAGAGGGGGATTCCAATGTTGGTGATTAACTCGTGGTTTGGAATCACTTGGTTAGGACAAGGAGATGTATTCTTAGCCTATAATTCAAGCTTCACCAGCTTATTCGAGAGGTTCTTCATAAGCTTATTCATCTCTTCAATTCTGCACTCTTTTGACTCCCTCTCCTGATTAGAAGTAGAAGCCTCCTCCCTACTCTTTCTTCTGGCTTCATGCCCTGTACTCCCTTTGAATTTACTAGAAGAGGAAATTTTTTCTTCAACTTCCAATGCATCAGTCTAGATGTAATCTAGAGATGTGGACTTTCTTTCTCTTAGGGTGAACACAAACTCAAGTTTGAAAGCTCCTACAAAAAACACCTTAGAAGCTTCTTGGGGAGGCTTTATCTCGGCTAGGAGATTATTGTAGAGATTATTGATCCTCTTTATGAATTCTGTCATGTCTTCATTGTGTTTCTTTTTAAGATAATTGAATTCTGTGAGGACATATCCATGGTCCCTCTTTTCTACCCATTTTAGTGTGAAGAAATTCTCCATTTCTTCCCAAGTGGTGATTGCATTTCTAGCAAGAGATTTTAATCACTTGCAAGCCTCTCCATCCAAGGATTGGACAAAAAGCCTCAACAACACATTTAGGTGATCCAAATTCACATTTTCAGCAAAGGCGCAAAAGTATCCAATATGTTTCTATGCAGAAGTACTATCCTCCCTGCTAAACCAAGGTAAGCGCTTTAGATAATCTTGAGGCATGTCATGCAATACTTGAGGAAAATTCAATGGATGATATTTATTGAGGAGGAAGCCATGTACAACCATGAGGGGTGGTGGTGGTATGTTCTGAGAATGATTTGGATGTGGTACCACAGGTATATGTTGAGTAGAGATTTGGATATTTATTTGTAATGAGCTCTGAAGTGCTGTAACTTATTTGAATTATTCTGCCTCTAGGGTAGGATGCAAAGGAGGAAAAGAAACATCAACGGATTTGACTTTGTCTTTTATGTCTGAATTGGCTAAAGAAGAGGCTTCTAGAGGGTACTCGAGTACATGGTCTGTGGATCTAGAACCATAGGTATCAGCTTTCTAGGAAGAGGAAGGCTAATATTCTAGAGAAAATGAGGGTAGGTCAGCCTATATGGGCTGCTTTTCCCTCCATATTCTCCTGAATATAATATTTTCAGGATCAGATACAAAAACGATTCTTTGCTGAGAAGTATCTAATCAGGTATGAGGTCTATTGTAAGCCAAGATTACGGTTGATTTAAACTTTTATAATAGTGGAGTCGCCAAGGTGAGGGCTATGCAACTCTCAACCCTTCATGCTCACCTAATTGAAGGGTGAAGATAATGTCGTATCCCAGGGAAAGGTTTTCAAATTTGTTCCCCAACGATAACAGAAAAATGATGATGTAGCTCCTAGAGACAGCCTTGAGTTGCAAAAGGCCAATGCCTAGGACATCTTAAAATCAAAGTTTAAGTGTATATAATTATATAAATGCCTCTGATAGAATATGAGTAAAGGGAATAATGCTTTTAGTGGTTCTAGGATGGCGAGGACCTTAGAGTCGATTCATGTGAATTCCCCAAATAGTGAGAGGGCTAAAGAGAATATTATACTGAGTGATTTTAGATGGGCCAAGCATAAAACAATGAGCAAAAGATTTAAAAATATGCAGGGGGCATTGAGAAAGAACAGAGAAGGAACCCACGAGAGACAGGCTTAAGAGAATTAATAATTTTTCCCCTATGAACTTAGAGGAAATGAATATGAATGAGATATGGACAAAAAAAGAGGTTCATGGAGCGAAAATTAAGGGAGTGCATCAATATTAATACATGAATTTTAACACCTGAGCATTATACAGACATTAATTCATGAATAAAGTTGTAGACCACCAACAGCTACATTACACGAACTATCAAAGAAAAATAGCATGAAATATGATTACACATGAAGAGGAGATTACTGATAACAAAATAAAACAAATACATACTAGTCATTTCTCCATTTGGAATACAAATATAAGCTTTGTACTCATATTAAGTTTTAAAATCTCTCCCAAATATGTGTCTCAGAGCACAAGGAGCACAATCATACAAAACTACAACGAAATTCTTCAAAATTCTAGAACCTTTGCTTCATCTTAGAACACACTACATATAGATTTCTCCCTGAGGGTTTATGATCGAATATTTTGTCATGGTCGGCCCACACAGGTGAAACCAAAATATCCTAAAAAACTATCAGATCGTGCTTCAAGAAATTGCTCCTGCAACAAAAAAATCGAAACAAAATTGAGGAAAATCAGGATTTTACCACCAAAAAATCACTCTCTAATAGTAAAAATAAGCAAAACAGTTACCCACATAGGCCAAATTCTATAATCTTCAAAGGGGTGGTGAGAAGGGGTGGATGATTTAGACTTCATTATGTAATTCCATTTGATTTTCTACATCCTCCACTCTCTAGCTCTCATGATCTCCACTCATTGTTGTGGAATGGTCAGTTGAATTGTGTACACTTAATTCTTTAGTATAGAGGTAGAGCTGAAGGCAGGGTGGAAGAATTAGAAGTGGGTTGAATGGATGTCATTTACATTGAAATGGGAAAAAGACAGTCCATGGGGGGCTATTGATGACGAAGCAAATTTGTGGGACCTATGCCCGAAAAGTGCATATCGCAAAGTTTATGTGCAAGCAGATGGAGTTTAAACGTTAGGATCTACGATGGGCAGAGTGTGGGGGAGGTGAAGTGGCACAGACAGTGGTGGGGACCGTGCCCACAAACCACATGTCTTAAGATTTAGCTGGGAGCAGTGGGAGGTGAATGTTAAAAGTTATGGGGAGTGATGTGCGATGTCAGGGAAGGTGGGACCCGACTGCATCGCAAGTTAAACAAAATAAATTGTGGTTGTTTCAAATGGTAAGTTAAAAACTGTGTGATGTGATATCGCACATAGGTAAGCACAAGTTTTAAAATTCGGCGAAATGGAATAAGTTGTAATTTTTTTGAAATGAAACATGCGACGTTGGGGGAAAGGTGACATGGAAGGAAGGTGGGACCCGACCGTAGCCTGTAGATCGCAAAATTTATGTTTTTGTTACAAGCGCCAGAGGTTAACCATTAGAACATGCGAAATGCGACTTGCACTGTCAGAGGATGATGTGACAAGGAGGATGGAGCCCACTACGTGGGATAAGTTATAAAGCAGTGAATGGTTATGCGGTAAGTGTATGAGGCTTCATATTATACAAAAAGTATTACAAGAGACCAGAATTGGGGGGGTGGAGCTACTATGGTGGAGCCAACCACATCGCAACTTAAACAAAATACTTTGCGGGCGCTTAAGCAGTAAGTTATAAACTATTCGATATGCAACATGCGACATGCTAGATGCTGCAAAGTGAGAAAAGGCGAAAGGTAAGGAAATGCAGAATACAATTTTTTGCATGCGAATTTGGGTGGTGTATCAAGGTTGGATGGGTCCCACCAAGTCACATTAGAAACAAGATAAGTTTCGGTAAGTATTAATATGTAAATATTAAAACTTGCGGGGAGCGGTGTTGCAAATGAAGAAATGTAACGCGGGACTTTAGAAAATGAAATTGAAGGGTAAGAGAGGGTAAATGAAGGTAAAGAGGAAAGATGAGATGAAGGAGGGTGGAAATGGAGTTTTCTCACCATTAAACCTTATCAGCTACATTTTCCCCATTCTACTGAACTGAGACATAGATTGATTCATTGAATCTCTTTGATAGTTAGGACTTTCTTTCCTCTCTCCTTCTCCCATTTGTGTGTGGTCACATGCCAACATAACCGTTGTTGGATTTAATGGTGATGGAAGCCATGATGAGATGAGACTTATGTGATGATGTAACTATTTTATTAGTAATTGAGTTAAGAAATAATTTACTTGGAAATATCCCGGAAAGAGGGAATTAGAGTTTACAAGATTTCTTGGTAGGTTAGAAAAAAACTATGAGTGGTCAAGCTCACATGATGGACCTTCCCTAAAAATCTCTACGAAAAAAGAATTAAAAATAAATAAATTAACACAATAGGAGAGAGATTGTGTTAATTACTTAGTTGGAGATAAATAATAAGTAGGGTTGAATAAAGCATTGTGAGGGAGAAAGGTGTGATTTATAGAAAAAGAAAAGAATAATTTTCCAAAAATAAAACTAAAACAAAAATAAAAGGCCTAGGAAAAAGGTTCAGACACCTTAAAGCAGAACTTTGCTAAAACAATATGATGGAAATAAATTTATAAAATAACCACTTAGGAATCCAAGGGGGATATTCTTGAAGGGAAGGAGTTCTTAGCTCGAGGGGAACTATTGGATATAGTTCATGGATGGGTGATATATGCTCGATTCTAGAGAATTTCCTAAGCATTATGTTACAGTTAGGAATTTCTCCTATTTTGTATTTTGCATGTTGTTATTGAGATAGATTAATGATGTAATAAAGAGGAATCAATGATCAACTACATGAGTATTGGTTACATGAGAATTGAGCATATTCATATATTGAATTATTTCCATGAATTTGAGTTAAAGAAATATATGGTTAGTGTGATTATATATATATTTATAGATATATGATCCAGAACTCTTCGGTTACCAAAATTAACCTAGATATTTTACTTCTATGATGTTAGAAAAATTGCATATGAAAGAGTATGAAAAATCCACATGTGCATGATGTAAAGAAGAAAAAGAATAATTATGACCATCAAATCAAAGCACATAAACACATTGATAATGGAGTTCACCGAGTGTGGATTATGTCTCTCCGCCCAATGTCAAGAGTGGGGAGGTCGCCTAATTTAAATGATGCAAATGAAGATGATGTACATGGTATACTATTTCCCATTAAAAGGATAAATACCCTCAACCTAAGTGGAAAGTATCTCCATGAGACATTCTACCTATAGGAAATCTCACTCAAATGGGCCCTCCTTCAAAATGACAAGCTAATAAAATATGACATGATGTGGAAAAAAGATATCCATCAACATAATGGTAATCAGGGATCTTAACAACAAAAACATCATCTTAGAAAATTAGAAGAAAGACATGGTATAACTACATCATATACCTCAACTTTTGGCGATGGCCAAAGAATGCAAAGAACTGTTGAAAAAATGCATTGCACTGTTGAATTCGTGGCACAAAATCGTGTCAAACGACTATAAAATTTTCTCCTTTTCGACAATGTCCAATTCTAGACCCTCGGGAATTTGGAATATTCCACCAAATATTCCTTCCTCAAGATGGCCGCAAAATCCTCTACTCAGATGAAAATTATGACTTCACAACAGCACTCCTTGCGAAATTCTGTGAAAACTGACTATAAAGTTAGCATCATTTTGTCTTTGTCAAAAATCAGCATTAAAGGGGATCTTTTAGATTCCTCAAGATTTTGTGAAGATTCCTAACTATTGAATCCCTGAAATTTTGTTGCTCAGGTGAGGAAATGAATCACACCATCACTTTCCCTGTGAAATTCTGGTTTGTTTGATTATAAAATTGAATTGATTCTGTCACTGTGAGAGTTCACCCTATAGGGAATCTTTTATATTCCTCCTTATTCTACAAAAAGGAATATTTTGAGGAATATTTTAGAGAATATTCCCCTATAATATTCCTCACCTCAAAAAATTTTCCCGACTCGTGGTTGCACCCCCAACCATATCTGCAATGTTCTACTCTGCCTCCACTAGGTACTATGTGTCTGCCCCGTGCCGAATGAGTGCCTTATATAAATTTTTGTGGTGGATTAAACAAGGAATGGCCCATGGGTCATTCGTGGACACCAAAAATGGCTGGGCGGAGGTCCCAACGTCGAACCTCGACTAGACAAATTGGTTTAAATTTGGTGTGTTGTTTTAAATAATGTTGGTGGTTAGCATTGTACTTTGAATGTGGAGTGGCGATTGGAGTGGCATATTGTGGTATTGGATGTGGGGTCATTGTGTGGGGTGGGTTGACCACCCAGCTGGCACGGGTTCAAGTCCCACTGACTCTAGTTTATCAGTCAATGACACAATGGTCTATTTATTAATATGTATATGATATACATGGCTTTTTTTACGATGTATTTAAACGCACAAGTCTACGGAGGTGGAGGAATTGTGGGGATGGTAAAAAGTGGTCTGTATCCTCGCAAAAAAAATTCCAAACATTTAGCAGTAGTAGTGTTTGAATCATGTTTCTGATTGTGGAAATGGATTTGACACCATTAAAAAACTCTAGGGAAACCAAAATCTTGAATGTTCATAGTTGTAACCAGGATTTACAAAAATTTCAACCGGATTTTATTAAAATATTGCGAGAATTTCCAAAATTTTCACGGAAAAAAAAAGAAAGTTGGTTAGACTACAAGTATTTAAAATAACTGGTGGTTAACTATTATGTGGGTAAGTTCATCGCATCAAGCAGTCTCGATGGACCCGTTGGCCATGGTTACGATCCCCAATAGTCTTGGTTTATGTGTAACGATCATGGGTCATGAGCGGGGTCCTAGGTCTCCCACGGGCTCTGACCCGATTGCTTATATATTCAATATACAAAACATTTTTGGGCCATGTAGTTAGCGGGGGTAGAATCTTGCCAACCTAACATTGTTTTTTTTGTATTTTTTCTACTATTTAATATAGCTAGGGGGGTCAGTTAGCTAGAGATGACTGCTGGTCAACCAACCCTTTCATAAAATTTTGTTGTTTTTATATCACTTTAATAGCCAAAAATTGTCAACCAATTTTTAAGGGTCACTCGACAAATTGAGTAGGAAACAAATTAACCCATTCTGGTGGCTGGATTTCATACGTCAAGTTGCTGCTAAATTGTTGCCTTGTTAACACCACCACTTGGCCAAGTTTGATGAGAACTTTTACGAGGCATACGAGCTCGGATTTGTGCGTTGTTCACATCATTGGAATTAGGGCAACAAAAATATTATTTAGTCCTAGTATTGATTCCATATGATGAATTTTATTTTTGAGCTATTTTAAGGCCACTTCTGAATCTGGAGCATCTTTGGAGCCAGTTGGGTCATTCCTCTCCATTGAGGAGCTTATGGTCTGCCAAAATCATGAAAATAATATGTAACTACTATTTTATACTGTTTGCACCACAAGTGTCCTAACAAGTCACACATCCTTCTTATTCACCCTTGTTCTTCAGATCCATAAATAATAAGCCAGCACTTGCATCCTCTGTAAACCTATAGTACAATATTTTCAAACTACATGCTTAATTACATGACCAATCATGACCCAAGATTCCCCATACTTTCTAAGAGTTTATAACACACACTCTTTGGTCAAGTTTGCATCATAATAGAAAACACATCATCACATTTACATTTATATCACAACATATGAGTTACAAAGTGTGTTCATGACAAGATCCCATATCTAGTGAAACCATCTCTTACTCAACAAAGTGAACCACGAGGAATGCAATGGATTTTATTTTTGAAAATATTCACCAACAGGTTTTTGCATGGGTGCCTTTTCCTTGCGACACTTCTCTGGATGAAGCCTCCAACATGTGACTCTTTTATTTCCACCTATGTTGCAATGACTATAATAAGTCTTCTTCCTCTAGAACTGCTTAACCTTCTTCCTTCCCTAATGTGGAGAAGGCCTTTCACGTCTTGTCCTATTTATTGTTGTCATTCTCTTCTAACAATCAACAACGACATGGTTATGAAAACTACATAAAATACACGTTTTTCTATGCCATGATTTATGCTCATCATTAACAATATGCCTGTAATAAAAATGAAATTTAAAATACTGAGACTATTCATACCTCTCTTGTCTGTCTCTGGTACAATTCTAGCAATGAGCTCTCGCCTTACATTTTCCTCTACAATGTACATTGTCATGGGAGGATTCTAATGTGTTCCAATCATCCTCTTTCCCTGATGGATTTGACAATGTCTTGGAAGCTTCTGATACCTTTGAGAACTCTACTTCAGTGTACTCCAAACCTACAAATTGAGGTATTTCTACGACCTACAATAATTGAGTCATTCCTTGTCCATTAACACCAAGTCCTCCTCCTCTACACCTCAACTTAGAAAAAATTCTCATGCTAGCTCCTGAAATGGGTATCTCCATGTTTCCAACATAAATAACGTCATGTGAAAATGAAACTCAAGAACTATCAACCTTGTTTACCTCATCTTTCGATTATGAAGCAGGTGATGATGGCTTTGCTAAGCCCTCATTGTGCTTCAATTTTTCCAAGGCCTCTTCCTTGGCTCGTAACTAAAGCTGCAATTTATTCTTATCCTATTTTTTTCTTGTAGAAGTCTCCTCAATTCAACATTATCTGCTTGAAGGCTCTGATTTTTCTCCTCTTCTGAAGGATGAGAAGATGACGAATAGGATGAATAATCATGGGAAGTTGTAGATGGAGCCTCATCCCCTTCTTTTTCTTTCTTTCGTTCCTTCATTTCCATTTTCTCTTCATAATATGCATACATTATGTCCACCATGCATGTCATCCTGAGGAGGTCAACATAGGTATCTTCGTTGTTCTCCATTCCCCTTCTTGTCACATGTTTAATCATTCATGCTCAGAATTCACATTAGCAAGAACATCTCTTTGATACCAAACTTGATCCAGATAGCTTCAGTTACTGGAATTAACCAAGATCTTTTACTTCTATGATGTTAAAAAAATTAAAAATGAAAGAGTATTAAAATTCCACATGTGCATGTTGTAAATAAGATAAAACATAATGATGACCATTAAATCAAAGCACACAAACACATTTAAAATTGAGTTCACCCAATGTGGGTTATGTCTTCAAGACCAGTGTCAAGTGTGTTGGGGGCAGGGGTGCTTCATTTAATTGTTTTAAATTAAGATTATGCACATGAAATATTATTTTTAATTACAAGGGTAAATACCCTCAACCAGAGTGGCATGTCTCTCCATGAGAAATTCTCCCTCTAGGAACTCTCACTAAAATAGGTCTTCCTCCACCATGACAAGCTTATAAAATCTCACATGAAGTCAGAAAAAAATATCCCTCAACATAATGGTAATCAAGGATCTCAACAGAAAAAAGATCATCTGAGCAAATTAGAAGAAAGACAAGCCACATAACTACATCATATACCTCCATTTTTGGGGATGGTTGGAAAATGGAAATATTTTCTAATGAAATGGATTGCACCATTTAATGCGTGGCATGAAATTGTGCCAAATGACTATAAAATTTTCCCCTTTCTCACACCTTCAAATCTATGGGCCCTCTGGAATCTCGAAGATTCCCCCAAATATTCCTTCTTGAAGATGGCCAAAAATTTCGCTACTTGGATGAAATTTATGACTTCACCACTGTGCTCCTTGAAAAGTTATGTGAAAAATGACTATAAAGTTGGCATCATTCTCCCTCTCTCAAAAACAAACATCCAAGGGAATATTTTAGATTCCCCCTTATTCTACAAAAAAGAATATTATGTGGAATATTCTAGGGAATATTCCGCATCTCGAAATTCATGCCTAGCTCCTTGTTTCACCCCCGACCCTCTACGCACTTTTCCTCTCCTCCTCAACTTCGTGCTCTATGTCCCTCATTTGGAAAATGAGTGCTTTATATAAATTTTTGTGGTGTATTAAACAACAAATGGCTTATGGACCACCATTGGTGGACATTGAAAATGGCTGGGCGAAGGTCTAAAGGTCGAACGCCCGCCCAACCAACATGTTTAATTTTAGTTTTTTGTTTTAAATAAAGTTTGTAGTTGGAAGTTGGAGTGGCATATGTGGTATGGGATGTGGGGCCATTGAGCGGGGCAGGCCGACCACCTAGCTGGCGTGGGTTGAAGTCCCGCCGACCCAAGTTTATCGGTTAACGACCCAACACCCAAGTTATATATATATCTATGGTTTGTTGGAGGGGCATATTTAAACTTACTGGTGGGTAACAGTTATGTGGGTAAGGCCTCCCAATGTGTATATATATATATATATATATATATATATATATATATATATATATGGTTTGTTGGAGGGGCGCATTTAAACTTACTGGTGGGTAACAATTATGTGGGTAAGGCTGCCACATTGGGCGGGGTGGACGGACCCACCAACTGTGAGTTTGATCCCCACCGATCTTGGTTTATGTGTAATGACTACGAGGTATCGAGTTTCCCTTGGGCCACGGCCCAATTTTTTATATATTAAATATATAAAAAGTGTTTGGGGTATGCGGTTAGCGAGGGTGGCGACCTGCCAACCTAAAAATTATTTTGTTTTTTGTTTTTATTATTATTTAATATAGTATGGGGCTCGGTTGGCCAAAGCTGACCACCGGTCAACCGATCCTTTTATAATAATTTCTTTCTTTTTATATGACTTTAATAGCAAAAAAAATTCAACCAACTTTTAAGGGTCACTAGAAAAATTAATCAAGAACCAAAATTCGCCTGTTTCGATGGCTAGATTTTGTGCGTGCCAATTCGCTACCAAGTGTTGGCTCATTAAGACACTTGGCCAAGTTTGACTAGAACTTTGACCCGCTATAACTTGAGCATAAAAATTTGGATTTGAGCGATGTTCACATAATTGGAATTAGGGCGATGAGAACTATAATCTGGTCGTGGTTACTATTTCATCTGATGAATTTTATTTTTGAGCTATTTTAAGGCTACTTCTAAATCTAAAGTATTTATGGAGCTGCCGAGATCAATATATAAATTTACCTCAAGAAATAGAATTTATGGTGTTTATTTATTCACTAAAACGATTAAATGAGTACGGAGCAAAGAGTTACTAGTGGATGGAATAAATATTGAAATAAAGTATGCATAATTAAAAATAAATCCCTATATCGGGGTGATTTAATCCACACAAAATATTAGTAAACAACTAGGTAGATTCATTAAAATGAGTAAATGACTATGGAGCAAAGCGTTACTAGTGGATGGAATAAATATTGAAATAAAGTATGCATAATTAAAAATAAATCCCTATATGAGGTTGCTTGAATCCACACAAAATATTAGTGAACAACTAGGTAGTAAGGAAACCTAGAATACATGATGTATTTTTTATGTCCCTATATTACTACTTTAGTCCCTTATTGTTATTATTGTAGTCCCCTTATTGTTATCGTTGTACCCTTGTAACCACAATATTGTTATTATTGTGCCCTTACATTGTTATTTTTAGGTCGGCTAGGATTATATTATGGGCCCATGGACTCCTATATATAGAAGGGGGTTTTGGTCATTTGTATCATCTAGGAATAGTTCATTTATGTAATGTATTGGAGGTTTCCCCCTCAAAGTGGTTGATTTCTAAGGCCTTGATCTCTCTTTTCTTCTATTTTTGGAGCTGGTTTCATAACATTTGGTATCATAGCTTTGGATTCTAGGGTTTTGCTACTCCAAACAGGTCATCATGGAATTTTCGCAATACCCTTTTTTCAAGGATGCTTCAAAAGATAAAATTTGTACAGCGTGAAGAAAAAATCCCGAGGAACCTCCTGTAACAATTTCAGATCTTGATTCGCAATATTTTTGGAGATATGATCTGGGGAAGTTAGGCTATTTTCAGGCTCCCAAATTTCAACTAAAATTGGTCATCATTGAATTGTCGCTATAACGTTTTGTATACCAAGTTTCAGAAGCTGAAATTTTTATAGTGCAAAGCTGAAATCCCGAGGACGCTCCTGTAAAATTTTTAGATCTTGGTTCGCAATATCTTTAGAGATATGATCTGTGGAAGTTAGAATTGTTTCAGGCTCCCGAATTTCATCTCAAAGAGGTGACTGTGGGAAAAACATCATAACTCTCGCTCTGAGTGTCGGATTGGGATTCTGTAAAAAATTGGATGCAAGTACATGGACTGTATTTTTCGGTATATATATTTTAGATCCGAATGAGGAAACAGTGACATATGGCTAGTCGTACAAGTTCGTTCTAGTGAACCAGTCCATAATTAGGTCATCATGGGAGATTGGGCATAACGTTGTCTTGAAGAATCCAAATTAGGTCAGACCTGTGGCATTCGAAAGAAGATTCAGAGGAATACTTCAGGGACAAATTTCAGATATTGAAGATCGGAAATCGCAGAGATAATTTAGTTTCAATATTGGGCTCCTCAAAAGCAAGAAAAAGGTGTGTATTTTTTTAGAATTCCATAAGTCTCATTTGAAAAAAAATTAGTTTGAATTTATTCCAAGAACATATTGAAGAATAGATATCAATATTTGGTTCTAAAATGCCCCCTAGAAATAATTCAACACCCATTGAGCCTTCATAAGGCCCTACTATGACCCATGACGACGAAGAAACACAAAATGAGATATGAAAATTACAAGAGCAAGCGCACCAATTTTCACTATCGCAAAGAGCAACAAAAAAAGAAGTGGAAGTTTTGAAGAAAGGCGTGGAAACTAAGATGGATGGTTTAACAAAAGGCATGGAAGTTAAGATGAATGGTTTGGAAGCTAAGATGGATGGCATGGAATTTGGCATGGAAGCTAATATGGATGGCATGGAAGTGGGCATGGAAGCTAAGATAGATGAAAAAATGAAAGACAACATGGAAAACATGAACAATGATCTAAAAGTAGACACCGAAGGTTTGGAAAAGTCGATACAAGAAATGTTTCTTGACAACAAAAAGATAGTAGAGGAAACTCATGATGAGAACAAAATAAATGTTAATCGTGATTTCATATACTCTAATGTTGGATGCAAGAACCACCATATTCCAAATATGGATGTGAGGAAGTTTGATGGAAAGCATCCTATAACATGGATACTACATATGGAGCAATATTTTGATCTCAATAATCTGCAAAAAACACAAAAGGTACGCATTGCAACTTTACATTTAGAAAAAAATACATTTGTATGGTATCGATGGCTTTGCCCCTGTAAAAAAATTGTCACTTGGTCAATTTTTACGGAGGAAATGATAGCACATTACGAGGACTTCATAGGGACTTTGAAGAATAATTTCCAACATGAAGTTCGCATTTGGGAACCTGATCCATTGTAAAATGCATTCAAGTTGGCAAGAAAAATTGGATGTAAAATTATGGCGACAAGGAATCTTAACACTCACATATATAAAGATGGAAGTGTTTCTACTCCTAGACTTTCACAACCTACAAGGTTGACACCACAAAAATTGGAAGAAAAAAGAGAAAAAGGGATTTTCTACAGTTGTGATAGAAAATACACTCATGGTAATAAGTGTGCCGAGAAGAAATTATTTTACAATGAGTGTGAAGAGGAAGAAGAAAATGAACAAGAATCTTCAAGAAAAGAAGATATACACCAGGAACCAACCCTAGAAGAGGAAGAAATGAGTTTGACCATATTGTGTAATGCATTGACAGGAATTACCACACCTCAAAATCTCAAGATAGAAGGACATATCAAGAAGAAAAAGGTAATAGTGATGATTGATTCAGGTAGTACCCATAATTTTATTCATTGTAAGGTAGCCAAGGAATTGAATTGTTTCCTATACCCAGCGCTAGAATGTCAAGTGAAGGTTTCAAATGGAGGAACTATAAATTGATCTGAAAAATGCCATAATATCAAGTTAACCATGGGAGAATATTTATTTAATAGTCCATTGCTTCCTATTCCTATGGGAGGTGCTGATGTTGTACTAGGAGTATAATGGTTACAATATTTAGGGACGGTAGATTTTAATTTTCAAGAACTTTTATTGAGATTTTTTTCAGAAGGAAAGGAAGTCGAATTATGGGGTATCACAGGGAAGCTGTGAAAGATAATAATCTCTAATGTCATGAAAAAGCTTATGAAGAAATAAGAATGACGTGTAATTGCACAACTATGCACACTAGAAATTCCAACATCAAAATCATCTATTTCTGTAGATCTCCAAAAAGTATTGGACAATCATTCCAAGGTGTTTGAAACTCCCAAAGGACTCCCACCTATTCATGATCATGATCATGCTATTGATTTGATTCCAGGAAGTGTTCCTCCAAACATCAGGCCTTATAGATGTCCTTATGTCCAAAAGAGAGAAATTGAACATATGATTGCAGAAATATTAGAGCCTGGTATAATTCAACCTAGTCAAAGTTCTTTTTATGCTCCAGTAGTATTGGTGCACAATAAGGATGGATCATGGTGCATGTGTCTGTATTATAGGGAGTGAAATAAGCTCGCCATTAAAGATAAATTTCCCATTCTTATGATTGATGAATTATTGGATGAATTACATGGAGCAATTTATTTTACCAAGTTGGAACTTCGTTCAGGATATCATCAAATTAGAATGAAGACTAAGGGTCATTATGAATTTTTGGTCATGCCTTTTGGCCTTGCCAGTGCACCTTCTACACTTCAAGGGTTTATGAATTCCACTTTCAAATCCTTCCTTAAAAAAATTGTGCTAGCATTTTTTGATGATATACTAATCTACAACAGGTCTTGGAAGGGTCATGTTCAACATGTTGGCAGGGTGCTCAAACTATTGCAGAAGAAACAATTATATGCAAAAACATCCAAATTTTTCTTTGGAGTACAAGAGGTTGAATATCTCGGTCATATTTTATCTCACGAGGGTGTTAAGGTAGACCCTAAAAAAATTAAAGGCATTAAGGAATGGAAAGTCTCCACAACCATAAAGCAGTCACGAGGATTTCTTGGGTTAACAGGGTATTATCACAAGTTTGATAAGAATTATGGGAGAATAGCAACACCTCTAACAATATTATTGAAGAAAGATGAATTTTCATGGACTCCTGAAGCAACTAAGGCCTTTAAACATCTTAAAGAGGAAATATACCTAGTACAAGTCTTAGCTATGCTAGACTTCACAAAAACCTTTATAGTGGAATGTGATGCCTCAGGAAATGGAATTGGTGCCTTTTTAATGCAATAAGGAAGACCCATTGCTTTTGAAATTCGTCCAATCAAAGGAAAGTATTTACAGAAAGCTATTTATGAGAAGGAAATGTTAGCAATACTACATGCACTAAAGAAATGACGACCTTACCTAATTGGAAGACACTTCAAGGTAAAAACTAATCATGATAGTCTTAAACACTTTTTGGATCAAAGCCTATCTTTAGAAGTGCAGCAAAAATGGGTCACAAAGATGTTGGGTTATGACTTTGAAATAATCTACAAAACAATGTACATCATGCAGAACCTATGTAAAATAGGTACTTATGGAAAAAAATTAGGTAAGCATAAAGATCAACTTTCGCATTTTTTACTAGGAAAAAAAATCTTAATATATAGAGGACAAAAGGGGAAATACAAGGGGAAATGCAAGTATAATAGGAGTAGGAATAGAAAAAATATTAAAGAACTAATTATTACAGACTATGAAGTAATTAATATTCCAACATATTCATTAAGGAATACAGTTCTCTCATACTAAAATCAGTAAGTCCTTAGGTAGAATTAAGTACACAAGTGTGAAGCAAAATAAAAATGGAGTGAAATAACTAAGTATCTATTTATCAAATTAGGATGTTGCATGTAATCAAGAGTTTTAGTACTATTTCATTTGAGAAAGAGATATAATGGAAGGGAAATTCAAGAAACCATATCATTACAAAAGACTTGTGTAAGCCTTATATGTTAGCATTTATATGTAAAGTGGTACACAATAACTTAAGTTACTAATGGAGAATACAATAAGCATGTGAGAACTTGAAGTATGAATCAAGAATATAAGTGTTCTTATGAACGAATTATTTTCAAAATGAGTTTTGAGCATATACGTGTGAGATTTAAATGGTAAGAATATATATATATATAAGGTTTGACCCTAGGAACTAGGAGTTGGCACTTCATACATAAAAGGACAAGACACTATAAGGTATATAAAACATCAATAAAATGACAATAAAATGTAGCACAATACAACCAATACTCCCAGAGGACTATTTTTTTAACATAATTAATATTAATATTGGCACAATTGAAACATTTCGATCAAGTAAATAGATTCTAATGGCCTAACTTTCAAGAATTGATTTCATTATGGACTAGAAATTTTAAGCTTAGATGTATGAATCTTCTTAATAATGGTTGTACAAAGTGTGACTAATGGAAAACATATATATATATATATATATTTCCAAGTAATTAAACACGAAAAACTATTTACACATGAAAATCTTTAAGAGGAAAGTGAAATAGTCATAAATATATATTTCCAGAAAGTTAAACACGGAAAATTATTTACACATGAAAATCCTTAAGTGGAAAGTGAAGTAGCCATGAAAAAGGGATATAAATTCTTCATTAGTGAGGTTGAAAGATGAAAAAATCCTCGAAAACGCATAAAATATAAGATAAATAAATTATAACAAGAAAAATTCTTCAATAATAAGGTTAAAAGATGAAATGATCCTCGACAATGCATAAAATAGGAGATAAAGAAATTATAACTAGAAAAATTAATTGAAAAAAAAAGAAGCCTTAAGAAAGTGTAGAGAGTCTTTCGTCTTATAGATGAAAGACCTACTAAATATGAAATATATATGCATGATAACCTAGAATACCAATGTAAATTGTGACTAAAAAAATTAAATCACTGAAACAATGAAGTGAACAAATTCGAGACTATAATAATAATAATGACATTTTAGGTGCCCAATAGAACTAGAAAAACATGAAGGCCCTAGATTGTGCAGATGCAAAAAAAACCATTAGCCTTATATAGAAGTTGGTTTAAAAATTATATGAGATTAGCTGTCAGTATTTTCGTTTCTTTAGAAACTTGAAAATTAATTTTTTAGTGAAACTTAGGGATGATGACGTTATTTATCATTTCATCCATCGTTTCAACTAAACAGCTAGTGTAACTAGACTGAATCAAACTTATCTATTTAATTTATGTGTGAAATCAAAAATATTTGGGAAGTATTAGTGAAGGAAAAAAATCTTCTAATTACAAATGGTACAACAAACAAAAATCATAAAATAAAATGGAATATCTAGATCCACTCACATAATCGAAATTGTAATTTATACCAAGGTATGTACGTGTTTTGGATCAAGGATTACGTATTTTTTAGAAAAGATTTTTTTAAATTAAATCTTTTGTGATATTGTTTGTAATTGAGTTATTGTCTAATTTTTTAAAGGAAATTTTTTGAACCTCATACTCTATTATCATGGGAAATCGAAGAACTTGTGTGAGAAAATATGATAGAAAAAGAAAGCCCGAAGAACGTAGAGAAGAGACGAGACAATATCGCAAAAGAAAGTTAGAAGCTCTCTCAAATATTGAAGAGGAAAATCAACCTCAAGCGGAAATTGAAGCAGGTATGTAAATGTAAATATTACATGATCTATTGATATATATTTAAAATTTTCCTAATATAAAATATGAAGCTTAATTTTTATTTGATGAACTAGTTTGAAAAATATTTTGTTTGATGTAAACAGACACAGATATTCCTCAAAATATTGAAGAAGAAAATCAATCTCAAGCAGAAATTGAAGCAGATATATAAATGTAAATATTATGATCTATTGATATATTTTTAAATTTTTCCCAATGTAGAATGTGAAGCTTAATTTTTATTTGATGAACTAGTTTGAAAAATATTTTGTTTAATGTAAACAGACAAAGATACTCCTCAAAATATTGAAGAAGAAAATCAACCTCAAGCAAAAATTGAATTGGGTATGTAAATGTAAATATTATGATCTATTGATATATTTAAAATTTTCCTAATATTTATTGACATATTTATTAATTTAGTTATTTATTGAATATGTACTATTTTTTCGAATATGTACAGATGAAATCACTATCGATAATGAGATGTTAGAAAATGTCGACACTCACACACAGGGAGATAAAAAACCTGACTATATTATACGATATCGTGTCGATAAAATTTTGGAATTGTTTTTCAAACCTGAGCAAGTGACAGTTCAAGCTCAAATATTGAAAGGTCTCCTATCATCAAGGAAATTAAAAGAAGCGACGACACTATTGGGTATTCGAAAATCAACCAAAGATAAAAAAAATGAAAGAAGAGGTGATAAAAAATATGAGTAGTGCTATAGAGTCAATTAAGAGATCTAGAGATAAAGAGGTTTCAAATATACGTAGAGGAATACAAATAGCAATGGTTTCACCAAGTACTCAAGAGAACTGTTTGAATCTAACATCTATGGCACGAGCACTGGGAACCTCGCGAAAAACTCTGCACAAACATCGAAAATTTCGACTGCAAATAGACGTAAATGATGAACTCGCTTGTTGGAGAGCTATTTGTAGACAACCATACAAAGATAGACTTGGAGAAGATGTTAAAAAAATAATATATGAATTTTGGAAGAACAATTCGCGTGTTTCACCCACTGCAAGACATGTGATGCGAAGAAGAATAGCACGAAATCAATACGAAGAACATGAAAAACATCTCTTGGAAACCACTCAAATAGAGTTATTCAACAAGTTCAAAGAAGAGAATCGTCAAATTCAAGTTTCATTCAGTGCTTTTGTTCAACAAAAACCATGTTATGTAAAACCTATCACCGTACGCGACACTTGTTGTTGCCGTTATCATGTGGAATTTGAGTTATATTATGACACATTCCTTGATTTCGGTAGAACATTATGGAAGGATTCACCTACTCCTTCCACTATCCGTGAATTTGTATCTCAAATTCTATGTGAAAGAGAAAGCGACGAACTATTTTACAAAAAGAAATGTGTTGGTGGTAAAAAATGCGATGATTGTGGAAATTTGACTAAATTTCAAAAAAAATATCGTATTGATATAAATGATCAATCATTGTCCAACATGAAAGTGAAATGGAAGAGATACGAATATACCAGTACATCGATTCAAGGTGCAGATAGTGTTAAAAGAATCGAATTACGAGAAAACGAATTTTTTCTAATAGACTTTTTGAGAAAGTTTGAAGCAGAAATTTACAAATACACCATGCATTCCCATAGAGCTCGATGGCAAGACTTGCAATTCAAAAAATCTCGTGAATTTTTTCCACCAGGAACCATTTTGTCAGTGATTGATTTTGTAGAAAACTACACATTTGCTCCACAAAAAGAAATTCAGAGTGAATACTATCACTCTGACCAAGTCTCCATGCTCGTCCATATTCTATATAGACATGCTGAACAAAATTTCGATCATATAGAAAGCACGAGTGAAAATCGACATATCATTAAAGAATATCACTTTTATATCAGTGACGATCGTACACATGATACATGTTTTGTACAACATTGTTTTGGAGGAATTTATGATTCATTGAAAAATCGTGGAATAACATTCAATGAACATTGGATATGGTCAGACGGATGCGCAGGTCAATTCAAATCTGCACGATCATTTTTTTGGTTGTGTCGTCTTCATAAGAAAACCTCCATTAAACATTGTTGGAATTTCTTTGAGACTGGCCATAGAAAAGGAGAACATGACGGTGCAGGAGCATGCATAAAACGAGTACTTCGAAGATATCAAATGAACCACTTTGCACGCCGACTTGCAAACGCTGAAGAAGTTGTTCAATGGTGCAAAAATGCTCTAAGCTATGAGATTAACCCATCACGAGAAGTGCAAAGGTACATTCAATTTAATTTATATTGGTAATCTAATTTTAAACATTGTACATTTATCATGCAATGATTATTTTTAATTGTATTTTGATATCATATTTACAAATTCTTTTTCTAATTTTCCATATAAAGGTTTTTCCGGCATATTGGAATCGGAGACGTAAATAGATCAATTGGAAATGAAGTTGGAACAATAAAAGGGACTCGAAAATTGCATTCAATTCAAACAAAATTGTCCACAAATGTGTTTGCATTGGATAAAAGAAAATATTCTTGCTTTTGTGATGTTTGCATAGACAACACAAAATCCAATGACGTCTGTGAAAACAAAATGTATGTGAACGATTGGAAACATACAAAGCTAAATACAAAGGGAAAAATGTCTGTTGCAATGTTTGAAGAAATGGAATCAGATGAAACTACAATATCATCCGATGGTGATCGAGTTTCTGATCTTGTTAGAGAAGGTAACATTTGAATTACTTTTTAATGATTTAAAGATTTACAAATTTAAATTTAAATATGCATAATTAAATGTTAAATTTATTTT
Organism: Pinus albicaulis; assembly: GCA_034641835.2. Taxonomy (NCBI): domain Eukaryota; kingdom Viridiplantae; phylum Streptophyta; class Pinopsida; order Pinales; family Pinaceae; genus Pinus; species Pinus albicaulis. The sequence goes on along the minus strand of CM076579.1, from coordinate 1,154,816,968 downwards.
ATTGTGCAGGAGATGTTTTTGCTGTAATTGCACCTATTGACAACGATGAAAATGTGAAGTATTATTTGATGCGTTGCACCGAACAAAAAATGAAATTATTACAAGACTATAATGATCACGGATTTCAGTATGACAAAGGGTCTATTATACTGAAAGGTTATTTTTTCAAACAAACTCGTCAAAGTGGAGACTTTGTTTACTTCGAAGACTATGAACATAATTCCATAAGTTGTCAATATAGTCACTTGGTGTGTGCAGCACGCATAAAGTTGATAGAAGTTCAATCAAAGAAAAAATCAAAAATTAAGAAATGGAAAATGTCAAAATCCGATCATGAACGGATTATTGAGGATGGAATTCCATTAGAATTTTTTTGAGTGAAGTGTCAGGACAAAAATTTATTATCTTTTAAACCTTTCAGTACTCAACTAAAAATTGAACTGCTTATGTTATTTGTGGTTTGCAAATGTTACAAATTGTTTGGGTACAAGCACGTGCTCTAGTTTCCACCGAAAATAGTTTTTCTATACATGTGCATTGATTAAAAATGTTAAATATGTATTGGATATATATATTCTAGAATGAAATTAATTGTTCTTGTATATTAATTGTTTTTGTATATGTTCTCCGACCATATGGTACAAACTATTTCACTTTATTTTGTAAAGTGAGATTCGGTCCCCATATGGCCTAGCCTCCAAGGGACGAGATAACAAGTGGTTGTCCCCACTTGCCCGAATCTCGGCTTTTAAGTACAATTTTACTGTTTATGCCGAGCATCTTACATGATGTCCTAGCCAAAGATAGATTCTCTTTGTTTCAAGTTTCTAGTAAAAGTTGTCACTGAATGCCCCGCTCGAACTCTTGTAGTAAACACCAGACCTCATCTCTCTTGCTCTCCAATATTATTAGGTTTAATTATTATAACACAAAAATCGTTCTACATTATCAATAATTTTTTGCGCTTAAAGTAAAATCAATGAACACTATTAATCCAATGTCTTTACAAGTAATGTACCATCATACATGCAATTATATCAAATTAGAAATCAACATATACAATGAAATCAATGGGGATTGTCTTGTTGCAAGTAACATAATTTCAATTTACCATATGTGCAAATATAGGTTGAAACCATCCAAAACTTTAAGTTGTAAATTGAAACCATCCAAAACTTTAAGTCTTAAAACCCTTTCGATTATATATTGTGCATCATTAAAACATTTAACATTTAAAGTTCATTAAATATTACATGCAAAATGTAGATTGAAACCATCCAAAACTGGAGTTTTAAAAACTTCACATGCCATGCCAATTATAATTCAACAATCCAACAAAAACATTTAACAAATTAAATATCACACGCCACACTAAGACGACCACACTAAGAGGATTGGTGCACTTCGTTTGGAAGGAGTCAATATATGTCGTATTGGAGCGATTAGCCAGAGTTCGAAAAGGAAAGAGCTTGAACCAATTCAAGCAGACCCAGGATCGAATTGTTCTATGGAGCTTCATGAGAAGAGATATGTGAAAAGCATTGTTAAGCCATGCCAATTATAATTCAACAATGCAACAAAAACATTTAACAAATTAAATATCACACGCCAAAGTCGTTTCAAGTTTTTGGTAAAAGTTGTCGCCGAATGACCTACTAGAATATTATAATACTAACTTTGTAAGATCATTTGGCATTCGGAAAAATTCGAAAGTCTTAGACTGTCAATCAATTTAAAGTATCATTCACCATAGGGAGTGTAAAATATTCAATGTAGGTTGGTGACGATGCTCACTCCTAGCTTGAAGCAGTGCCAATGACCAATTCTTTAATGAATTCCAATGCACTAGACCAACGTTGGTTCAACCTACTTGGTTTTTCACGCAAGAAATTCCAAGGATGGACTTTCTAGACAAACTGCTGAAATTGAAAAGCTTGACATGGAGATATGACAAGGTGAACAAAGACTTCAGGAACTCTTTATGGAAAGGGCTCACTTGAAGGAAATAAGCACCACGTTGCAGGGTAAAGTCAAGAACATGGAAGATAAGATCAAGAGGGACTTTCTTGATCCGAAACCTATTGGTTTGAAGAAAGAAAATGCATGTGTTGGCACACTTGGAAAGGAAGACGACCACACTAAGAGGATTTGTGCACTTCGTTTGGAAGGAGTCAATATATGTCGTATTGGAGCAATTAGACAGAATTCGAAAAAGAAAGAGCTTGAACCAATTCAAGCAAGCCCAGGATCAAATTGTTATATGGAGCTTCATGAGAAGAGATATGTTAAAAGCACTGTTAAGCCAAGGGCTAGTTCGAAAAACATATTGGAAGAGGAAATGTTGAAGAAGATTGCGAAAGTAAGGCACAAGACAAGGAGGAATGATGATGAAAGTTCCTTGGACTTGAGATTCATGTCTACAACCGTACATGGGAAAAAGTTCTCTGCTTTGATAGACACGGGGCTACCCATAGCTTCCTAAGTCAAAAGGCAACTTCATCTCTTAGAAAGAGGAAGGCTAGCATCGAGAAAGAGTTGAGTGCTTTCAAGGCAGTCAACTCAAGGATAAAAGTAGCACGACTGGTGTCATGAAAAGCACACATGTGAGAGTAGGGTCATGGTTTGGAAAGATAGACTTAAGAGTCATTGACATGGATGATCATTCTATGATGGACCATACCAATGATGGACCATACCAATGATGGACCGAGACATTCTCTTAATTCTTGTGATCAATCTTAAACTATTTTATGAAAGATAGATAAACCATTTAAATATTTAGCTCAAACTCTTGTAGTAAACACCATACCTCAAGCCTCTCTTGCTCTCCAATATTATTAGGTTTAGTTATTATAACACAAAAATCATTCTACATTGTCAATAATTTTTTGCGCTTACACTGAAATCAATGAACACTATTAATCCAATGACTTTACAAGTAATGTACCATCATACATGCAATTATATCAAATCCGAAATCAACATATACTACATAATGAAATCAATGCGGATTGTTTTGTTACAAGTAACATTTCAATTTACCACATGTGCAAATGTAGGTTCACATTCTATCATTCATGTTACCCTGAAATCAATGAACACTATTAATCCAATGACTTTACAAGTAATGTACCATCATACATGCAATTATATCAAATCAGAAATCAACATATACTACATAATGAAATCAATGCGGATTGTTTTGTTAGAAGTAACATTTCAATTTACCACATGTGAAAATGTAGGTTCACATTCTATCATTCATGTAGTTTTAAAAACTTCAGATACCATTAGAATTATAATTCAACTATCCAACAAAAACATTTAACAATAAATATCACATGCCATGCCAATTATAATTCAACTATCCAAAAAAAATATTTAACATTAAATATCAAATGTCAAATGTAATTCAATGACAAAATTACTTCACATTCACATGCCAAAAGTACTAAAACCATCCAAAGAACACAGAAATCAATGAACAAGTTATTAATCCAATGACTTTACAAGTAATGTACCATCATATGTATGCAATTATATCAAATCAGAAATCAACATATAATGTAATGAAATCAATGGGGATTGTCTTGTTACAAGTAACATTTCAATTTACCACATGTACAAATGTAGGTTCACATTCCATCATTCATGTAGTTTTAAAAACTTCAAATGCCATGCCAATTATAATTCAACTATCTAACAAAAACATTTAACATTAAATATCACCTGCCATGCCAATTATAATTCAACTATCTAACAAAAACATTTAAAACATTAAATATCACATGCCATGCCAATTATAATTCAACTATCCAACAAAAACATTTAACACATGTCCAAAAATATGTCCAAAAAACATATTGTAATAAAATATGTCCAAAAATTGTAAATCTCACTCAAGTATCAAACTGTATCAAGTTTAACAAATTTTAAAACCATCTAAATTTTGAAATAAAATCAAATCTACTGTATATCTTGTCCATCAAATGAAAGATCTAGCCTCTGGGTCTCGATTGGCTCGCTATCTTGTAAAGGGAAAACCTACATACACAATGTACATGTACTTGAACATTAAAATTTGAAGTTTTAAAAATGAACGAGAATATATATATCTAGAACTTCATGTAAAAAAAAAAATATAACAAAAAAATCGCGCAATACCTCGTAAGGTTGCCTCTCCATTTGATGAACAGGATCTGCCATAGAAACATCTCTAGTGGTAACCTGTACAATATACATGTACAGTTAAATATAAATATATATATATACATAAATAATTTATATAAATTAAAAACTTTCAAATGAAAATGCACGTGTGTACATATATATAAACTTATTTGAACAATAATATTAAAAAAAGAACTAAAGACAACTTCTTCAAATGCTGTGGATGTCCCTATCTCCGTCGCTAAAGTCCTCGGATTAAAAAAATCTTCTATACAAACCTAAATTCAAAAATTTTTCAATAACTCAAAATATAGATCTCTCTCTATATATCTCAATTTTTTATGGAACTTTTTGAGGTAACATAAATTTTGAACTTGTGAAAAATTGTCCATACTTGTGCATCTCCCAATGAAGTAGAAGGTATATCTCCTAAAGAAGAAGAAGGTACCGACATCCCAAAAACATCAGACGGAATCGGTACCTGTTAAAACATTTTATCGAATTGAATATATATACATACATGTACATGTGTGGCAACAATTATTTATTTTAGAGTCACTTAAAAAACACTAACATACATGTGCCAACATATCATGATGGGCAGACCCATCTGCATCGTTTGAACCAGAGGTCTCGAATGTAATATTAACATTTTCATCACGCATCATGCCTGAGAACTGCAAATGGTGTTTTAACATATAATCATACCTTTTTGTTAGATTAATGTACACATACAAATAAATGTATACATGTGTACATACACATGTATTTATTACAAATTGTACACATGTATATTTAAATATAATTTCAAATCCTAAGGTCACTAACACATACCGTTCCGGTGCCCTCTTCCTCACGAAAAATTAGGTCTTGCAGACCATTGCGACAATTTATTGCGTATGTTCTGAGATCTTCAACATTCATGTTGTAAATCTCCTCATCTGTATAATAAACAAAATTGGCACGTGCATTTTCACGTGCTCTTTGTCGATTTAAGCCAAGATCGACTCCACTCAATCCACTATGAACATTTTCGATCATAACATCTCTTGCTTCACGACTTATTTGAGAAGTCGCATCCATCTCTGATCGCAAGGTTTCGACTCGAGACGGTCGACTCACCAATGGCGGCTCAGGGCGAGGCAACTCCACATATCGCTTTGCGCCCTTACGTTGACATAATCGACCTCTCCCCGGGCCAAAAAATTTTGAAGGAAGATCATTGTAGTCGGGTTTCATACCCAAAAAAAATTCTGCATAAAACATTTGTGCAAAATAAAGAGGAACCTCATCGTTCCATGGAAGCCTTCCAAAGGCCGCAAGATGTCGACTATACAAATATTTTGCTTTGTCTGGGTGCTTGAAATACTGCACCTTCAACATCTTTCTTTTTGGCCCTTCCTTATAATTAAACATTGACTTAGCCTGCGCTCTTGAAACTTGTTTTTTTATGTCCTGCCATTTATTGGGACCTATCACTGTTTCTCTTCTCTTTCTCATCACTTCTACAAACGAATCAGTGGTTGGCCCCAAAGTAATCTCAGCTGGATAAGTTGTGCTAGGTTGACAGCCTTCTTCTTCAATGTAGCGCACTGCCCTGCGTCTTTTTTGACCACTAGCTCTAACATTTTCAGCCTCTGCATCAATATATATAAAATTTCGTATATTAGAAAAAACACGTGTAAAAAAGGTCATACAAATTTAATGAGAAAATATTGAAATTGATGGCAACCTTGATGTTGTTGGTTAACATCATCTCCAACTTGACCCTGCTGAGAACCAACCCCAGAATGATGCTGCTGAGAACCAGACCCACAGTGACCCTGTTGAGAACCAGCAGCCGTTGATTGCTGGCCTTCGGGGGAATAAATATCACCCCCCTTCCCGCAACTTGCTACCTCGACCGGTTGAACCTTGGCCACGCTCCATTGATGGAGTAGAAAGCCTTCTCCTCTTGCCTCCTAAAAATTAAAATATGAAACTTATTAACAACTAATTTCACTCACAAAGTTAATAAAAAAATCACTTCCATATGTACACACATGTATGGAGATTTAAGATTATATTTAAATACCGTGAACATCCTCCATATGGGATTCCGCTGATATTCTTCTTTCATCCTCCATGATATATATCTATTGGCCGACATTCACAAAATAGATTTCAAAAAATCAATACCTCAGAGTAAAATCCAGTTTGGGGCTATTAAATCCAGTATGTTCTATATTTCTTAGAACAATAGAAGGTTTATAAAATAACATGCGAAGCAACATGAGACTTGGAACAATCATTTTCATTATCTATATGGAAGGCAAGAATGATTATATCCCCTTGAGCTTAAGCTTATGTAGTTTGTCAATTTTTATCATATATTTTTTGGTAAGTGTAAATGTTTTTTTTATCTATAGTATAGGTCATGAGTTCCCCAATTTTACCTTATGTAAAGCATGATTCTAGGATTACTAAAATTTGTACTTGGTTTTTTAAGAATATATCAAATAAAGTTTTTGAGAAGCAAATATGGCTTGTTCCTTAGAATTTGGCACTTTGAATTTCCTTCCCCATATTTTTTGTTAATGATTATAACCTTAAAATGGCTAATATTGGTTTGTCATCATCATCTAAAAATGACTTGGAAAATGAAAATTTACCATGTCAATCATCATCACTTCACACCATCTCATACATGACCCCTTCTACATATTATATGCATGAATTTTTGAAATGTCATCCTCTCTACCTATCCCATGAATGATTGTGACAACAGGTGAATAAAATACAATTTATAAGCAGAAGATAGTTTCTAGCTTGTCCAACTCCATCCACCCCATAGCTAGTGATTTCTCAATTTTCCACTTCCAACTTTCTATTCTCGAAATTCATTAGCAACTAATTTTATCGATAGCCACACCACTATACATATAATTATCATATACACTACTACATTAATGAACTCTACGTTGTTTGTTATTGTAAAGTCCAATAACAAAAAATGTTAATTGAGTTTAGTAGTGTATATATATAACAATTTCTTTGACTTCCAGGTGTGTTGTGACTATTAGTATAATTAACTACCAAAATGAATTTCCAAAATAAAATGTTGGAAGAGAAAAAATAGGCAATCATTGGATATGGAGTGCGTGGAGGAGGACAAACTTATACTGATCATTTCCTTATCAAATTTCCTTTATTCACCTAATGTCACAATCAATCGTGGTCTAGATAGAAGGGATGACCTACCATAAATTCAATCATATAATGTGTAGAAGGGTCATATGTAGATGGTGTGAAACGATGATTACAAACATGATAATTTTTCATCTACTAGGTCATTTTGAGATGATGAATACAAACCAGTGCTAGCCCATTAAAGGTTATAATCATCGGTGCCTAATGTGGGGTGGACAATTTAAATAAAGTTCGTATCAAAGTACAATTTAGCTCATTTTAGTCAAGGTTAGTTAGAAGAATTAGCTAGATTGGTTTCTACCTTCAATTTCCTCTGAAAATGAATGTGTACGTGCTTTTGAGAGACATTAGAGACATTAGAGTACCTTCAATTTCCTCTGAAAATGAATGTGTACGTGCTTTTGAGAGACATTAGACACATTAGAGGAACAAGGTCCAAATTTTTGATGAAAATGTGCTATGAAAGTAAAGGGTTTTAAAGGCAATCATGTACAAGGCATAGTTGAGCCAAATGTTCTTCAAGAAGGGCCTAATTATTTGGGTCTTGGTTATGGAAAACATGGAAAATGATCCAAAGCCAAGGAGGCTTGTGAGGTTTGTGTTCATGATGAATGGAACATGTACATAGTTTACCTTAAAGTTGTTGTGTTTTACGGATATTAAAATGAAGAACTTCTCTTTAGATCCATTCCAGAGATTGACTGCAGGGGCATTTACTAGATATGTCACCTTTCATAAAAGATGAGATCCAGAGGCTACCTGGCCCTTTACAGACTCTGCCTATAGAACTTGTACAAGTAAACACTAGAGGCATTAACAATATCAAAGAACTAGACATGGGAATGTGTCTCTTTCCCTACGCAAAAAAATAATTCTTGAGGTACTAGTTAATCTTCATAGACAAGTCATCAAGCAAGTCAATGTGATCATCCCTCCTTCCCTCCCTTCTAAAATAATTATGTTTTGCGGGTCAAAAAGCCAAAATATGGAGACAATTATCACCAAATCCAACGTACGATTATGCATGATGGAGAATATCTAGCGCTTTCCCTTGTTAAATATATTAACAAGGGAAAGCGCTAGAGATCCTCCATCATGCATAATCGTACGTTGATGCTTATAGAGTGAAAAAACTGAAAGAATCAACTTGTAGGGTCATTTTAATGGGGGTGGAGAATTCAGGTCTTTGCAAATTCAAAGTATGGTGCATGTTGCATGAAGCAAGATGTTGAAAGTAGAGTTATGTTAGACACACTTAAATGCAACAAATATGGAAATTTGTACATGAGCTCTATTATTTGACTTATGAGTCAGTTGTTTGAAAAGGCATGTTTTCTCAACTTTTGTTTGGTTGATGGTTTTGTACACCAATATGTAAGAGTACATGGACATATTCACATGATGTGAATTTTTTTTTCTTTGAAGGAGAAAAATGATGTGTTTTCAGTTTGATGGTTTTGTTTGTGACAAGACATCACAAGATTTTGCGAAGGTCCACTCTTGAGCGAGAGCCTCATGATTAGAACCTATCCGTGAGAATCAAATGGGAGTGCATCCTTATTTTGAAGGAGAAATTTCAATAGGCTTTAGGAAATTTAATTTCAAGTCATTTAATTTCACTAGAAATAATTCATAGGTACATGAAATGAATAGTATTTAGGAAGAACAATAGTCCCTCATGGAATATGAAGAAAGTAGCCACTTCATTTTGTATATATGCATGCTTTGAGTTACTCCTCAAAAAAATTCAAAACATGTGTATTTATTACTCTACCCATCCCGATTTTCATAGGATCCATAGCACATACATTTCTATATGCCCTAGTTGTTGTAAGGCCTAATTATTTCATCACTTTCAAAGGAATTACATCAATTGTTTCTCCTAAATCTAGCATATAGTTGTGTAATAATATTTTATTTATTAGTAGGAATATATGAAAATGTTTATGACTTACATTTTTATTCCCTTGGTTCATCTTTTATAACTCTATAGGATAATCCTCAAAAGTAGGGTCATCTACTTCATCAAATTTTAAGAACTTCCTAACCTAGTATCTTTATTTCATATTTGCATAACTTCCACAAATGGGATAGAAACAAGATATTTTCCAAGTGTTTAAGTAAACCAACATTAATTTCATTGTACACTCTTTATATAGGTATGGTTGAATGTTGTACATCTGGTACATAGATCAATTTGTTGTTTTCATCGTTTACTCTTAAAAATTATTTGAAGTGGGAGCGAAGAGTTGGTTTATTCCTAGGTTGGCTTACATTTCCTTTAATATGTGATCCATCCCTTTCTCTAATTCATATTTTTATCTCTTCTATTAATTATGTTATTCTTTCTATGTATTGTTAGTACAAGGGGGTGAAATAATTTCGTATCATTTTCTAAGTGTTGAGGTCGTTTGAATCTCCAATAGTTGTGTTGGTGTGGTGGGAACCATGCTAGGAGTTGGGTACTCCATTGATATGGCCAAGGTACTTAGTGTATGAGGAGCATCCAAAATTAGACGGATTGGGATCTTGATAAGGGGGATATGTCACTTGATGCATGCAGTGATGATGGTATTTGATGAGTAAAGGACACATATAGATGAGATGAGTGTCTTTAACATAGAGCACTCAAGGGCATGCCATATACTAATTAACCGAGTTCGTGACATAATAAATGGGGGAAGAGGAATCATCAACATATGAGGTTGGTGTAAGTGGTGGTGCTACTATTGAGGCATGATGTATGGTGACCAACACATCTTGATATCGTCGGAGATTGACACAATGTTGTGTATAATGTTTGTGTTTCACATAAATAGACGAGATCGTTGGTTCTTAAACCCTTATTACGTGATGAGGTGGCAACATCACCTGATGGAGTGGGGAGAAATGGGGGTGCTTAAGGGGTATGAAGGATACCCTTCAACTCATGAAGCATGGGGCATGTATTTTGATGTCTCATTAATTTCTTTGCAAATTCAAAGTATGTTGCATGTTGCATGAAGCAAGATGTTGAAAGTACATGAGCTCTATTATTTGACTTGAGAGTCAATTGTTTGAAGAGGCATGTTTTGTCAACTTGTGTTTGGTTGATGGTTTTGTACACCAATATGTAAGAGTACATGTACATATTCACATGATGTGAATTTATTTTTTTCTTTGAAGGAGAAAAATGATGTGTTTTCAGTTTGATGGTTTTGTTTGTGACAAGACGTCACAAGATTTTGCAAAGGTCCACTCTTGAGCAAGAGCCTCATGATTACAACCTATCCGTGAGAATCAAATGGGAGTGCATCCTTATTTTCAAGAAGAAATTTCAATAGGCTTTAGGAAATTTAATTTAAAGTCATTTAATTACTCTACCCATCCCGATTTTCATAGGATCCATAGCACATACATTTCTTGTGTAATAATATTTTATTTATTAGTAGGAATATATGAAAATGTTTATGAATTACATTTTTATTCCTTTGATTCATCTTTTATAACTCTATAGGATAACTCTTTTATAACAAGTAGATTATGTTAAATTCTTTCTATGTATTGTTAGTAAAGGGGGTGAAATAATTTCTTATCATTTTCTAAGTGGTGAGGTCGTTTGAATCTCCAATAGTTGTGTTGGTGTGGTGGGAACCATGCTAGGAGTTGGGCACTCCATTGATATGGTCAAGGTACTTAGTGTATGAGGAGCATCCAAAATTAGGCGGATTGGGATCTTGATGAGGGGGATATGTCACTTGATGCATGCAGTGATGATGGTATTTGATGAGTGAAGGACACATATAGATGAGATGAGTGTCTTTAACATAGAGCACTCAAGGGCATGCCATATACTAATTAACCGAGTTCGTGACATAATAAATGGTGGAAGAGGAATCATCAACATATGAGGTTGGTGTAAGTGGTGGTGCTACTATTGAGGTATGATGTATGGTGACCAACACATCTTGATATCGTCGGAGATTGAGACAATGTTGTGTTTAATGTTTGTGTTTCACATAAATAGACAAGAGGTCGTTGGTTCTTAAACCCTTATTACGTGATGAGGTGGCAACATCACATGATGGAGTGGGGAGAAATGGGGGTGCTTAAGAAATAGTTAAGCACTAATAGTTGAAGGGTATGAAGGATACCCTTCAACTCATGAAGCATGGGGCATGAATTGGTGGGATGACCTAATGTGTCTCAAAGGGCACACAAGGGCCTAACCTTAGGGGTATTTTTGGTTGAAGGTTATTTCTAAAATAAAAATTATAAATAACTATGGAAACTTGCATTAACATGTGTGTGTGTGTGTGTGTGTGTGTGAGATCCTAAAAATACTTAGTCCAACAAGAATAAATATACTTGGAAAATATAACCAAATATATAATCAAAATTAATTTGTGTTCAATACAACCAACCATATAATTGAAATTACGAGTATGAGCATTTTTATTATAAAAATAGAAATAAAAGTAAACTATGATAATGATATTGTATAACAAATTATCCTACAAAAATTATTGTAGAAAATTTTCAAAATTGAAATGCAACCTTAAATTCCTTGCATTCTTTCATCAACTTTGTTAATAATTGAATAGTCTACTAGTTGACTATATTACAAACTGCAATGAATATTGTCTTTTCCTAATGTTCATTGTGAAAATGGATCCTCACGTTAATGTGATAGGATCTTTTTCATCTCTCAAGTTACTAGGTCAAAGCATCCTAATGGGTAAATTAATTGTGAGATAAATTACTTCCATTAAATGTCAATCCAAGTTCTTATACTTCTAAAGTACACTTGCACAATATATGCTAAGAAATTAAAACTCTCAATCAAAAATGGAAATTAACCTATGGAAATGATTGCAATTAAAGAAAACCAATTAATGAAAATATCTAAATGAGCACAAACACGTTATTCACATATTCACATGATGTGAATTTGTTTTTTCTTTGAAGGAGAAAAATGATGTGTTTTTAATTTGATGGTTTTGTTTGTGACAAGACGTCACAAGATTTTGCGAAGGTCCACTCTTTAGCGAGAGCCTCATGATTACAACCTATCCGTGAGAATCAAATGGGAGTGCATTCTTATTTTGAAGGAGAAATTTCAATAGGCTTCAGGAAATTTAATTTCAAGTCATTTAATTTCACTTGAAATAATTCAGAGGTACATGAAATGAATAGTATTTAGGAAGAACAATAGTCCCTCATGGAATATGAAGAAAGTAGCCACTTCATTTTGTATATATGCATGCTTTGAGTTACTCCTCAAAAAATTTCAAAACATGTGTATTTACAAAAGGTTACAAAGGCTTCTTCAAAAGGTTACAAAGGCTTCTTCAAGTATATCAATTGAATCAAAATTTGGAGAAGCACTCCTATTTAGGTAAAGAACTTTGAGGACAGTATATGAAAAGTACTTATAAATGAAGGAAGGAAGCTCTTTGGGGGAGACTTTGAAGTGTAGCATGAGACTTAAATCAGGTCCACCTGAAAGCACATGATCTTAAGGGGAGACTTTGAAGGTGCAGGATCAATAGCATGATTATCTGGTAACAAAAAGGCAGCATGAATCTGTCAGGTCCATACAATCATACAGGAATAGGAATAGTTCAGAAGTTTTGGGAGCATGATTATTTCATACAGGAAAAAAATTTGGTTAAGGGCAGATAAGGAGACACTGCATTATCAGGCTCAACCATGAATATGGCAGTGTTTATTAACATGTGTGACCCTTTGCAATCGATATTAAAGCAGGATATGTTTGCAGACATTAATACAAATATTGACTATGAGCAGGAAAGAAAGGTGAGACTTAAAGCAAATATTGACTATTAAAGCACATGATCTTCTGGTAACAAAAAGGCAGCATGAATCTGTCAGGTCCATACAATCATACAAGAATAGGAATAGTTCAAGAAGTTTTGGGAGCATGATTATTTCATACAGGAAAAAAATTTGGTTAAGGGCAGATAAGGAGACACTAAAATATCAGGCTCAACCATGAATATGGCAGTGTTTATAAACATGTGTGACCCTTTGCAATCGATATTAGAGCAGGATATGTTTGCAGACATTAATACAAATATTGACTATGAGCAGGAAAGAAAGGTGAGACTTAAAGCAAATATTGACTATTAAAGCACATGATCTTCTGGTAACAAAAAGGCAGCATGAATCTGTCAGGTCCATACAATCATACAGGAATAGGAATAGTTCAAGAAGTTTTGGGGAGCACGGATTATTTCATATGTGAAAAATTTGCCATAAGTGACATGGAGACACTAAAATATCAAGCCTAACCAAAAATATGGCAAGAGTTTATAAACATGTGTGACCCTTTGCAATCATATTAAAGCAGGATATGTTTGCGTACATTAATACAAATATTGACTATGCGCAGGTGGAAAGAAAGGTGAGACTGAAGCAAATATTGACTATTAAAGCACATGATCTTCTGGTAACAAAAAGGCAGCATGAATCTGTCAGGTCCATACAATCATACAGGAATAGGAATAGTTCAAGAAGTTTTGGGAGCATGATTATTTCATACAGGAAAATAATTTGGTTAAGGGCAGATAATGAGACACTAAAATATCAGGCTCAACCATGAATATGGAAGTGTTTATAAACATGTGTGACCCTTTGCAATCGATATTAAAGTAGAATATGTTTGCAGACATTAATACAAATATTGACTATGAGCAGGAAAGCAAGGTGAGACTTAAACCAAATAAAATTGTAATTTTCTCTTCACATTTAAAATTAAAACTAATAAAACAAAACAGGTTAAAGCAGACTCCAGAGTAATAAAAGTTTAATTGAAAAATCGCGCGAACAATCCTCATACCCAGGCCAACGCAGACGTAACAGCAGGAGCGCCAACGCGGCGAATCGAAACAAAGCTGCAACTATCCGCGCACCAGCAGAAACAGAGCCAACGCTGAAACAGAGACAAACAGAAACAGAATTGAAAACTCGCGCGAACAATAGGACCTGTACAATTCGCGGGAGAAGCATTTATAAAAAAATAGTTCGGCCGAACCCTTAGTTCGGCCGAACTCTTGTTGCCGGTTTTCCAAAGCTCCGGCAAAAATTCTGTTCGCTGTGCCGTCAATCTAAACGGACTCAAAAGTTCAGCCAAACTATTTAATAAAGTTCGGCCGAACTATTATATAGTTCGGCCGAACTTTATAAAATGTTCGGCCGAACTATTGCCGAAAAAATTTTTCTGCCCCCGATTCTCACAAAAGTGTAACCCAGCTTCACGTTTCCGCCCATAACTATATACATTTTTAGTGTGCATAAATATTTCAAAAAATTATATGTTAACTTTATAAAATAAAAAATCATGTGTACAGTTTTTTATGCTTCTTAACTAGTAATGACTCTAAGTAAACCAGCATACTTGTTCAACAAAAAAAATCCTACCAATTCAAAGTTTCTTGATTTTAGTTGTCCATATAGGAATTGATAATCCCTTATAATTAAAACATTCATGGTTATATTCACTCGATATAATTGATTAACATATATCTTTAACGTTTTTTTCCTTACTGATAAAAAAACAAATGCATTCATGAGATCTATTGTATGCACTTTATCATTCATTTTGATATTAACACCTAATTCTAACACTTAGTGAAAACATATTTTAACTAAGCATCCTAATAGTATTATATCTACAAATACTCCTTTCAATTATCTTAATACCTGGAAATATTGTAGGAACAAACATGTTCCTCCCAACCAGTGAACTATAACACAAAAATTCTCCCCGAGCCTCAGACTTGCTACTATTAATAACTTTTTTTTTTATTTTTGTTGATATTTATTTTCTCTCCCCTCACTGATCCAGGAGGATCTTGTTAACATTTTACAATGAGTAGCATGTCAAAGACAAAGTTAATTGAAGCCTAGTTAAAGGGTTTCTGAGCTTCATGTGAATGTAATCATAGTTTTTTTTTTAGTTTGTAGAATAGAAATTGAAATTATGATAGGATTATCCTAAAATTAAATTTCTAAATTAAAGTTGAATTTTTGAGTCTTATTGGATTTATCTCATCCCTTGAGTTTTGGATAAGGTTATTGATAGGTGTATTTGAGAGATTTATTCCTCAAAAATATCATCAAGCATATTTTAAGGGATTTAGAGAGTTATTTTCTCCTTGGATTTTGGATATAAGAATATATTCTCTCCTTTTTTCTGGGATCTTAAAATATACATAAAATAATCCTATGTACTATATGTGGTATGAGAGTTTTGGAGAAAAATATTGAGGTAGTTTTTCAAGTTTTTCAGAATATTTGAGATCTTCATTTTGAGGAGAACTTGGAGAGTTTGAAGAGCTCAAGATGTATTTCGAAGGAAGTGTTTCTCATGAAGAAGTTTTGAACTCCTTTGTGTAGTAGAAAGCTCTAGGTTTTCCCACCTCTTGTAATAGAGAATTATACACCTTCCTCATTTCAGAAAGACAATAAAACTTATTCAACAATTGGAGGTGAATATAGATTGTAGCCCAGTGGAGGGGGTGAACTCCATTATCAACTTTGGTGTCACATTTTCTTTTATTCATGGTTTGATAAACTTCTTTTACAGGAATTTTAAGTTACAATTTTATGATGAAATGAACATTCATGTGTATAAATTTTAACTTAATATTTCAATCCCATATGGTCAATAAAAAGGTCCTATTTAAAAGTTCTTTTTTAAGTGCTCTCAATTTTTAAGATTACTTGTTATCATAGCTAGATCATTATTTGACTTGGTGTGTACATCTTCAAGTTTAATTGAAGGAAGGAGAATGAAACTACTTAAGAAGGTAATTTATTAAGTTTCGAAATGTTGATTTCAGAAAATGGGTTTTTTTCAAATCCTTTGTTTTCAAATATTTATCAAGATGCAAAGATGTTTAAAGAAATATTAACCATAAAAAAAATGGTAGATGAGTTGTATGATGATGATAGAGAAAGCAATAATTTTTACAAAGAGTTGAAAGAAATGAAATATGAGAAAAAAGAGCTTTAAGATAGACTTCAAAAAATGTAGTTGCAATTACAAGCTTTAGAATAGGCCCTAGAAAAGTGTTAGAATGCTGAGGTAAACGAGGTAAGCAACAATCGTTTAATTTCCCCTTAAGAAGATATTTGTTTTGGTTCCTTCGAGAAGCACACTCGAGGAATTAGGTCGACACTGTTATTGAAAATGAGATACGATAGAAGAGGCCTTAGACTCACTGATCAAGGCATCACCAATCGTATTAAGTTGATAAGACAACCTCAAAATGCAGGATTTAGATATACATATGAATAAATTGTATAATTCTCCAAAATTTCCAAATAAATAAGATTGTCGAATATTGAGTTTGTATCAAACGGACTTCCACAAATTAATGATGTTCTATACTATCATGGCAATAATGGTGACAAGTTGTCTCCACAAGGAGCTAGATCACATCCCCAGAAGATTTAATTCTCCTCATCAAAGTCCCAATTCCAAATATCACAAAAAAATAATATGAGTTCCTCGATTATAATTTTGTGGTCAAGTATGAAGAGCATAAGGAAATGCTCCAGAAAAATAACGTGGTTCTACAAAAGCAAAAAATCACAATTCGGCTAAGAAGTATCCTGATGCTTCTTCCAAAAAAGTGACATTTTTTACTTTTTAGTGGAAAGAATAATCATTGTTTTGCACAATGTTAGAGATACAAAGATTATGGTAAAAAAATTGGAGCAGGAAGAAATAAAACACAACATAAAGATCCTTCACTTCTCGTAAGCAAGGAGAAAAATATAGCTGATAATTGTGGAATGATTCAACCTCTTAATCATCTTCAAAATTCGAGAAAAGTAATATGAAATCCACCAATGGAAACATAATATGCAAGAGAAGAGTAGGTGGTCAGTAGTGTTCCTGAGGAAAAGCATGAAGAAAAAAAATATCCTCTTCCTTGGATTGGTAAGAAATGGTTGGAATTTCTCCATAACCAAAACCTTATAGCCACTGAGAGCATATTTTAGAATGATGAATGTTATTTATAATTCTCTTTAAATTTCAATAGGAAAAAAGTTGGAAAAATAGTGTTTTAAGAAAAATTTCGTAATTTTATGAATCATAGCTATTGATGTCTCCTAATACAAAATATTTCGTGGAAAAGGTTTTCGTGTGCTAATTACAAATGCAGAGAAACACGATGGACAAGTCTGAACTTTATCTTTGCGTGAATTCAATGTTCGGAAAAACACTGCAGCCTTGAGGTGAATATTTCGAAGGTGCGATCTGCCACATTGGAGACATGGATTCCACAGCAAGTTACCTACCTCCAAAGTATGGACAATGCCAAGGTAAATAGTTATTGGGAGGAAACCGAGGTTTGTTTACACAGGAACAATGGTGGACAAGGCGTCGTATTCTCTTGGAAAAAGTTCAATAAAAATTTGTCTCTGATTGTCCTAAGTTTTGCTGAACAGACACTCCGAGAGAAGTTTTTGGAGGAAAATATGAATGTTCTTGATTATCAATATATTTAGGGTCTTTTGCTGACTATTTATATTGATCATATAGCTTGTGTTCACTAGCATGTGCATTGGAATACACAACAACTTTGATTTAACGTATTCTGAGAGTTTGTGCATCAATTTTGGCTCATTTGGTGGCATATAGGCATGTATTGTGTGGCCCATGCCACAATCCACATTGATTCATCCCAGGTCAAAAGATGCAATTAATTGGTTATCACATCTGTCAGAGGTTACATTGCCATGGCTTTTGATCAAGCCTACACTGGATGCTTTTATTTTGTGTTGAATATGGAGTGGGAGTATGTTTCGACTGACAATTCACAAAATCGTCTAGAGTTTCACTGGCAAATGTAAATGGCTTCACTGTCCATGGAGAGTTTCAGAGAAAAATCGTCGATGGTCAACACGTCCATGGTCCAAGCCTCACGTTATTATCATAGTAATTAAAGTGTGTTGTGTAGCGAGATGGTAGCACATGGTGGTTGGAATTACTCCACGATGGAATTACTCAACAACATTATGTGATGGGCAATCACATAAATTACTCAAGGAATTCCATTATTCATGGAGGAGGTTACCTTGCATACAACATCGATGTGCACAGAATGATCCATTCATCAACTGGTCAATGATATTGACGATAAGGGTTACAAGCAGGGATTTGCGTCGAGAAGATATCCATGCTAATTGCGTAGTAATTGCATAAAACATTGATCAATTCATATTTTGAAACTGATGTGATGAATTCGACGATGAAAGTAAATACTTTGAATATGGAATACGATGATACAGATAGAAAAACATTGGGAACTTCGTAGGAGAAGTCAATCAAATCAAGGAAAAAGACTTACAATTTTGGTAAGGATTATTGTTGATATGATTTGGATCGGTTTACTTGATTGGGGAGACGTTTGAGGTTTTTTGATATCCATCAGACATGTTATTCATTGTTGCATTTTCTTCAAAGGCCAAACGATTTTTTCCTTCAAGCTCATGTCTCCTAGATGATCCTCAATCCTTTAGCGATATTCGTACCATCGTTGGAAAGCATTCACTGGATGACGAGGTTTGATTCGTGTTGGAAATTCTAAGCCATGCCCCAATCAACTCGTTATTTTGTGAATGGTTTACAGGCTACATAGGAATTGAGCAAGATGTCACATGTTTGAATTTTTTCTCACATGCTCGAAGTTGCTCCTGGTTTTCAAGGGTTTTTAATCAAGAAGAAATTGACGAAATTATTGTAGGCAACTTATGTCGATGCATAGGTTATAGGCTAATTATTGATACTTTTAGCGTTTATTGGGGAGTTTGACTTCCCACGATTCAGAAAGACTAGATATTTTATCCACTGGGGTTAGTATTGGCACCAACCTCACATGGATGGAAGTTACAAGACAAGAGAAATTCCATACATTTAGTTGTTGCAAGAAGGTTTAGTTTTGTCATGGAAGCCGTAAAGTTATTTATTCATTTCATGCAGATGTTAATAATGTCGAGGATAATACAAAGGGGCGACTGGAGGTGCTTGCGGTGCAAAGGGCATCTTGAACAATATGCTAAAATTAGAACATCATAACAAGGCAAATGACTGCAAAAGAAGTGTACAGACTGTCTTTGTAAGGCAATTTTTCAAATAATATTTTGGAAGGCACTGTATTAACCCCTAAGAGAAGGCTTGAAAAACCTGATGTAAAAATGTAAAAGAGATACCATACATGGGAATATTTCAAAGAAGGTTTTAGATCTCATCTTTGTTTGTTTTTAGGGTGAAGAAAGGGTCCAATACCTTGGTGGAAAAGTGAATTTTTTTGGAGAAAACGAAATTATTTATCCAGGTCGATGTGTACAAGACCAATGTAGTTTTCTGCAGATTGTGGTTCATATTTATGAAAGAGTTTTGCAGTTCAACACTCAATGGAGAAGTGATCACACATGAAATAAGTTAAAGGAATTTGAGAACCCACCTTTAGAGGATTTATTCGGCATACAACTCAAGGGGATATTTCTGTTCACTAAGTTCGAGTTTTTGAAGTAGATGAGAGGATGTGACCTTCAAATCCGAGCCTGGAATTCCAGGGTCATTGCTGAAGCATTCGTAATAAGAATATATTATACCTTGAAATCTGAATCAATTTCAACACTTTGAGATTTTAGACGACCAAAAGCCACGGGGATTATTCATTAAGGAGGATCTTGTTAACATTTTCGAATGAATACCATGTCAAAGATAAATTTCATTGAAAATGGGATTTTTAGTTTCATGTGAATGTGTCCATAGTTTAATTTTTTTTTAAATTTGTAAAATAGAAATTGAAATTATGAGAGGATTACCATCAAAATCTATTTCTATATTCAAGTTGAAGTTGATATTTTTATGGGACTTATCTCATACCTTGATTTTTGGATAAGGTCGTTGATAGGTGGATTTGAGAGATTTATTTCTCAAAAATCTCATGAAGCATCTTTTAAGGGATTTAAAGACTTATTTTCTCCTTGGAGTTGGGATCTAAGGAGATATTCTCTCTTTTTTTGGGGATGTTGAACGCTATATAAAACCATCTTATGAAGAGATCAAGAGGTCTTTTGAAGGAAGTGTTTGTTATGTACAAGTATTGAACTTCTTTGTTTAATAGAGATGTGTAGGTTTATCCACTTTTTGTAATAGAGCATTGTACACCTTCCTCATTTCAAAAAAACAATAAAATCTCTTTATTGTTGGGGGTGAATCCGAAGATGTAGCCTAGTGGAGGGGTGATCTCTGTTATCAACTTTGGTGTTGCATGTTTTGTTTATTCATGGTTTGATCATGTTCTTTTACATTCCTTTTAAGTTACAAGTTTATGATGAAATAAACATGAATATGAATAAGTTGTAACTTAATCTTTCAAACCCATATGGTCAATTAAAAGGTCTTATTTATAAGTTATTTTAATTTCTCTCAAGTTTTCAGATCACTCACTAACTTTTGCAACATCCTGCCTTTGAATTTCCTTTCTTTTAGATCTTATCCTAGTATTCTCACATAATACTCTTCTTTACAATTTAGCTTGCATTTATCTCCATCTATACTCCCTTTTCCTCCCTTCCACCCAACACAACTTATCTCTCCAAGTACACTACTCTTAGTGGTATTTATTCATCTTCGAATCTTGACACATCATGAAGAGTTAAAATTGTAACATGTCACATATTTCTTGTACAGTCCTTTGGATTAAAGCACTTTAATAATTTTTGACATTAGAAAGCCTAACCCCCAACTTGCTAGTTCACATAATAATTCCAATAAAAAAACATTTATTTATTATTGCCTAGAAAATATTTACATATAAACATAAAAAGATAAAGTTTTATAAAAAAATTGCAACAAAGGTATTACAAGGTTATATATATATATATAATATTTAAATAATTTCTCAAAAAAAAAATTGTTTTAGTTATATTATTTTATTTTTTCCATATAAATTTGATATGAAATTATGTTGGTTTATATAAATATTGAAATATTTGACATACACATGCATAGAGCACGTTAATTTAACACACAATGAATTACATACCTCATTCATTAAATTTTAATATAACTATTATTTGTCGATATATCTATCAATTCTATATTAATTAGCTCATACTAAAATATAAAAAAGAAATTAATTTCACAATAAATTACTTAAATTTAAAAATTGTAAGCATTAATTTGTAATCAAATTAATACAATTATTATTTTATTATTTTTAAATATAATATTATATTAAAAAATTAAAAAAATTAATTTAATAAATAAATAAATTTATATAAAAAATAATTCAATGTATAATTTTACTTATAACTCAATGCATAGTAACTTCAAATTATATATATATATATATATATATATATATATATATATATATATTCTTTGGCAGGCCTAAAGAAAAATAATGCATATGAGAGGGTTACACATGCTAAATGTCGAGTGATCGAATGGTAATGAGTTCCAATCCAGGAGATAGGGCGTTTATAATGGATTAATTTAACTAGTGTAAACAAAAAGCTTGGTCCACTTGAGGAATTCTTTTAAAGTAGTATTTATGGATTGATTTTATTTGAAATTTGAACATTAATTTAGTATAGTAAGACAACTTTTCATTATTTGTAGTAATTATGAGTTGATTTTATTTAAATATAATTTAAAATGTTGAATCCTTTAATATTGAGACAAAATGTCGCTGTGACATTCCTCTATATACTTTCTACAAAATGCAAAAGATTTGCATTTTTTATTATTTTAATTAGAATTTAATATTCTAAAATGATTTATCATATACTCTATAACTTATAATAAAATGATATAATTATGATCATTAAGTGAAGTAATTTTTATAAAAAAATATAAAATCTTATAAAGTAATAACCATTAATGCAACTTGTTAAGATAATGTTTCTCACTATAACTTTGTATCATTAACATTATTCATTTAATCTGGCTTGTTAATAACACTTGAATGATGTAGTTTTCCAACATCATGCAAAGTAGAAATATCATCAAGATGACAAAATATTAAAGCACATAAATAAACACCAATATACCCTAGAGACCCTAAAGGGAGAAACCAATAAATATAAGTTAACCCCTCACTTAATGGAAACAAGGGAGTCCATCCCTTTGTCTATTGTTGAAATTTTAAAAATAAAAATGATATTTAATTCAATTATAATTAATTAGAGGTCAATACATTAAAAATTGTGTCTTGTTCCTCAAAGAATTTACCTAAATTTTCTTTGAGCACAATGTCCTCATGGCACGGTTGTTTTTTTTAGTAAGTTTCCCATTGTAAATTTTGTTTAATGACCTTCCAATCTACATATAACAACAATTATACATATGGACCTCATCACCGATAATAGTATTAGATAGAATTCATCTTCTCATTACTGCAAAATAGGTTAGTTTAGAGATTATCACTCCATTATCTAAAAAATCACGATTCTTTCCTACAACCACTGCCATTAGTAGACTCTAAAATCATTATTATCTGAAATATCAATTTATCAAAATCCCAAATATTTAAATTTTTCATCAAATAAATAAAGTGAGAGAATTGAAATCTAAAATACTCAATATCTACCAATTATCACATGAGAATCTCTAATAATGCTCAATGCATTATACCTCTTTCCGTGAAAAACACTTTCATGCACATGAATAAGTTAGAGTATAAGTTACATATAGTTAGAGTATAGACTCATCTATCACACCACATTTATCATTAGAATGCATCAATTCTTAAATTTTCACTTTCATAAGGGAGTGCATCCCAATTCCTACAAGAAATATCAAATTGGTACATAATCCTTCTGTGTTTAATGGCATTAACATTAAATTTCACCTGTAAATAATTAACATATAAACTATGATCATTGTGTTATAACAAAAAATTATCAGTTTCTTAGCTTTCTATGGTATAACTATAATCAAATAACCACAAGATTTCTCTATCCAGTGTATATACACATACCTATACATAAACGTATCTATAATATTGGTAGAAATAAAATAAATAAATGGATTTTGGCAATCAATCATACCACCTACTTGTTCACCTGAATACCTATACTAAGTGTATAAAGGTGCATCACTCATCTGTACTAATACAATACCAAATTTGTGCATAAAATCCTACAAACAAGCCTACCATTGCCTAAATTCACACATGAATTGATAAGGCTCCATAGATTTACATCATGCCAGAAGAATTTATATTGTCCATATCCAATTCCTTAAATAATAACTCATATTCATAGTGAGCTATAACACTCCAGAACTAGAATCCCATTCCTCTCTAAGGGTTTAGACTTCAATGCACTCCTTAGTTAATTTTGGCATAAGTCGTTCTATTAATCTCCAATATTCTAGATATATATATGATCTTATATCAAATAGAATAATTTCTTTACTCCCTATCATTCTCATAGAACATAATTGGCACTAGTTCCACAACCTTTACTCTAATCCCACTTGCAACGTCCCTTTGTATACCTAGGGCAATATACAAATTATTATAATGTTTTATCAGTTTTCCCAACATGCAATATTCCAAAATGACTTATCTCATAGTCCTTAGCTGATAATAAAATGATATAATCATGATCATTAAGTGAAGTAACCTTTAGAAAAAAAAACCGAATCTCATAAACTAATAACAATTAATGCAACTTATTAACATAATGTTTCATACTATAAATTTACATCATTAACATTTCTCATTTAACCAGGCTTGTTAATAACACTTCAATGATGTAGTTTTCCAATGTCATGAAAGGTAGCAACATCATCAGGATTATAGAATAGGAAATCACATAATTGAACATTGATATACCTTGGAAAAACAAAAGGGAAAAGCCAACAAATGTTTATTTTATTAGATATTTCGTCAGGGAGTTCACCCATCACATAATGGTAACAAGGTAATCCATCTCTTTGCCCACTATTTAAATTTTACAAAGAAACAATTATTTGATTCAAGAATAATTAACTAGAGGCCAATACATTAAACATTTTTTCATGTTTCTCAAACACTTTACCCCACTTTTCTTTGAGCACAATGGACTTGTGGCATGGTTTTTTTTTCGCAGTAAGTTAGCCCTTGTAAACATTGTTTCATGTCAATGTAATTTGCATGTAACAATAATTATACATATGGACCTCATTACCAATAATAATATTAGCTATAATCCATCATCCAATCACTCTAAAAGAGGTTATTTTAGAAACTATCACTCCATTCTTTGTGAGATTCATGATTCTTTCCTGCAACCACTATCATGAGTAGACTCTAGCATCAACATTATTGAAAATAACAACTCATCAAAGCCTCAAAGATTATGACTTTGTCATCAAATAAATAAAGTGAGACAATTTAAATCTCAAATATCCAATCTGTAATAGTTATCATGTGAGAATCACCAATAATATTTAGTGCATTATACTTCTTGGCCTCAAAACACTTTCTTGGACATACATAATTATAGTAAAAGGCATATCCATAACTAATCATTTACGTCTATATCCATCATCAAGTACTTAATCATAACTATTCAAGTATGAAATACCCTAATTATTATCTGTGAAACCACTTTTTTAATTCATTTAATCCAAATGCAATACCATGGAAAGATATTTGCACCACTATGTTATTGTTTTCTACTTATTCTTCTTGCTGCAAAACCATATATAGTAATCTACTTGTTTCTTCTAAAAAAACCATTATTGTTATTACCCATGTAAAAATGTAAATCACATTGATGCTTCTTACCTATATTCAAATACATCATACAAATGTATATAATTACAAAATCTCCAAGATTCATCTATATTCCAAATGCATTTAAGAAATGCATTAAATTATAAAAACTAGGTTATTCATCCACATGCATGCATGAACTGTATGCATTAATAACCTTTGACTATATTATTCCATAATGATATAAACCAAAAAGATATATTATTATCAGCATGCAACAGTCCTTCATATGCAAATGCAACAATAGACAATATGATAAGGTCCGTATGAAAATAGATTGTAGAATTCTTTGGTATTGCTTCAACTATTTGGTTAAACTGTTTCACAAGATGAGAGGAAAGTAAACTCAAATGAAACAACCCTAATTACACAATGAAACCTTCACAATGCTCTGTGAAATAGTAAAATTATGTCTGTTTTTCCATATTTCAAATGCATTAAGTAAATGCATTATAGTTATAAAAAGACAATTACATTTTCATAGGTCAACATTCATTTATTAACATAAAAACGATCATAAAGTGAGTGTTGCAATAAATTCCCAAATTCAGCACACAATCATGTTTATACTAACAACCTTCAATATAGAGCATGCATGCCATAAAATAACTCATCTTGCAAAATTTTAGAGTAAGCGTACCATGAAAATCATTAGTTTTTTTTTTGTTATGGGAAAATAGGAACAAAGGTAATTGGTTGCATTGGCACCTTTAACATTCCTAATGAACAAGGTAATGAACAATGAAAAACAGGCAAGGCACTATTGTGCCTCAATTTATTTTCGAAATGTATGTGAATATAGAATGAGATGCCAATGAAATATGGTTTCGTCATGGCTTGAAAGCTTGTCACTCTAATTCTAAAACTTTCACTTTTTCATGTTGACCACCATTTTGATTAATTTCAAATAATTCACTTTAATCCTGGTTGGGATGTCTGCTTTACCCAGCCCTGGACATACAAGAACGAGTTGGTGGTTCAAAGCGCAAGACAAATACAGAGTTTGAATAGGAATATAGGATACTTAACAATCTGGACATGTAAGTGGGGTGGTATTTCATAGGAAGGACAGATTCATGGGAGGAAAATGATGATTGATTCATTAAAATTCCATGTAATTCAGTTTCATCTAGTCTATATACTGAAGCAAAGTATTAACTAAGTGCCCATTGCATGCATTTATTGCATTTAGGTTTCACCGCAGTCGAGATATTATATGGCTCCATTAAAATATAAAGGATGCGCGTTGATCTCTGGATATTTCTGGTAGGAGTCCCTCAACCATATATTCCTTTAACTCATGCATTTTATGATCAATATGGTAGTTTCAAAGTCATTCCAAAATGAGGCAGTGGGGATTTCTAATTGATTCTTGGTGCCAATCATAACACATCAAGAGTAACAACCACATGGCAACCTGAACATACAAAGTATTTCATTCCAAAGCAACACCAACTACAAAAGGAAAGTTGTTTCATGTGTAAGCCGCTCCTTTGAGCTAAAAATTTGACTAGTCTTACGAAGGAAACTAACTCTAATGATAAACGAAGTGTGTATATCCATAAATTAATTAACCAATCATTTGGGATGATGTGGTGACATGGAAAATCAACAACATCTCGCCACCCGCTACTATTGTTATGCGATTCCTAAGGTACTTGTTTTACTAGGGTGATGTGTCCGTAGGTTGGATTCTTTGAGCTTTCCCCCAATATAACTGCACTAAATTAATATATTCCTTTCATGAATTTTCCTGTTAATTGCAAGTTTTCTTCTCATTCACCAACTAAAACATTACGGTAACTTTTGAAAATTTCCAATGATAATATTTGCCGTTGGCATGGGCTTCTCTGGCATGCATTAATCTATTCATACATTAAAATTTTCATATTATTCTATCATAATTGCTAAATATTAATTATCAATTGTAGGGATATTATTGTCACACCTCCTATTTTACTTCCCAAATTTTTTTTTTCCATTCATTTGTTCAAGTTAAATTCTAGCAACAGATTATGCTATTACCTTACAGATATGGTCTGATCAGAATTGTTTTCTCAATTTGGAATTATTCCCATGTATCAAGTATATCCCATTACATGTGAATACATTTGACTTGTAACCCATATGGGAATTAAATAAAATTGTAACACCCATAACCATAATTATCATAACACCGAATGGGTTTGTATCTATATATATCCACCCACTTTATATGTCCCACTTTTGATTGTAAATGTTTGACATAATCGTATATCTAAGGGAAATAGATGGAAATTGATTTGGGTTCACATGTTAACCACGTTTGTATTTGGCAATGGGTCCATATGAAAACACTTAGACTTCTAGATGTATTACTCTACGTCTTCACTTGTGGATGGCGTATAACTCATGATGAAATTAATTTGACCTATGTTTATAGCCCTGCATACATAGTATTCATGTCGACTTAATTGTCCTCTCGTACTTGTTTCTATCTTCAATTGATTTTGTGTGTGTTGGCTTCCATGTATTACAAGTTTGTGAGTTCATTTCTCGTAGGTGTATTTGGAGACGGAAATGCAGTTCCACGTAGCTCACATATAAATTTTAGTTTTCGCCACATAGATTGTAACGGGTCTCTGTCCATTTGTGGTCACGTGAATTCGTTCCACGTCGCTCTGAGTTACTCCCGTCACCCTACCTTGTCGCCCAAGCAATGCTACGACACTGCCAGTCCAATTTGACATTCAATGGCTTTACCCATTAGGTTAAATATTTAATGCAGAAGGTACTTGTCTCATTAACACTTCGATCTGTGGCTTCTTCCATCAGATCTTGCCAGTTGGACAACGCCGATTCATTTGTGGCTTTAGGGTTTATCGATCAATCCGGATATAATTTCACATGTTAATTTGTTCAGGGTTCTTTTTTCGTTTTTCTTTCTGCGCGTTCTGGTTTGTTCATGACAGAGAAAATTTGGTGCCATAACCCCTAAACGGAATTCGGCCCCGTCTGTGGCGTATATCTGCACTAACATGACCACTTCAGGTATAAAATTGTCGTAGGGTGAAATCGTCCGGTTCTTACTGTTTAACATGGTTTCATTCTTCTGATTAAATTTTACTCTCCCTTTTTTTTTCGAGCCCTTGCTACGATTATGGGACTTAGATGAACCATATGCCATCGTTTTGTTCCAGGTTGACTTGCATTTAACAATTTGTTGAGATTTCGTCGTGTCTCACCTTTTTACTATGCTAGTTTGCAGAGAATTTGTTGTTTCGCTTTCCAGGCGTTAGATGGTGCGTGTCGAATCCATGCAATTGGCATTTGCTTCTGCGAATTCTCAAGAGCTCGTTCTGACCGACTACTCTTGGGTTCAAAGGTTATCCTCTCCATACACTCATCGATGGTTCCTCGGGGTTTATTACCCTGGCGCTAGAGCGACGCTCTGGTTCGTTTCTCTTCTTGACCTATGTAGGTCGAAACTCATACTGTTTGGGAATATTGTTTCGTTATTCGTTTTGAACATCAACCTTAAATTTGTATTTATTTATAACAATTTCCTGTTCATACGTTACAGGCTATGGATGGATTGGAATCTCTCCCTTACCAGGTACTACCATTTTCCCAGTCCTCATTTTTTCCTTGCTTATATTATTCCTCCTCATCACGTTTGGCATTATAATTAATTTGGGGTTCTTGACTCTTGCAGGTAACATAAGACTTACGTCTTACTCCCTTATATTGACACCGTGAGTACTTGCTGCCTTTGACATTAACGTTGGCTCCGTTTCACACTTGCAGGTCGGTATTCACCAAACACTGGATAGAGGAAATCCGTATGGTTATACAATACTTGTTAGACAACTTAAAATTTGCATTAATAAAGTTGTACAAGTTTTTACAATTATGACTGTTAAGTCTCGACACTGAATACTTATTTATATCTGCTCCAGTGGCATTTTGAGATGGTTCTCAGTCCACATGGTTTGAATCATTTCAATTTTTGTATATATGTACTTCTGTCATTCTACCCTCATTAAAATCTTATGGGTTCTGTTATTCTTTTTGACTTGAATCTGGTTAACTACTTACTGATCGTAGTTTATTCACCTTCTGTGTATTTTATTGTCTTGTAACTTTCAGATCATGTATTCGTTTATGAACCTTGGAATACTTTAATGGATAATGTACTGCTCTTTCTCAGTATTGAAGTCTAATTGCCTGTATTCTTATACCCCTCATTTTTACGATGGTGTTCAGAAATGGTTCTGTCTATATCATTCTTGTATTAGGAAGGCTTTCTTGTGCCACGTTTGTGTATGTGATTCTCAAATCACACTAGTTGGCAGTTTTGATAGTAACAGTCTCCCAGTCTCTTCTTCTATGGTGAAATGGTATAGAATATTAATAGTTCTCTTCTTAACCTTTGGTTACTAATTTGCCCAAATTTATTTACAGGTATTGTATGGATATTTAATTCCATACTTGTGTCTAAAAGATCATCGCATGTACAATAATCTACTATACACCCTTTTATTTGGTAGACTATAATACTTATAGCTGATGTAAATCTGCATGTTGCTTATTTACTTAGCTTCTTTAAGCTAATAGTATTATCCTCTAATGTAAGGATGTTTCCATTATGTAAAAATAAGCAGTTTCATGCCAATGGATATTTGTTCCCTTCTAATGTATAATAAATTTGTTATCTACAACCATAACTTGTTGTTGGGCTTCTGTTTTCTTATGAATGATATATTGACCTTCAAGTCAGTCTATGAAATCTTGTCTTTCTCATTCAATACACAGTGATTGAATTTATTGTAAATCTCTGTTCTTGGTACTGAACTAAATAATTACTTCTGCACTCCATACATTCATTTTCTCACTGTTTCAATTCTTCCAGAGACAGATTAAAGTTACAGTTTGGTGAACTATGAACTACTAAGATTCTCCAGCATTTAAATTAAGTATTAATTTAAAAAATTTGGAGAATGTCTCCTCAATTTAACTAATCATACTCATAGTTGCATACTAGTAGATTAGAAGTATCTTATAGTTGAATCATCTGTGAAGGAAATATGTATCCCTAGATTTAAACCAACCTTGGTTTAGAGTTTCTGTGGGATTCTACTTTACCGATTTTCTTGCCTACAACTATACAGAATTATGAAGGTACATTCCAAATGATAAATTCTGTTGAATGTAGCATTAAAATTTTAACATAAAATCAAACAATTATATGTAGCCAATTCATACCACAGAAGTAGTAACACCAAGTAAATTTAAATGCATACTACTCATGCAGTCGACCAACCTCCCAACCTTAGAGTCCTTTTGTCTCCTAGAACTCACCCCCGAGCTGAGATCACCTCCACCACAGACCAACCACTAATCTGTTTAGGAGCAGCTTATTTAAGCTATTGTTCCCCAAAGCATGTTTCCTATTTTTGCTATCTGCACAGTGTGATGCTTTTCTTCCGTTTTGCTTAGGCTTCCCATTTTATGGACTTTTAAAGTTGTTTTATGCTTTTCCTCACTTTTCCACTTTTTACCCCTTCCCAACTACTTTCTCATCATTGGGAAATTTAGATTCTTCCGAAGAATCTAAATTAAATTAATTTTCAAGGATTTTGAAAGACTGGGAAATAATTGCCCCATCCATCCTCATGAAGCAAATTTAGCAACGATCTCATAAACCTCATAAATCCTATTTTGGTCAATCACATAATTCATTTTATTTATTTTTCATAATTAAATAATTAATTACATTCACACCATAATTATCCATTGGGGTCCACTCCCCTTTGGATTAAAGTTCAAATGTCTAATTTGGAAACATAAAACTAGGGGTGTTACATATTCCCCCTCTGAAAACTAACACCTTCCTCGGTGTTAACAGCTAAATACTAGAGTTTATTTTGAAAATAGATATGGATATTTTTCCATAATTTCAGGTTCTCTTTCCCACGTAGCTTCTTAAGCAGTAAAGTGCTTCCATTGCACTTTTACTCTAGCTACTCTTCCGTTTCTCAATTCAATTTCTTCTCGCTCCAATATTTGGTAGCGGTTTCCGTGCAAACTCCTTCTCGGTTCCAATTCGTACAACATTCCAATCAATTACGGTGAGAAGCATCATGCACATATCTTTTTAATAATGAAAACATGGTGGAACACATCATGAACTCTAACATGGGGTGATATGTCAGCTTGTGCTTCACCGGTTCCATTGTCAGCAATCCTCCAGTGATAAAGTGTGCTCCTTTTGGGTTTAATACGCAAATACACATGATCACCCACTTTGAACTCTTGATGCACTCTCTTCTTATCAACATAGATTTCCTGTCGATCTTGTGCTATCTTGATGTTTCTTTGTATCTCGGTTTTGACACCTCGTTCTGACCTCGTGTAAGCATCCGATCCCAACATTAACCTATCTTCTCTGGCCGTACCTGCACTTCGAAAGGAGTGCGAATACTCTTCCACATAGCTTCCTTAAATGGACTCATTTGATGGAGTGATTGGTAGTCATGGTTATAGTAACCGCCTAAATGTGTGTCTTCCCAATTTGACGGTCTATCCATCACATACATTCTCAGCATGTCCGCCAAAATTTGATTAGTTCTTTCCGTTTGACCATCTGTCTGAGGGTGGTAAGTAGTACTAAAATTCAATTTAGTACCCATCCCTCCAAACAGTCTTTTCCAAAAAGCTTCTGTAAACTTAGCATCTCGGTCAGAAATAATCACCTTCAGAACCCCATGAAGTCTTACTACTTCCTTCAGAAACACATTTTCTACTTGAGCTATCCCAAAGGTAGATTTCACTGGTATAAAATCTGCAGCTTTTGTTAAAGTGTCCACTACCACCATTACTGAATCATGTTGATGTTTGGTTTTGGGTAATCTTGTTATGAAATCCATGGAAACGGTGTCCCACTTCCATTCTGCAATCAGTAAAGGGTTTAAAAGACCCGCCGGATGCTGATGCTCAACTTTGACTAGTTGACATTCCATGCATCTACTTAAATATTCTTCGCTACATCTTTCTTCATTCCCCGGCTGCACAACTTCTTTTTTTTTCAGGGTCACATGAATATTTTTCTCGATATTCGGATGTCCTCGCATATGGTTGTTTGTGGTATTCATCCAAAATTTCCTTTTAAAGCACTCTCTACATTGGGAATACACAACTGCCTATAGCAGACGCCCTTTTTGTTTTGAGTGAAATCAATTTTCTCCTTTTCTCGTAATTTCACTGTGATAACCTGCAATTTGGATCTTGGTTAATTGTCAGCTTCTTTCACCAAATCTTCTACATCAATCTGAGCACTACTTCCAATGCTATTGATATTCTGACAAGCATTTCTGCTCAATGCATCAGCAACTTTATTTTCTTTCCCTCTAATATGTTTTATATCCATATCAAATTGACTTAAAAAAGACAACCATCTTGCCTGTCTAACATTCAAATTAGTTTGGGAAAAGAAATATTTGAAACTAATATGATCAGTCATCAATGTAAATTTTTTTTCCAAGGAGATAGTGCCGCCACATTTTTAAAGCATGGATAACAGCTGCTAATTCCAAGTCATAGGCACTATAATTCTGTTCATGTATCTTTAGTTTCCTAGATTCATAGGAAATAACTAAATTTTCCTGTAAAAGAACTCCTCCCAATCCTTCTCTACAGGCATCCGTACATACCACAAATTCTTGGTCAGGATCTGCAATCTTTAGTATAGGGGCAGTAGTAAGTTTTAGTTTTAATTGGTCAAAATTGTTTTGGCATTTTTTAGTCCATTCAAATTTGACACCTTTCCTTTGTAGTGATGTGATGGGATGTGCTATGGCTGAAAACCTTTCTACAAATCTGCGATAGTAGCCTGCAATCCCCATGAATGATCTCACTGCTGAAACATCAGTTGGTACAGGCCATTCCTTTATAGCCTTTATCTTCTCAGGGTCTACAGCAAGGCCTTGTTCAGAAATAATATGTCCTAAATACTAGATCTTATCTTTAAAAAAATCACATTTGCTAAACTTGGCATATAGCTGATTTTCCTTTAGTGTTTGCAATACTATCCTCAAGTGTTCTTTATGTTCCTCCTCACTTTTTGAATAAACTAAGATATCATCTATGAATACAAGGACAAATTTATCCAAGTACTTGTTTAACACACTGTTCATTAGGCACATAAATGTGGCAAGGGCATTTGTCAAACCAAAAGGTAGGACTACAAATTCGTAGTGACCATACCTGGTTCGAAAGGCTGTTTTGCTGATGTCTTCTTCT
Organism: Pinus albicaulis; assembly: GCA_034641835.2. Classification (NCBI taxonomy): domain Eukaryota; kingdom Viridiplantae; phylum Streptophyta; class Pinopsida; order Pinales; family Pinaceae; genus Pinus; species Pinus albicaulis. Next base: position 1,154,783,531 of record CM076579.1, on the reverse strand, counting down.
TTAATTCTAAGCTGGCGATAACCAGTCCTTAGATCAATCTTTGAAAATACTGAAGCTCCTCTCACTTGATCAAAAAGATCACCAATTCGAGGCAAAGGGTATCTATTCTTAATGGTCAACTTGTTCAATTGATGATAATCAATGCACATCCGAAAAGTTCCATCTTTCTTTTTCACGAATAGCACTGGTGCTCCCCAAGGAGACACACTCGGTTTGATATACCCTTTATCTAACAGTTCTTGTAATTGCATTTTCAGTTCCATAAGCTCAGGAGGACTCATTCGATAAGGGGCTCGGGAAACAGGTACTGCTCCCGGCACCAGATCGATTGAAAAATCAATCTCTCTTTTGGGGGGAAGATGAGGGATCTCATCTGGAAAAACTTCCTTAAATTCCCTTATCATTGGTAATACATCCAGTAGGTTTTCTTTAGTTTTCTGTTCTATCTCTTCCACATGCACAGCATAAACTTGATATCCTTTTCTAGCTGTTCTTTTTAATTGTAGTGCTGATATTTGTCTCACCAAGATAGGTTTTGGTTTTCCCTTGAGGATAAAGGGTTTCCCTTCTTCATCAACACAATGTAAGGTCTTGTCCCAGCAGTTCATCAAAGCTTTCTTCTTTTCCAGCCAGTACATTCCTATCAGTAGATAATATGAACCTAAGGGTAGAATTTTAAAATTTACCTCTGTTTGAAAATCATTTAATTTGATTACTGTTCGGGGCAGTTTATGTGTTACCTTTCTCTTAGTTCCAGTGGCCAGCTGAACCAACCGTGACTGCTGAAATTTTTCAGGTTTAAGATTACATTTTTCTACAATTTCGAGACTAATGTAACTCAAAGAAGCACCCAGATCAATCAGAACAGTAACAGATAGGTCAGAAATCTTACCCTCCATTTCCACCATGGTAGCTTGATGTTCTGCTTGTCGATCTTCCAAGGCTGCACTGGTAGTTGGTATATTTCTCGCTATGTCATTTACTGTAGTGGCTTCTCGATCTCTCATAATCATCTGAATGTTGCGATGGGGATAATCTCTCAACAGATGGGGTTCTCCACATCCCCAGCATTTCAGAGGTTCTCTCATTTTCACTGTGCCCTCCTTCCTACTGTCTCCATCTATTTGTTTTGAGGCCACTTGGGACTAAGCAGTTTGACTTTATTTGGGTTTATTAAACTTTTTCCGCTGATGATCTCTGCCAAAATTCTTCAAATAGGCTGGTTTTTGTTTCCTCCCTTTGAACTCATTCCTATTTACCCAGCTTTTCCCTTGTTCAGTTTTTCCTTTGAACTGTTGGTAACATAATCTGGCTTTTCTAACAGCTTCGTCCATTGTTTTTGGGTTATCAAACTCGATTTTCTCTTTGTATACAACAGGCAAACAGTTCAGAAACCTTTGTAATTTTTCCTTTTCTTCCCTTATGTAGGGTACATATCTCAGCAGATTTGTAAACTTAGTAACAAACTCATCAATAGTGAGTTGTCCCAGTATAAGTTCATGAAATTCTTTGGCTTTATCATCATAGTAACGTTCATTTAGGTAGCGGTTTTTGAACTTAACCTAGAAATCTTCCCAGGTGACTGTCTTTTCATCAATGGCATGAACCATTTTTGTCTCCTCCCACCACAAGGTAGCCTTACCTTGTAGCTAGTAAACAGCTAATCTTGCCTTCAGATTTCTTTCATATTCATAGACCTGGAAATAATTAATCATATTCAGCAACTAGGCTTCAGCATCTTCCTCCTTCTCCCCATCATAGAAGGGAGGTTTAATCTTTTGGAATTCCCCCTGTAGTTCCTTTTTCTGTTTATTGTGATGCCTAACAGCGTCTTCCTCATCAGACTCATTAGTTTTCCTCTTTCCAGAACCTTCGCCTTCTTGGCTGTTCCGCAAAGTTAATTCTCTAATGAGCTTTTCCTGCTCCTCACTGGCTAATGACAACTTGTCATTCTGGCTTTTTATCTATGCCAAATCTTGTTTCAATTCCCGCGACATAGCCATCATGGGCCCATTGGGATCTGGTGCATTATCCTCATCATGCAGATCAACATAGATTTCGTCCCCTTCTGCCATTTCAGCACCACTGTACACTACACAACACAGATCAGTGAAGATAACAATTTTTTTTTTTTTTCCACAGAAAATTTTTTATACAGTGAACACACAGAAATAGTGAGCACAATGTCACCAGCCCAGTTTTATAACCTGGCTCTGATACCATTTGTCACACCTCCTATTTTACTTTCCAAAAAAAAAAATTTCCATTCATTTCTTCAAGTTAAATTCTAGCAAGGGATTATGCTCTTACCTTACAGATATGGTCTGATCAGAATTGTTTTCTCAATTTTGAATTATTCCCATGTATCAAGTATATCCCATTACATGTGAATACATTTGACTTGTAACCCATATGGGAATTAAATAAAATTGTAACACCCATAACCATAATTATCATAACACCGAATGGGTTTGTATCTATATATATCCACCCACTTTATATGTCCACTTTTGATTGTAAATGTTTGACATAATCGTATATCTAAGGGACATAGATGGAAATCGATTTGGGTTCACATGTTAGCCATGTTTGTATTTGACAATGGGTCCATATGAAAACACTTATACTTCTAGAAGTATTACTCCACGTCTTCACTTGTGGATGGCGTATAACTCATGATGAAATTAATTTGACCTATGTTTATAGCCTTGCATACATAGTATTCATGTCGACTTTATTGTCCTCTCTTACTTGTTTCTATCTCCAATTGATTTTGTGTGTGTTGGCTTCCACGTATTACAAGTTTGTGAGTTGATTTCTCGTAGGTGTATTTGGAGATGGAAATGCAGTTCCACGTAGCTCACATATAAATTTTAGTTTTCGCCACATGGATTGTAACGGGTCTCTGTCCATTTGTGGTCACGTGAATTCGTTCCACGTCGCTCTGAGTTACTCCCGTCACCCTACCTTGTCGCCCAAGCAATGCTACGACACTGCCAGTCCAATTTGACATTCAATGGCTTTACCCATTAGGTTAAATATTTAATGCAGAAGGTACCTGGCTCATTAACACTTCGATCTGTGGCTTCTTCCATTAGATCTTTCCAGTTGGACGACGCCGATTCATTTGTGGCTTTAGGGTTTATCGATCAATCCGGATATAATTTCACATGTTAATTTGTTCAGGGTTCTTTTTTCGTTTTTCTTTCTGCGCGTTCTGGTTTGTTCATGACAGAGAAAATTTGGTGCCATAACCCCTGAACGGAATTCGGCCCCGTCTGTGGCGTATCTCCGCGCTAACATGACCACTTCAGGTATGAAATTTTCGTAGGGTGAAATCGTCGGGTTCTTACTGTTTAACATGGTTTCATTATTCTGATTAAATTTTACTCTCCCTTTTTTTTTCGAGCCCTTGCTACGATTATGGGACTTAGATGAACCATATGCCATCGTTTTGTTCCAGGTTGACTTGCATTTAACAATTTGTTGAGATTTCGTCGCGTCTCACCTTTTTACTATGCTGGTTTGCAGAGAATTTGTTGTTTCGCTTTCCAGGCGTTAGATGGTGCATGTTGAATCCATGCAATTGGCATTTGCTTCTGCAAATTCTCAAGAGCTCGTTCTGACCGACTGCTCTTGGGTTCAGAGGTTATCCTCTCCTTACACTCATCGATGGTTCCTCGGGGTTTATTACCCTGGCGCTAGAGCGACGCTCTGGTTCGTTTATGTTCTTGACCTGTGTAGGTCGAAACTCATATTGTTTGGGAATATTGTTTCGTTATTCGTTTTGAACATCAACCTTAAATTTGTATTTATTTATAACAATTTCTTGTTCATATGTTACAGGCTATGGATGGATTGGAATCTCTCCCTTACCAGGTACTACCATTTTCCCAGTCCTCGTTTTCTCCTTGCTTATATTATTCCTCCTCATCACGTTTGGCATTATAATTAATTTGGGGTTCTTGACTCTTGCAGGTAACATAAGAATTACGTCTTACTCCCTTATATTGACACCGTGAGTAGTCGTTGCCTTTGACATTAACGTTGGCTCCGTTTCACACTTGCAGGTCGGTATTCACCGAACACTGGATAGAGGAAATCCGTATGGTTATACAATACTTGTTAGACAACTTAAAATTTGTATTAATAAAGTTGTACAAGTTTTTACAATTATGACTGTTAAGTCTCGACACTGAATACTTATTTATATCTGCTCCAGTGGCATTTTGAGATGGTTCTCAGTCCACAGGGTTGAATCATTTCAATTTTTGTATATATGTACTTCTGTCGTTCTACCCTCATAAAAATCTTATGGGTTCTGTTATTCTTTTTGACTTGAATCTGGTTAACTACTTACTAATAGTAGTTTATTCACCTTCTGTGTATTTTATTGTCTTGTAACTTTCAGATCATGTATTCGTTCATGAACCTCGGAATACTTTAATGGATAATGTACTGCTCTTTCTCAGTATTGAAGTCTAATTGCCTGTATTCTTATACCCCTCATTTTTACTATGGTGTTCAGAAATGGTTCTGTCTATATCATTCTTGTATTAGGAAGGCTTTCTTGTGCCACGTCTGTGTATGTGATTCTCAAATCACACTAGTTGGTAGTTTTGACAGTAACAGTCTCCCAGTCTCTTCTTCTATGGTGAAATGGTACAGAATATTAATAGTTCTGTTCTTTACCTTTGGTTACTAATTTTCCCAAATTTATTTACAGGTATTGTATGGATATTTAATTCCATACTTGTGTCTAAAAGATCATCACATGTACAATAATCTACTATACACCCTTTTATTTGGTAGACTATAATACTTATAGTTGATGTAAATCTACATGTTGCTTATTTACTTAGCTTCTTTTAGCTAATAGTATTATCCTCTAATGTAAGTATGTTTCCATTATGTACAAATAAGCAGTTTCATGCCAATGGATATTTGTTCCCTTCTAATGTATAATAAATTTGTTATCTACAGCCATAACTTGTTGTTGGGCTTCTGTTTTCTTATGAATGATATATTGACCTTCAAGTCAGTCTATGAAATCTTGTCTTTCTCATTCAATACACAACGATTGAATTTATTGTAAATCTCTGTTCTTGGTACTGAACTAAATAATTACTTCTGCACTCCATACATTCATTTTCGCACTGTTTCAATTCTTCCAGAGACAGATTAAAGTTATAGTTTGGTGAACTATGAATTACTAGGATTCTCCAGCATTTAACTTAAGTATTAGTTTAGAAAATTTGGAGAATGTCTCCTCATTTTAACTAATCATACTCATAGTTGCATACTAGTAGATCAGAAGTATCTTACAGCTGAATCATCTGTGAAGGAAATATGTATCCCTAGATTTAAACCAACATTGGTTTAGAGTTTCTGTGGGATTCTACTTTACCGATTTTCTTGCCTAAAACTATACATAATTATGAAGGTACATTCCAAATGATAAATTTTGTTGAATGTAGCATTAAAATTTTAACATAAAATCAAACAATTATATGTAGCCAATTCATACCACAGAAGTAGAAACACCAATTAAATTTAAATGCATACCACTCATGCAGTCGACCAACCTCCCAACCTTAGAGTCCTTCTGTCTCCCAGAACTCACCCTCGAGCTGAGATCACCTCCACCACAGACCAACCACTAATCTGTTTAGGAGCAGCTTATTGAAGCTATTTTTCCCCAAAGCATGTTTCTAATTCTGCGTCCAGAATAGCAGGATGCTTTTCTTCTTGTTTGCCTAGGCTTCCCATTTTAGGGATTCTTTAAAGCTGTTTTATGCTTTTCCTCGGCTTTTCCAGCTTTTTACCTCTTCCCAACTACTTTCCTCATCATTGGGGAAATTTAGATTCTTCCCCAAGAATATAAATTAGAATTAATTTCTTTCAAGGATTTTTGAAAGATTGTGGGGAAATAATTGCCTCATCCATCCTCATGAATTTAGCAAGTGATCTCATAAATCTCATTTTGGTCAATCTGCACAATTCATTTTATTCATTTCCTCAAATTAAATAATTAATTACATTCACAAATTACTTATCCTTTGGTGTCCACTCCCCTTAGGATTAAAGTTCAAATGTCTAGCTTTGAAACTCCAACACATAAATTCGGGGTGTTACATATTCCCCCTCTGAAAATAAACACCATCCTCGGTGTTGTTATTCAACTACTAGAGTTCATTTTTCAAACAAAAATGGATATCTTTCCATCATTTCAGCTTCTCTTTCCCAGGTAGCTTCTTCAGCAGTAAAGTGCTTCCACTGCACCTTTACTCTTGCTACTATTCTGTTTCTCAATTCAATTTCTTCCCGTTACAATATTTGAAGCGGTTCTGGCAGAAACTCCCCTTCTGGTTCCACCTGTACAACATTCCAATCAATTATGTGAGAAGCATCATGCACATATCTTTTTAATAACGAAACATGAAACACATCATGAACTCTAACATGGGGTGGTAAGGCCAGTTTGTAAGCCACTGGTCCCACCCTTTCTAATACTTCAAAAGGACCACAATATCTAGGAGCCAGTTTTGCACAACTTCCAGCATAAAGAGTGCTCTTTTTGGGTTTAATACGCAAATACACATGCTCCCCCACTTTAAACTCTCGGTGCACTCTTTTCTTATCAGCATAGTTCTTCTGGCGATCTTGTGCTGTCTTGATGTTTCTTTGTATCTATTTGACAATTCTTTCCGTCTCTTGTAAAGCATCTGGTCCCAATGTTAGTTTATCTTCTAGCTAACTCCAGCTCAATGGGGTACGACACTTCCTTCCATACAGTGCCTCAAACAGACTCATTTGGATGGAAGATTGATAGCTGTTATTATAGGAAAATTCAGCTAAATGCAAGTAATCTTCCCACTTTGAGGGTCTATCCATCACATACATTCTCAGCATGTCCTCCAAAATTTGATTAGTTCTTTCCGTTTGACCATCTGTCTGAGGGTGGTAAGCAGTACTAAAATTCAATTTAGTACCCATCCCTCCAAATAGCCCTTTCCAAAAAGCTGCTGTAAACTTAGCATCTCGGTCAGAAACAATCGCCTTTGGAACCCCATGGATTCTTACTACCTCCTTTAACAACACATTCGCTACTTGAGCTGTTCCGAAAGTAGATTTCACTGGCATAAAATGTGAAACTTTTGTTAAAGTGTCTATTACTACCATTACTGAATCATGTTGGTGTTTGGTTTTGGGTAATCCTGTTATGAAATACATGGAAACTGTGTCCCATTTCCATTCTACAACCGGCAGAGGGTTTAAAAGCCCAGCAGGATGCTGATGCTCAACTTTGACTAGTTGACAATCCATGCATCTACTTAAATATTTTGCTACATCTTTCTTCATTCCTGGCCAAAACAACTTCTTTTTCAGGGCTGTTAACATTTTCTGATATCCTGGATGTCCTGCATATGGATGTTTGTGGTATTCATCCAAAAATTCACTTTTTAAGGACTCTACATTGGGAATATACAATTTTTTCTTATAGCAGATCAACCCTTTTTGGTTTTGAGTGAACTCAGTTTTCTCCTTTTTCTGTAATTTCACCAGGAGTGTTTCATAATTTGGATCTTGGTTTGCTGCCTCTTTCACCAAATCTTCTACATCAATCTGAGCAGTACTTCCAATGCTATTGATATTCTAACAAGCATTTCTGCTCAATGCAACAGCAATTTTATTTTCTTTCCCTCTGATATGTTTTATGTCCATATCAAATTAACTTAGAAAAGACAACCATCTGGCTTGTCTAGCATTCAAATCAGTTTGGGAAAAGAAATATTTGAGACTAATATGATCAGTCATCAATGTAAATTTTTTTCCAAGAAGATAGTGCCGCCACATTTTCAAAGCATGGATAACAGCTGCTAATTCTAAATCATAGGCACTATAATTCTGTTCATGTATCTTCATTTTCCTAGATTCATAGGCAATAACTGAATTTTCTTGCAAAAGAACTCCTCCCAATCCCTCTCTACAGGCATCCGTACATACCACAAATTCTTTATTAGGATCTGCAATTTTCAGTATAGGAGATTTAGTAAGTTTCAGTTTTAGTTGGTCAAAACTGTTTTGGCATTTTTCAATCCACTCAAATTTGACACATTTCCTTTGTAATGACGTGATGGGATGTGCTATGGCAGAAAACCTCTCCACAAATCTGCGATAATAGCCTGCAATCCCCATGAATGATCTCACTGCTGAAACATCAATTGGCATAGGCCATTCTTTGATTTCGTTTATCTTTTCAGGGTCAACAGCAAGGCCTTGTTCAGAAATAATATGACCCAAATATTGGATCTTATCTTTATAAAATTCACATTTTCTAAACTTGGCATATAGCTGGTTTTCCTTCAGAGTTTGCAATACTATCCTCAAGTGTTATTTATGTTCCTCCTCACTTTTTGAATAGACTAAGATATCATCTATAAACACAAGGACAAATTTATCCAAGTACTTGTTTAACACACAGTTCATTAGGCGCATAAATGTGGTAGGGGCATTTGTCAAACCAAAAGGTAGGACTACAAATTCGTAGTGACCATACCTGGTTTGAAAGGCTGTTTTGCTGATGTCTTCTTCTTTAATTCTAAGCTGGTGATAACCAGTCCTTAGATCAATCTTCGAAAATACTGAAGCTCCTCTCACTTGATCAAAAAGATCATCAATTCGAGGCAAAGGGTATCTATTTTTAATGGTCAACTTGTTCAATTGACGATAATCAATGCACATCCGAAAAGTTCCATCTTTCTTTTTCACGAACAGCACCGGTGCTCCCCAAGGAGACACACTCGGTCTGATATACCCTTTATCTAACAGTTCTTGTAATTTCATTTTCAGTTCCATAAGCTCAGGAGGACTCATTCGATAAGGGGCTCGGGAAACAGGTACTGCTCCCGGCACCAGATCGATTGAAAAATCAATATCTCTTTTGGGGGGGAGATGAGGGATCTCATCTGGAAAAACTTCCTTAAATTCCCTTATCACTGGTAATACATCCAGTAGGTTTTCTTCAGTTTTCTGTTCTATCTCTTCCACATGCACAACATAAACTTGATATCCTTTTCTAGCTGTTCTTTTTAATTGTAGTGCTGATATTTGTCTCACCGAGTTAGGTTTTGGTTTTCCCTTGAGGATAAAAGGTTTCCCTTCTTCATCTACACAATGTAAGGTCTTGTCCCAGCAGTTCATCAAAGCTTTCTTCTTTTCCAGCCAGTCCATTCCTATCAGTAGATCATATGAACCTAAGGGTAGAATGTTAAAATTTACCTCTGTTTGAAAATCATTTAATTTGATTGCTGTTCGGGGCGGTTTATGTGTTACCTTTCTCTTAGTTCCAGTGGCCAGCTGAACCAACCATGACTGCCAAAATTTTTCAGGTTTAAGATTACATTTTTCTACAATTTCAGGACTAATGTAACTCAAAGAAGCACCCGGATCAATCAGAACAGTAACAGATAGGTCAGAAATCTTACCCTCCATTTCCACCATGGTAGCTTGATGTTCTGCTTGTCGATTTTCCAAGGCTGCACTGATAGTTGGTATATTTATGGCTATGTCATTTACTGTAGTGGCTTCTCGATCTCTCATAATCATCTAAATGTTCCGAACAGATGGGGTTCTCCACATCCCCAGCATTTCAGAGGTTCTCTCATTTTCACTATGCCCTCCTTCCTACTGTCTCCATCTATTTGTTTTGAGGCCACTTGGGACTGAGGAGTTTGACTTTCTTTGGGTTTATTAAACTTTTTCCGCTGATGATCTCTACCAAAATTCTTCAAATAGGCTGGTTTATGTTTCCTCGCTTTGAACTCATTCCTATTTACCCAGCTTTTCCCTTGTTTAGTTTTTCCTTTGAATTGTTGGTAACATAATCTGGCTTTTCTAACAACTTCATCCATTGTTTTTGGGTTATCAAACTCGATTTTCTCTTTGTATACAGCAGGAAAACAGTTCAGAAACCTTTGTACTTTTTCCTTTTCTTCCCTTATGTACGGTACATATCTCAGAAGATTTGTAAACTTAGTAACAAACTCATCAATAGTGAGTTGTCCCAGTCTAAGTTCATGAAATTCTTTGGCTTTATCATCATAGTAACGTTCATTTAGGTAGCAGTTCTTGAACTTAACCTGGAAATATTCCCAGGTGACTGTCTTTTCATCAATGACATGAACCATTTTTGTCTCCTCCCACCACAAGGTAGCCTTACCTTGTAGTTGGTAAACAACTAATCTTGCCTTCATATTTCTTTCATATTCATAGACCTGGAAATACTTAATCACATTCAGCAACCAGGCTTCAACATCTTCCTCCTTCTCCCCATCATAGGAGGGAGGTTTAATCTTTCGGAATTCCCCCTGTAATTCCTTTTTCTGTTTATTCTGATGCCTAACAGCATCTTCCTCATCAGACTAATCAGTTTTCCTCTTTCCGGAACCTTCACCTTCTTGGCTGTTCCACGAAGTTAATTCTCTGATGAGCTTTTCCTGCTCCTCACTGGCTAATGACAACCTGTCATTCTGGCTTTTTAGCTCAGCCAAATCTTGTTGCAATTCCCGCAACATAGCCATCATGGGCGCATTGGGATCTGGTGCATTATCCTCATCATGCACATCAACATAGATTTCGTCACCTTCTGCCATTTCAGCACCACTGTACACTACACAACACAGATCAGTGAAGATAACAATTTTTTTTTTTTTTTTTCCCACAGAAAAAATTTTATACAGTGAACACACAACAACAATGAACACAATGTCACCAGCCCAATTTTATAACCTGGCTCTGATACCATTTGTCACACCTCCTATTTTACTTCCCAATTTTTTTTTTTCCATTCATTTGTTCAAGTTAAATTCTAGCAAGGGATTATGCTATTACCTTACAGATATGGTCTGATCAGAATTGTTTTCTCAATTTTGAATTATTCCCATGTATCAAGTATATCCCATTACATGTGAATACATTTGACTTATAACCCATATGGGAATTAAATAAAATTATAACACCCATAACCATAATTATCATAACACCGAATGGGTTTGTATCTATATATATCCACCCACTTTATGTGTCCCACTTTTGATTGTAAATGTTTGACATAATCGTATATCTAAGGGACATAGATGGAAATCGATTTGGGTTCACATGTTAACCACGTTTGTATTTGGCAATGGGTCCATATGAAAACACTTAGACTTCTAGATGTATTACTCCACGTCTTCACTTGTGGATGGCGTATAACTCATGATGAAATTAATTTGACCTATGTTTATAGCCCTGCGTACATAGTATTCATGTCGACTTTATTGTCCACTCGTACTTGTTTCTATCTCCAATTGATTATGTGTGTGTTGGCTTCCACGTATTACAAGTTTGTGATTTGATTTCTCGTAGGTGTATTTGGAGATGGAAATGCAGTTCCACGTAGCTCACATATAAATTTTAGTTTTCACCACATAGATTGTAACGGGTCTCTGTCCATTTGTGGTCACGTGAATTCGTTCCACGTCGCTCTGAGTTACTCCCGTCACCCTACCTTGTTGCCCAAGCAATGCTACGACACTGCCAGTCCAATTTGACATTCAATGGCTTTACCCGTTAGGTTAAATATTTAATGCAGAAGGTACTTGGCTCATTAACAATTCGATCTATGGCTTCTTCCATCAGATCTTGCCAGTTGGACGACGCCGATTCATTTGTGGCTTTAGGGTTTATCGATCAATCCGGATATAATTTCACATGTTAATTTGTTCAGGGTTCTTTTTTCATTTTTCTTTCTGCGCGTTCTAGTTTGTTCATGACAGAGAAACTTTGGTGCCATAACCCCTGAACGGAATTCGGCCCCGTCTGTGGCGTATCTCCGCGCTAACATGACCACTTCAGGTATGAAATTGTCGTAGGGTGAAATCGTCCAGTTCTTACTGTTTAACATGGTTTCATTATTTTGATTAAATTTTACTCTCCCTTTTTTTTTCGAGCCCTTACTACGATTATGGGACTTAGATGAACCATATGCCATCGTTTTGTTCCAGGTTGACTTGCATTTAACAATTTGTTGAGATTTCGTCGCGTCTCACCTTTTTACTATGCTGGTTTGCAGATAATTTGTTGTTTCGCTTTCCAGGCATTAGATGGTGCGTGTTGAATCCATGCAATTGGCATTTGCTTCTACGAACTCTCAAGAGCTCGTTCTGACCGACTTCTCTTGGGTTCAGAGGTTATCCTCTCCTTACACTCATCGATGGTTCCTTGGGGTTTATTACCCTGGCGCTAGAGCGACGCTCTGGTTCGTTTCTCTTCTTGACCTGTGTAGGTCGAAACTCATACTGTTTGGGAATATTGTTTCGTTATTCGTTTTGAACATCAACCTTAAATTTGTATTTATTTATAACAATTTCCTGTTCATATGTTACAGGCTATGGATGGATTGGAATCTCTCCCTTACCAGGTACTACCATTTTCCCAGTCCTCGTTTTCTCCTTGCTTATATTATTCCTCCTCATCACATTTGGCATTATAATTAATTTGGGGTTCTTGACTCTTGCAGGTAACATAAGACTTACGTCTTACTCCCTTATATTGACACCATGAGTAGTCACTGCCTTTGACATTAACGTTGGCTCCGTTTCACGCTTGCAGGTCGGTATTCACCGAACACTGGATAGAGGAAATCCGTATGGTTATACAATACTTGTTAGACAACTTAAAATTTGCATTAATAAAGTTGTACAAGTTTTTACAATTATGACTGTTAAGTCTCGACACTGAATACTTATTTATATCTGCTCCAGTGGCATTTTCAGATGGTTCTCAGTCCACAGGGTTTGAATCATTTCAATTTTTGTATATATGTACTTCTTTCGTTCTACCCTCATTAAAATCTTATGGGTTCTGTTATTCTTTTTGACTTGAATCTGGTTAACTACTTACTAATAGTAGTTTATTCACCTTCTCTGTATTTTATTATCTTGTAACTTTCAAATCATGTATTCGTTTATGAACCTCAGAATACTTTAATGGATAATGTACTGCTCTTTCTCAGTATTGAAGTCTAATTACCTGTATTCTTATACCCCTCATTTTTACTATGGTGTTCAGAAATGGTTCTGTCTATATCATTCTTGTATTAGGAAGGCTTTCTTGTGCCACGTCTGTGTATGTGATTCTCAAATCACACTAGTTGGTAGTTTTGATAGTAACAGTCTCCCAGTCTCTTCTTCTATGGTGAAATGGTACAGAATATTAATAGTTCTGTTCTTTACCTTTGGTTACTAATTTGCCCAAATTTATTTACAGGTATTGTATGGATATTTAATTCCATACTTGTGTCTAAAAGATCACCACATGTACAATAATCTACTATACACCCTTTTATTTGGTAGACTATAATACTTATAGCTGATGTAAATCTGCATGTTGCTTATTTACTTAGCTTCTTTCAGCTAATAGGATTATCCTCTAATGTAAGGGTGTTTCCATTATGTACAAATAAGCAGTTTCATGCCAATGGATATTTGTTCCCTTCTAATGTATAATAAATTTGTTATCTACAGCCATAACTTGTTGTTGGGCTTTTGTTTTCTTATGAATGATATATTGACCTTCAAGTCAGTCTATGAAATCTTGTCTTTCTCATTCAATACATAGCGATTGAATTTATTGTAAATCTCTGTTTTTAGTACTGAACTAAATAATTACTTCTGCACTCCATACATTAATTTTCTCACTGTTTCAATTCTTCCAGAGACAAATTAAAGTTACAGTTTGGTGAACTATGAATTACTAAGATTCTCCAACATTTAACTTAAGTATTAATTTAGAAAATTTGGAGAATGTCTCCTCAGTTTAACTAATCATACTCATAGTTGCATACTAGTAGATCAGAAGTATCTTACAGCTGAATCATTTGTGAAGGAAATATGTATCCCCAGATTTAAACCAACCTTGGTTTAGAGTTTCTGTGGGATTCTACTTTACCAATTTTCTTGCCTACAACTATACAAAATTATGAAGGTACATTCCAAATGATAAATTTCGTTGAATGTAGCATTAAAAATTTAACATAAAATCAAACAATTATATGTAGCCAATTCATACCACAGAAGTAGTAACACCAAGTAAATTTAAATGCATACCACTCATGCAGTCGACCAACCTCCCAACCTTAGAGTCCTTCTATCTCCCAGAACTCACCCCCGAGCTGAGATCACCTCCACCACAGACCAACCACTAATTTGTTTAGGAGCAGCTTATTTAAGCTATTGTTCCCCAAAGCATGTTTCTAATTCTGCGTCCAGAATAGCAGGATGCTTTTCTTCCTGTTTGCCTAGGCTTCCCATTTTAGGGATTCTTTAAATCTATTTTATGCTTTTCCTCAGCTTTTCCAACTTTTTACCTCTTCCCAACTACTTTCCTCATCATTGGGGAAATTTAGATTCTTCCTCAAGAATCTAAATTAGAATTAATTTCTTTCAAGGATTTTTGAAAGATTGTGGGGAAATAATTGCCTCATCCATCCTCATGAATTTAGCAAGTGATCTCATAAATCTCATTTTGGTCAATCTGCACAATTCATTTTATTTATTTCCTCAAATTAAATAATTAATTACATTCACAATTTACTTCTCCTTTGGGGTCCACTCCCCTTAGGATTTAAGTTCAAATGTCTAGCTTTGAAATTCAAACACATAAATTGGGGGTGTTACAATTATAGTGTTAAAGAATGTAATCCCAACCACCTGCTAGGTGTCGAAACCGTCAGTTCAAGTGTCTAGTTCAGTTTCTAGTTATTCCAGTTTAGTCCAGTTATCCTACAGTAATTTACTGCTGATGTTTCTAATGTAATCTATTTAACTATTTCGTAATATTGAGATGAGAAATCCTCTGCTCCACTTATCTTCAGTTTTTCAATTCTTGTCATGGTATCAGAGCTAGCTTGCATAAGCCTCCCTAGATAGCAGCAACACAGCCAAGTTGGAACAGTAGAGAGCAGAGGCGAGCCTGATAGAGCAGTAGAAGTTTGAGGAATATAGAAGACGCCTCGTAAGAAGAAGCCGAAGAAGCCAAAGAAGAAAGAAAAAGGCCAGTCGAAGCCAGTGAAGACACCGGCAAAATAAATAGAAGAAAGCTCGAATTTTTTTTTCAAAAAAATTTGATGCACTAACGCTCTGTTTGTTCAGAAGATCAGCGTTATAACGCGGAAGCGAAAAGATGCGTTAAGTGTCAATAACTTACACGGACTTCAATTCACACAGAGCCCGCAAGAATCAACTACATTACACTGCACGCAGAACAAAGGTTCCATTGGCTGCGTTAAGGTATTTTTTAATGAACTCCAAATCTATGTATTCACAAGAATGCCCATTTAAATTTTTTAAAGTTCTTTTTATGGGCTGAATTGAAAAGAAATATCGTATCACCGGAATTTCAATTGAAGTTGTGTGTTTTATAAATATAAGAAAGCCCATTTAAAAGTATCGATTTAAAAGAGGAGAAAGACCTTTGATATGAAAAAAAAAAAATTAAAGTTTCAAAAAAAACACTTCAAAATTTAGAAAGGTTTGAGAAAAGGAAAAAAGGGTTCGTAAAAAGAAAGGAATTTTAATTTATTTTTCGCATGAATTTTTTTCTTTAAAAAGGGACCATATGTGAAAGGAGAGAAGAATTTTTTTATAGGATTTAAAAAAAAAAAACCCGAGTCTTGTGAATGTGAATGTTTAAAAGGAGTTTTTTTTTAGAAGCAAGATATTTGATGCATAGGTAAACTCATTTCTTTGTGGAAGCCAAACAACGAGGTCATGGGAAAAGCCAAGAAGCTAAAGCAGAAACAGAAGATGTTCGAGATATTTTTAGATATGGAAATAAGAAAGCAAAAATATTCCTATGAATTAAGATGCATAAAAGAATGAGTCGATGAAAAAATACTTCCCTTGATTTCAGATGCCAAGACAGATAAGGAGGCATGGGATACCCTTGAGAGATGTTTTGGTGTAAAGGGGATCTTTGAATATGAAGATGAAGGTGGATCTGTAGTAGTAGATCCATAGCAAAATGAAGAGTTTGTTGAATCCCACTATGTACAGTCAAAGGTGGCTGATGTCCGCGAAGAAAGTGCAGATGAAGCAGAGAAGCAGCATGAATATCTAAAGATTCCAGCAACAGAGATTGCTGATGAAGATTTGATGATACCAGCAACATGGCTTGCTGACGAAGATATGATGAATCCAGCAACATAGCATGCTGACGAAGATATGATGAATCCAACAACAGAGCTTGCTGACGAATATGTGATGATTCCAGCAACACAGCTTGATGATGATGATATGGCGATTCCAGCAACAGAGCTTGCTGATGATATGGTAAATCCAGAGACTAATATTGTTGATTTTGACAGAGAATTTTTGGCTAATGATGACTGGTTGCAGATGATGCAACGAAAACAAGATATTGACAAGATGCTATTTGGTGAGATAGCCCCACTGCATTTCGTGGAAGACATACTGATTGTAGCAACACTGGTTAGTGAAGAAGAAGCAAAGATAGAGACAAAGACAGAGACAGAAACAGAGCATAAGGAAGAAACATAGAAATAAGAAGGGACATAAGAAATGAAAGAAGTGTGCAAATGGAATGCAAAAACAGAGATAGAGACAGAAGCAGA
This sequence comes from Pinus albicaulis, assembly GCA_034641835.2. Classification (NCBI taxonomy): domain Eukaryota; kingdom Viridiplantae; phylum Streptophyta; class Pinopsida; order Pinales; family Pinaceae; genus Pinus; species Pinus albicaulis. The sequence continues at coordinate 1,154,766,856 of CM076579.1, read as the reverse complement.
AAAGGGAAAAAAAAAAAAAAGCTTTCACTGCAGAGCAGAAAGACCAGAACAAATGTCGTTCTAAAAATATTTTTAATTCTAACATTGATTTTTAGTGTGCAGGTACACAGATTGATTATGAAGAAGAGCTAAAGTTTATTGAAACATGGCTTGCAACACAATGTCTGAATGAGATCTACACAAAAGATATAGATATGGATGATGAAGATTACATGCATGATGAACATGTCCATGAAATTTTCATGTATTGGAGTTTTGAAGAGATAATATATTATTCTAATCTTATGTTGCAGTAGAATGATGATGAAAAATGCACTACATAAGAAAATATGTGGCAGCAGCCCATATTTCTTAAATATGTCCAGAGCATGCTTATACAGTCTGGAAAAATAGAAGACCTCCACTAGAAAATGAAGAAACAAAGTTCTCAAGGATACAACAAATCGAAAAATCTGAAACAATTTAGAGGCTATAGAATCTGGAAAAAGAAAGAAGAAAACTAAATGTAGTTGAAAGTCAATTTTTTTTTCAATTGTAAGTCTTGTTGAGACATAGACCAATAGGTATCTGAATTAAATTTTTATGTGGTTGAAATTAAAGGGGAGTGTTAAAGAATATAATCCCAACCACCTGCTAGGTGTCGAAACAGTCAGTCCAAGTGTCCAATTCAGTTTCTAGTTACTCCAATTTAGTCCAGTTATCCTACATTCATTTATTTATGATGTTTCCAATGTAATCTATTTAAATATTTCATAATATTGAGATGAGCAATCCTCTGCTCCACTTATCTTCAGTTTTTCAATTCTTGTCATATAGTTGTGAAGGAATTTGTGTTCTATTCTGGTGATGCAAATTTTCCCACTAAAAAATATTTTATGATATTTTTGATCCAAAAGTGTTTTGGCACCTTTAATGAAAGTAAAAAATCCTTGTTATAAATCATTCATTTGTCACAGTAACATTGACGACATATTTGAAATTGGTTACAAGTGAATAAAGCAAGGTGACTAGACCCTTTGGAAAATACTAACGTTAAGAAGGTTGAATCTTACACTATTCCACCAAATGATTACAATATCCAAATATAGGGAAAAAAAAAAATTGTACTATTGGAAATTGTGAAACTTGTGTGTTTTTTCAACCTCAAAAATACCATTCAAGTGAAGTTTGATATGATGGTTTGTTTCAAGCTACATGCACTTTTGGACTATGTGAGAAAGCTATTTTCATTTTAAATCATGAAGGAAACATGAGAAGTGGTCTTAAAGTGAAATTATTTTAAATTAGATAAGTAGATATGGACACGAAACAAATGGAAGAAAATTTTATAATGTACATGTAAAGAGGATCACAAATAGGGTAATATTGTTCAAGGCACTTGAGATTGTAGAGAGCATGTTAACATAGAGGCTCATGCTTTTGGCTGAGGATGAGACGAGTTGATTATAATTTCCCTATTCTAGATCTTATCAAAATTGGCATGAAGAAATCATGGTTAGATAACCATGTTTTATCTAATGGGGTAGGGAAAGACATAGGTTAAAGACACAAATTTTGTTGATATTCCTAAAGCAAAGTGCAATATAAGTACTAAAAAAAAGGAATCATAAGTATAGGTTATCAACGGCTAAAGGTGTAAGAGAAATATATTGAGGAGAAACTTCAAGTGTTTTGTGGAGAATACAAGGAATTCATAGGGTTCTAAGCATGAATTTGCGAGAAATCATGTGGATCTAGCATGTGAAAAAGGTCTTGGAAGGCCAAGTCAAGATATGTATCAACATGGGTTGGAGATGTAACAAGAGAGGGGATAAATATATGAGCCGAGGAGAGAACATGAGCATATTCAATGGTGCCGAGGTTTGGTGAAGAAGCTAGTGTGTTATTAAGAGCTCAAGTTGTGTATGAACACCCTAAAGGTTTTTGGTCAAAGTGGTAAATCCTAGTTGTAGGAAAGTTGTATTCCCTGATGTTGTTCTAAGACCTGCAATTCATGAATACATGTAGTGTGGTAGCACATGATGTCTCAAGTTATGTAAAGGGACACTTGAATAGGTATGAGGGTGGCAGGTTTACTTGTATACTCGATTGACGATAGTTTTTTATAAACTTGTTATTCAAGCATTCATGTTCGAGTGGAATCACAAATGGATTTACTGATGTATCAAGCTATGGAATAAACCACTTTTATAGGTATGGAAGTGGTAGGTGTACTTGTATGCTATCTTGAAGGGGTGAATGTGAAATCTCAAGAGGTGAGATGGTGATGAACCATGTATAAGAAAAATTATCCTAGAAATTTGGTAGATACAATGACAGAGTTACCCATATATTCTAGTGGATGGTAAATATTTCATATGGAATTCGATAGAGTTATTGAAATTAGGCTAATGTGTCGAAGTCATGTTTAAAGGGGGGATTTTTAGAATAGTTCATGTAAACTTTTCTCATTAATAGAGCTAATTTACTATTGGCAGTTTTTGAGCTCTAGGTTTTGATAACCCATGACGTAAAGAATCCATTGTAAAATTTCCTTTGGGCCATGAATGATCATTTACAAATTTTCCCATAACGGTTTCCAAGACAAAAATTTTGTGTCTATGTTGTAACCGTTTAAGTGATTATGTTGTATTTATTTATCTCTCTCAATTATAGTGGTATCAGAGCCAAAAATATATATTACAATTAAACACAAAAAAAAAGGATTGTAAACCCATCCCATTAAAAATCCTTAACTATGCCATTTGCATAACCACTATTAATTTATGGAGTCACGAGTAGCTATTTGAATAAACCACTCCCAATTTTAGGAGAACTATATTTGTCTCTCGAAAACTAACCACCATGTTGATTGGAAACTTGTGATTGGCAACTTCCCTATAGAGTCGCTATAATATTGAGATGAAAAGGGTTGTTATCCCTAACAACGATATCTCCCATGAGTATAATGGAGTGGAATATGTATGATTCAAAGAGCACAGGGTTTGTTTTGTAAATATTATGTCAAGATTTAAAGTTTTATACTGAGAAATTATTTGAGTTATTAAATTCATACCTTTGGCTTAAATTTCTTTGCGGAATAATGTTTTGAAGGTTGTGTTTTCATTTTTTTGTTAATTGGTATGTTAAAGAATTTGATTTTAAAAGAGAATAGGTAAACATAATTTTTAAAGAGAATACATGAAGATAAGACGATATTTGAGATATAACAAACAGAAGGAAAGCATACGGGAAAAATACAGTGGAAATATTATAAAAAAATAAATTGAATCATTTTGGTGTAGGTAAGGTGTTGGATTTCCTTCAAGTAATTATTTCAAGTAATTATTTAAGTGTGTTAAGACTTATTAAAAATAAGGCAAATAGTTAAGAAGGAGAAAATAAGAAAGAGAGATGTTGGTCATTGGATAATCCAATGCTTCATTTGTGTTTCGCTACATGTTCTTAACAACCTCTTGATGTTGTTAACTCTAGAAATGTGTTTGTTTACTAACACCTGCAGATTTTGGTGTAATGTAAATTGTGATTCCAACAAGTCGTATGAGAGCCAAAGGTCTTGAGTTTGAAACAACCAAGGTCCCACTTGTGGGAGATTGTTGGGAATTGGACAATCCAACTATCCGGGTATGTTTAGCGACATGTGCTTAACCACCCCTCGAGGATCAGTTATATATATCAATGCATTCATTTACTAACACCTGAGGGTTTTTCTATAACGACAATTGTGATTCCAACAAGAGATAAAGAAAACAAGAGGTACAATTTGTTTTAAGAAGATGTTTTCATTTTATAGCTATTTTTTCTGAGTTCTCTTAAGGTTTTATGAGAACAGATTGACATAAATTACTAGCTTGGGGTTATTAAAATGCAAACCATATTACCTATATATGATTTATAACATGAAGGGATTTGGAGAAACTTCAAATGAAGTGGCTTATGATCCCATGACAAAAGATAAAAGGGATCAACTTAGAGCCAATATAAAGGATCTTGCAACAACATTATTTCTCATTCAACATATTTTTGATGACTACATGCTTCCCAAGATTGCATCTATAATTCAGGGCGAGGAAGCTGTGGATATTTCAAGGATGACATAAAGTGATAGGGGGGCCAACATTGATTAGCATCCACAAAAAATTGCATTTGTTAAAGAAGTGCCCATTGAAACAAGAGAGGGAAATTTTGTTGATATTGCAAAAATAATTGGAGATGTTGTTGACTAGCATGTAGAAGAAAAAGAAAGTATAGAACACATGGAGACATTGACCTAAACACTATGGAGAAATCTCTTAAAAATTTACAGAAGAGAAATGAACAAGACATAGTATCAACATGATGCAGAAAGTTAATATACATGCGTGAAAGAAGAAATTGGATTTGAAGATGATGAAATTGAAGAATTGAATTTGAATATGGTGAAATTGAAGTCACCTTTGTAGCAGCAGCAAATCTGAGAAAATCCTATTAGTGAAAGTGAAATTAAATCCTATTAGTGAAAGTGAAATTTGATTATGATGCTAAATTAACATTTCTTGAACGATGGAATTGAAAGCCAGAGAATGATAATGAGGAAAGTTGTATTGCAAATCCTTCACAACTACAACAAAATAAGGAATAGAAAATATGAAGGAAAATCATTAGAGTTGTTGAAACCATTGCAACATTAGAGGAGGAGATGAAAGAAATGAAGGTATTATTTTTTATCTTACATAAGTGAACATAAAATTTACTTATCCAACATAAATCTAGCAAAATAATTTTTTTTGACTTGATGTAAATTAGATATCATTTTTTGGGATTCATTGATGTAAATTATTGTAAACCTGAGACTTACTTAATTAATGTAAAAGTAATTACTCCTAATCACTCCACTTATCTAGTAATTTATATTAAATCCTAAATCTAAAATTAATTAGTCATGCATTAACACGAATTATAACCATCATTCCATTAACTCTAATTATCACAATCATTCCAGAGAATTCTCCATTTTTAAGTGTATTTATTGTTATATCATCAAGTAATTTAAACAATGAAAATTCGAGTTCAGCCGCAATATTATGTAGTTTATTGTGTTATGATGAATTATTAGGGAATGTTTAACGTCTATAGCAATAGCAGTCAGTTTTCGCTCATGTTCATCAAGATGAACAGGAAACAAGGAAACAAATCAGAACAGTAATATAAATTAAACATGATCATCGAGTCAAAATAGAATCACCAGATTTCAAGAATATTGGCCCCAAAAAAAGTGCGGGGAAAGTGATAGTGAATGCGGACTCTAACAATACGTCCAAAACACGTTTCTATCACTTTCACTAAAGTGTATTACACTGAATAGCTACACTGAATAGCAATGTATGAAGGTAGAAATGCCCACTTCAAGGACTAAATTAAAGACAGAAGCGTGTACCTAACAACAGGGCGTGTACATAAGAGGGCTACTGGCATTTCTTCTGGTTTCGGTTATATTTCTTTGATGACGTCCAAACAAATTGGATCAATATATTTGGATTAGGAAAGTCACAGATAGATTGGAACCACGGATTCTACAGTTACAGTTGCAGAAGGCGACATCGTTTGTTAATCCATTTATTGCTTCAACCAAAGATTGGAACTGGCAACGGGACTGGGAATCAAACCTACCAACTCAATCTACCCTTTGATTTCATTGTACAGTCCGTAAACAGAAGGGAACGATAGAGAAGTCTTACCACCAGAAAAATATTGCATAGATTGATTAAGTGGCATTATCTTGTAATGTAATTTGCAGTATTAATTATTAATAAGAATTTATTATTTAGACATTCTTAAAATATGAGATTGATAATTTGAGAGCTCTTAGAAGTAATATACCTGTTGGATAGATGAAAGGTTGAGCAACTTGAGGCCACTAGCCAAAAATACTGTGTGAATAGAGAATTCTCTTTTATAACCGAGGACGTGGGAAAATGGAACTTGGGAGGAATATATTGTCATCCAAATTTCAATCTTCGATTGAGGGCATGTAATAGATTTATCATTTGTTGGGTTACTTCATTGTTTTTGTGTGATTATTTGTTTATGAATGGATATTTACAATTTCTTATATTTTTGTAACACACAATACACTACAGTATAGAAATACGCTATTTTTAACCATTTTTGTCATGTTATCGTGTTAACCCTTGGTTGACAAACTCTTATTATTTATATACACATCTAGCATTTGACTTCATTTAACCAAATTTGTCTTCTTGTCCATTTGTACCATCCTTCATAAACTGGTTCTTAAATTCTATTATTAAAACACATAAAAATAAGAAAAAACAAAGGTGAAAACAGATAGGCCAATACAAATTAGAGAAATCATCTTAAAACTGTAGAAATTGATTCAAGTGTTTTCCTCTAATGAGTTCAAAGTGAATGTCTATAAAGAAAATTTTCAAGCATGCACAGATAAATAATTTTGAAAAAAAATTGTCCAAAAAGAGACTTCCTAGCATTTCTAAATAGTGCTTAATTCATAATTTCAAGCTCATTTTAGAATGGAGAAAGATTGTAATCTACATTATTAAATCTATGCAACAATTCTCTTCCATAATTAGTTTGTGACATGAAGTAGAGGGTAAAAACATAATTCTCTGTAACTAATTCCTAATCCAAGAATATAATGAAGTAGAGGGTAAAAACATGGATTTGAGTTATACTTTTTGGTAAGGGAAAGTTCATTTAGGTGGAAAAAGGAGAGCTAGATAAAGCATTTTAAGTCATGATCGAGCCATTTTTAAGTGCTCCATCAACCTCTTGGAGGGCTAAAATTATAAATCGATCGAGGGTTTAAAACAAACTCTTGATCCAACATTATCGCTTGGTCAAGCTTTAATGCTCTATAGAGCCCTTACTTACTATTAAAACCTATGACCATGATGAGTGGACTTCATTTTCGCACAAACTTCTCAATAAACAAGAGCTTGAGTGAGGTATTGAAGCTCAATTGAGCAATTGGACCATGGAGCAATCCACCCAACTTCACCAACTTCCCTAAGGCTCAAGCCAAGGTAGGTTTCCTACCCTTTTTGTCTTTTTTATCTATTTTTTCTTCTAAAATTAAATAAATTAATTTGGGAACAAAAAAATTACCATACAAAAACTCTAAAAACCAAAAAAAAAAATATTTAAAACAACTAAAACCAACTTAGAAAACCACAAAAAAAAACCGTAGAAAACCACCAAGAAAAAACTTTAGAACCACCAAAAGAAATATAATTTAGGTTTTAATGCTCTTTTTACATACAATTTGGTAGCGTGTTCTTTATGAATATTTTCTAATTTTGAATGGTAAAGAAGTTATTTTCTCATTATTTTAGGTTTTAAAGTTTTTAGTTAGGAATTTGGTGAAATATTTTTTCAAAAAAAAAAATGTTATTTAAAATGCATTTTAAATTTGGAACAAATTTGACCAAAAATATACCCCAAAGAACTCCAAAACAAAAACAATAAAACTATAACCAATAAATAAATAAATTGGGAGCTTTAGATTAGTATATTTTAACTATTTTTTAATAATAAATATAGTAAAATTAGTTTTAAAAAATAATCACTGAAAGAAAATATTAATCTTTAAAGTTAAAAATCCAAAAAAAAATTATTATTTAATTATATTTTATCAATTCATATATATATATATGACAAAACACAACTTAGTTAGATATAATAGTCCTTACAACGGTTTAGAGAATTATATTTCTAGCCTAAGGAATGAAGGTAATATCCTTCTAATGGGTGACTTTAATGCTCGAACCTCAAATAACCAAGCTATTCTTCTAAGCAATCATTCCAACCCCAATCCCCTTTGGTTAGACGAAGACCTTACTCTGGCTAGCCGGTACAAAAGGAGCTTTGAAGACCTCGGGGATAATTTGTTTGGGTCACAGATAGTCAAGCTCTGTAGTGCTCAGAATCTCATAATTTGCAACAGTCTAAAGAAGTGGCCCAATTCTAGCCAGATGACCTGCATCCATGGGCTTGGCAGCAATGTGGTAGACTATGTAATTTCCGATCTCCCTTTATACAACAAAATAATAAATTTGGACACCTTAAGTGACCATGAGCTTGACTCTGATCATAGGCCTTTACTCATAACTCTCAATTTTTTCATGCATAGAGATCCCATAGAAGATAATCCTTATAGTCAAAAGAACTTCATCTTTGATAAAAATAAAAATGATCTCTTTCTAAATGAATTAAAAATACATTTTCTTCCTTTATCTAGTATAGACAGCATAGATGACCTCTATCATAATTTTACTACAACCCTCTCATATTCTATTAACAAGTTTTGAATTGAAGTCTCAAGTAATAAAATAAATAGAAAAACCAACCCATGGTATGACAAAGATTGTAGAAGTGCGAGGAGAGCAATTAAGGAAGCTGTTGATGAATCTCTCAAAATTGACAAGATAAAAATCTACAAAGCCCTAACTAAAAGGAAAAAAAGGCAATATATTTGTAAGAGACAAGAGAATCTCTTACACCTCTCTAAGGTGGCTCCTAAGAAATTCTGGAGGGAGATTCTAACTAGGAAAACTAAAGATAATAATAAAATTTCTTTACACGATTGGAATTCCTATCTTAAAAAGCTTTATGAATCTCCAAATGCCAGGGATAACTTTGAAACCCTACTCACAACGAAAGAAGTTTTCTCATTAGAAAACATTGATTTTTGGGTTAAACGCTTGGAAAATGGGAAAGCTAAACACATTGAAGGTTACCAAGAGAAAATCTTAAAAATTGGAGGTCATGTCCTCATCCCCCACATCCACAAGCTTTTCAACCAAGCGGTCAAGAAAGGGTTCCCTAAACCTTGGACTCAGAGCCTCATTATCCCTATTTTTAAAAGTGGGGATACAAATGACCCCTCTAATTATCGGACAATTATGTTCAGCCCTCTCTTAGCCAAGTTATATGGTATTATTTTGGAAAATAAGTTGAGCATTTGGCTTGAAAGTGAAGGTAAGCGGGCTAAAGGCCAAGCGAGTTTTAGAAGGCGTAACTCAACAACGAACCACCTTGTTATTCTTAGGATCATTGTGGATGAATTCCGAAATGATAAATACAATCACTTCTGTTGCTTTGGGGACCTTAGAAAGGCTTTCGATACGGTTCATAGAAACAACATGTGGAATAGATTAGAAGAGCTAAACGTTCCTTTCGAGCTAAGAACGATTGTTATAATTTTATACGAGAATTTAATTGCCAAGTTAAAGAGCAATGAGGGGTGGTCGAAAGATATTAAGTGTAATATTAGAGTTAAACAAGGTTCCCCCATCTCCTCTACCCTATTTGGAATTTACATTGACAAGCTAGAAGGTTTTTTAGAGGAAGCAGGATGTGCTGGCACGATCTTAGCTGGGATAGTCATCATCCTTATTCTCTATGCTCACGATATTGTTCCTCTCACAAGGTTCCCATTTGATCTTCATAAGCAACTTAGACTTCTTAAGGATTTCTACTATACCGTGGGTATGTCTGTTAACACTGACAAAAAAAAAGTTATGATTATCAAATCCAAGAAGGACACTTATGCTAATTTTATGTATGAAAATAGTAACTTGGAGGAAGTGTATTCTTACAATTACCTAGGAATTGATATTCATCACAATCTCAACTCGAACTATAGCATTCAGAAAAGGATTAATGGGGGGTGGAAAGCTTATTTTGGTCTTGAAAATAATTATAAAGCGACAAACCTCGTAATGTGGGATAGAAAGAAGTTCCTCTTTGAAACTTTAGTCACTCATGTTATCTTATATGGATGTGAGGTTTGGGGTTGTATCATCTCTAGAGGATCCTAGAGAAATATTGAGGAAATCCAGAAGCATTTTATAATGTATAACCTTAAAATTAAAATAAATACATCCTATCCTATTCTCCTTATAGAAGTGGGTCATTCCCCTATCGAGAGCCTAGATATTACTAGGCTTCTGTTGTACAAGCACAAGCTCAATAGCATAGGAGACCATAGACATCCTAAGCTAGCTTTAAATTTAAGTCAAAACCACCTAAGGCTTAAACAAGGTTGGAATAAAGACACCAGGGCCTAATTAAACCATTGGGAGATCGATGAGAATGTTGCATTGCAAAACATTAATAACATTAAAAAATATGTTACTTCTAAGTTCAAAGAAAAATTGTGGTGTGAGAAAGATTTAGCAGCTAAAAGAAAATTAATATATTATAAGGAAATCATCAAGCCCACCCTAGAAGATCAAAATTATCTCTCTATTTTAACTAGCTCAAAGAAGAAAATTAATATAGCCAAGATTAGAACAAGCTCTCATGAGCTCCATAGTGAAACAGGTCGTTGGAAAGTTCCTAAAACTCCATGGATTGAAAGGATATTCCATCTCTGTGAGAATATGAACATTGAGAATGAAAATCACTTCCTGTTAGAGTGCCCCATGTGCAACCACATTAGAGCTCAACTTCATAATCTTTTTTGCAATAGTGACCTTCCTAGTCTTTTAAGATGTCAACATTTTAGTGAGCTCGAGAGGCTTCTCTCCACGTTTTTTGAACATAGGAATAAAATCTTAAATCAAAATAAATAACTCTTTTCTTTAGGTCTGATAGACCAAATATTGGTCTCAGTGGATGTTAACCATTATCATCATCATCAATATATAATTATATATAACTATAACATGGAATGTAATATAACTCTAACTAAATTAACTATATAATTTTAAAGATAACTATATATATTTTGATATTATGAAGTTCTAACATCGCATGTCTATATATTATAGATCTATACACATTAAATATAACATAATGTAGTTTTATAACTATTTAACATAACATAAATTTATTTAACATTCAATAAATATATATATTTATATATTAGTTACAGTTATATATATATATATATATATATATATATATATATATATATATTATAACAATTTAACACACACACACACATATATATATAACTAAACCAGCATAGATCAATCTTAAGTATGGATCTAACATGATCCTAGCAAATTTCTTTAGAGTGTAAAATACAATGTATTATTTTTTATTGTTTAAATTGTATTTTTGAATGCAAAATAGAGTATATATAGGACAAATTAAAAGTGTTAACCATAAAAACTTATTTTTTTCATGATATATACACACAAAATTTAATATATATATAATGTATACACAATTGATATTGAAATATTTTACATAACATGCACATCTAGACCTTTTTAAGTATATTTCAATATTAATTTGTATTAAAATATTTTTTCAATAACCAAATTATAAGATTTAAACATCATACACACACATTTTTTTGCTTATAATTACTTTACAACATATTGATTTTTTTTAATTATAGCAGACATTAATTTTTTATTATTTTCATTTAAAAGGAGAACAAAGGGACGGACAAAGTTACACATTACACATCTCCCTCATACTGAGGCATTGTAGAATGAGCCTCTCGGTTCAATAATTGTAAAATCATATATATGTTCAAGTTTTAACAATGAATCATTGATAGATACATTAAATATATTATGAAAAGTACATTTAAGGTGAATAAAATCATTTTGACTATTTTCTATTTTTTACCATATTGTTTCATTATGTAATGTGTTGTACAAAAAACATTGTCTTCATGTGTTTGCATCTAGTACATATCATGTGTCAAAGTAAAATTATAATAACTTAAAGCCTATTGGAGTATATGGTTGACATGAAGTTTTATTAGTATTTCAAATAGATTTATTTCAACTTTTTACAAATATATTTACATATTTATGCCTTATGAATAACATAAATTATTTAGAAATGGGGAAAAGTGTGAATTTAGAATTGAACACTTCTTTTCGATTGTGTTTGCATGGAACTCAATAATTTGGTTGATAAATGATAAAAAAATGGACTCTAAATTTTAGGAATTTAGTCTTGATTACTCTACCTGAGTTTAGAAATGGTTTTCTTGTCAACATTCTTTCTAAGTCAACTTTTTTCCTTGGATTAGCTTATATGTATTATATGTAATTGTTTAGTCAAAAATAAAATATTGGATTAATTTATATTTATTATACATATCCATCTCCTATACACCCTCCAACTGCAGGTTGTTGATGTGTGGGGGATTTTCTATACATGGTCAAGGTCATGGTATATCACATAGCCCACCTAGAGTGCATGTTCCACTCATAGATCCTACCTCTGATGCCAATGAGAGTGTCAGAGGTAGTGTTTCTGCCTATGTTAATGATCAGTCTACTAATAATGGACCTTCTTCACTTGTTTCAGGTGCACCTCTTTCAATTTTAAAACATTTTTGAAATTTATATGTTTGTGTCTTGAAATTGTCTTTAATTTTTAAATTGTCTTCAACTGATGTGTTCGAATTTAATGTATATGTTAGTATACTTCTATTTTGTTAAAATATATGTTAAATTATGTTTATGATTTGCATACCCTCAGCAGGGTGAAGCTAAGGATCACAGTGCCACTTCGTTCTCTTTGTGGGACGATGCTACAACTAGTATCACATTAGAGGATGTTACTATCCAACATAGGTGGATCACATGAGAGCTTTGTAAAATCGCTACTAGTTCACCTACTAGGAGTAGTTTTTCTTGGATGTTGGAAAGCACCTATAGGTTGATTGAGATATACTAGAGTTCGGGTCCACAGAGCCACCTCCTACATTCCATACAGAGGATTAGGGCACACTAGGTTAGAGGTACACATACCTGGGAGATGTTGAAGGAGGCCACCAAGAACACTGATGTTCATGGGGATTTCTTTTGACATCCATATGGATCACCCTACTAGACATAAAGGTCTGATTCCACTCAAATATTTTAAGAATTTTGATGAATCCCCTTTTGTGTATGATCAACGCATTGGAGATCAAGTCCAATTCCCCCACCAAGACGAAGTCGCCATTTATTTTTCCAAGCATATATATGTAGAGTTTGTCTTACATATGAGGTTGGATTACACTAGTAATGGATCTCGTTATTATGGAGTCATCTTTGGATGAACATATGATCATGAGGGGACTCATAGGGACCCTAGGCCTGTATCTCCACCTATGAGATTGTTTTCATTGTCTCCTTGGAGTGTGGTATTTCGACAGAGCTAGAGGATTCATTACAACTCGGTGATGATACCATGGATACCATTGCAGATATCATGTAGACATCATTGGTTAGTGCACATGTTGCATTGCATGGAGATATTAACAGACCCCCACCATTGCCTTGTGATCCACCAAATAATTTATATGATGATTCATTTCTCACAATTTTACCTTTTGGCCAACTTTTTTCATATGTATTTATGTGTCGTAATGTCATCCATGACAATTGGAGGGTGGATGACCCACGTGACACAAAATAGGTATATATATATATATATATATATATATATATATATAATTTTTGGTTTTTATCATAAAATTATGCATAATTATTTATATTAATTTAGTTTTTATTAGATTACATTTATATTAATAAGTTCATGGTAACATGTTGACACAAGTCTCCAGCTATATAGATGAGCTTATGAGGTCACGCGAGGGGGAAATTGATCAGAGATACCATCCTCCATGAGTGCATATTTCGATGGATTTCCCTCCACCTATGCCTCCACATCATACCACTCACATGGAGCAGAGTCATTATGTACAACCACATGGACCAATAGTTGCGTTAAGATTTTTTATTCCTAAGATTTCAACAAATTTTTTTTTTAAAGTTACATGCATGTGAATCAATTCGTAAACTAATTATAATTTGTCCTTTCAATTGTGTACACGGGACCATATGTACAGAAATTTTTACATTGTAGTTATGTGGATGCATCAGTCGGAGGTTGGGTATATAGCCATTGATTATGTGGGTTCATTTATGCAAGCCCCAATCTTGGGCCATAGGCAGGGGAGCAACAAGTCTAGATTCATCAAACCCCCATTCTTTTAGACTTACATTTCGAATCAAGTGAGGTTAGAAGATTCATATATGTAATTAAAAATGTGGTTCAAAATAATTTATTTCCATATTATTTAGTTTGTATAAATAATGATCTAATTAGCTTGAATTTGAATGTGTTATATTGCAGTACTAGATTCACACACTTACTTTACATATTGAAACTCAAATAGAAGTTATGGTAGTACTTAGAGTGGAAAATTTCTATATTTTTAGACCCATTTCATAGGGAAAATTCATATGTTCTACTCACTTTTTATATTTTCATACATTAATATTTTATGGATGTATATGAACATTATTTTAGTTTTTGGGTGCTTATTATTTCAGTTTATGGATTTTCATGTGATATTTGTAATTTGTATATGTTTTCATATGGATAGTTTATTGGTACATCCATTATTTCAATTTATGGACTTGCATTAATATTTTTTATGGATGTTCATTAATTTTTGAAGTTTATGGATCTGTTAAAATTATTTTCGTAGTTTAACAAAAAATATATATCTACTAAATTTTTTATTAAAAAATATAACTATCTTGATTTCTGGTCTCATAGACTAAGAAAATAAGTGCAATCTTAAGTTATGATGCAAGTCTCTTTGATACTTAAAATGAACTAAAATATGTGATGGTTTAATGTAAAAAACACAAATAGGATTGAAATAAGTTTTAAATTCAATTTTAAAATATGTCTCTTAAATAAAAAATAAGTTTTATTCAATTTTATTTATTTTGAGGTAATCTACAAGAGCTTAGTCATAACATGTTATTTGAGTCCTATGTATTGGAAGTTAATATACCAAAAAATAATTAATGACATATGTTTCTATAATTTTATATATATTTAAATATGAACTATCCTATATTTACTTGGCTATCTCAAGGTTTAATTAAGAAACACAAATGAAATTGAAATAAGTCTTATTCAATTTTAAATGATGTCTTCTTAATAAAAAAATGTTTTATTCAATTTTATTTCTTTTGATGTCATCTACAAGAGCTTAGTCATACTGTTATATAACTAAAATCTTACAATGAAGCAAGTCACTTCGATACATAAAATGAAGTAAATATATCATGTATCAATTTACAATTGAGCATGCACGGAATCACAATCATGCTTCATATTGTCTGTAAAAAGTTTCCTTTAGTGAAATCAACATGTATGTTATTATAATTCAATTTTAAAAATAAATTATTTGAATTCTAAAGTTATCCATAGTATAATAAAAAATCTATGAATTTTTTTGTGACCCACCCATATACGAGTGAATGGTCAATTTTTTTAAGTATTTCAATCAATTTCTTAAATATCAAGGGACAATTAAAAAAACACAAATATGATTAAAATAAGATTTATTCAATAATTTTCTTTTTGAGATTATGATAACATGATATAATTCAATCATATTGGAATTTAATATAGTCAAAAAACAATATATGATAATCAAGACTTTAAAAACTTAACTCCAACCCAATGCCTAGGGTTATAAAAGAAGTCAAGAAGACAATCATGGAATCATGTCTTGTTGCTAAGATGAAGAAGAAGTTACTACTGTCATGTGAAGTTATCCCTAGAATTTATGGGCTGCCGAAAATTCACAAGGAAGGTCTTCCTCTCAGACATATAGTTAATACCATCATATTCCTCACCTATGAATTGACAAAATATGTTACCAAGATTCTTAAACCCTAGTTGGAAACATCAACTCATTTATAAAAGACTCTAGTGATTTTTTAAAGCTCATTAAAAATGAGAGCGTGTATGAGAATGAAATTTTAGTAATTTTTGATCTAGCGTAATTATTTACCAAAATTCCTTTGGATGATGTTGTTCATGTTATTAAAGAAGTTACTACTTGTCAAGATTTGTTTACATTCCACTTTTTTTAATCTTCCATGAAGGTTATTATGAGCAGGTATCTAGTGTCGCAATGGGATCCCCACTCTCACCCATTGTTGCTAACTTGTAGATGGATTACTTCAAAAATAAGGCTCATTATTCCTTTCCTTTAAAACAAACTTAGTGGAAGAGATTTTTTTATGACACCAATGAAAAGTGGACTCATGGGAAGGAAAATATTGAAATATTTTTTAATCACCTTAGCTTTATTTCGCGAGATATTAAGTTTACTATGGAGGTTGAAGAAACAAAGAGAATTTCATATTTAGATTTCATTTTTACGAGGAAGTAGGATGGAGCATTTGGAAATTAGGTATTTAGGAAGAAAACTCACACTAACAATTATCTTCATGTTGAATCTTACCATTATCCGGCTAAAAAATATGGTGTCATGAACACTCATTAGGGGAATTTTGAGGTCTAAAATTGTCCTCCTAAGAAAACTATACAAAAAAAATAAACTTTATGAGAACCAATATGATTCAAGATGATGATGTCAACCATGGGGGTTGATTCACCATTTTTGGAGTAAAAAAGAAAAAGATTAAAATGTAATAAAATAATAAAACTACTTTTTCTACTCGTATTTTCAACTTATCTTCCTAAGTGTATCCTCAAATTTCGAGCAGGAGTACTCGTTGCATGAAATATTTAACTCCTCATCCAAGGAGTACCCATGTTGCATACTTTTGATGGACTCTTCTACATGAAAAATGAGAAATACATGAAAATACATGATTGCAATCACATTTTTCATGTAATTATCATTTTTCATATAGAAGAGTCCATAAAAAGTATGAGACATGAGTACTCCTTGGATGAGAAATTAAATTTTGCATCCAACAAGTATTCCTACTCGAAATTTGAGTAAAAAATTAGGAAGATAAGTTCAAAATACAAGTTGAAAAAGTAGTCTTTTCTTTTTTCCCTAAAAAATTTGATGATATAATCAAATATTATTTGATTATTTTCACTATTATTTTATAATTTTCTTAGGGGGGTCATTTTAGACCTCAAAATTCCCCTAATTCTTGTCTTTAGGGTGCTTAGAATATCTGACGTTGAGAACCTTAGTGAGGAAAAAAATAACTCAACCTTTGCATTTAAGGGTATAGGATATAAAGATAGGGATATTAAGAAAGCTATAAAAAGAGCTCAGGGTAGGGTCCTTTCCCAAGAGCACCAAGAACCTCAACCTTGGTTTGTTATGGTTTTCCTACCATATATCCAAGGAGTTACATATAAGATCACAATATTTTTTGGGAAGAATGACGTATTCGCTTCATTTACAACATCAGAAGCAATAAGACAAGGAATGTGGCCAGTAAAGGAAAATATCGATCACAAAAATCTTAAAGGAGTTTATAAGGTTGACTGTTCGTGTAGAAAAAATTATAATGGGGAAAATCTGTGCTCTTTGCAAAGAAGATTGAAAGAGAACGAAGTTGACATTAAGAATGGGAGATCTCACATCTCATCGCTTGCAGAACACTCCTTGAAGACTAAGCATCACGTTTGTTTAGAAAAGGCCAAAATTATCGCAGGAGAAGAACACTATCGAGAAAGAAAAATTATAGAAGCCATAAAGATTATTAAGCATACACATAATCTCAATATGGATGAAGGGAATGAAATTAGTGGTAGTTTGCTTCCTCTAATCAAACAAATTAGTTCTTTCGGTTCTTCTTCTCAGGTAGAGTATCTCAGGTACAATTTTCTTTCCCTCACACCATTTTAATTTTTATCTTTGGGCTTTAGGGTTAATAATAATAATAACAATAATAATTACTATTATTGAATTAATTAATTTTCAATATTAATTAATTATTTATAGTAATAATTATTTATTCTTCACAAGATTAGGAATTTTAGATTTTTTTTCTTGATTAAGGATGGGGATTTATCGAGTCAAGATATGGAGAGCTCTAGGGTTCCATAGGGCTCAGCCGTAGGCATTGCATTCGCTGTTACAAAAAATGAATCAGTCATGGCACCTGTTGTGGACAATTTTGTCACCCCCTAGAGACAGTCTAGAGTTGCCATAGACCAGTTCCTAGGACATCTTAATATAGCAAGGAGCTCTTCATATGGTTTGGATTGTCAGTCCAAGAGCTCACTTACTGTCTCTTGTTTGAACAAGGAAATTAGTTTTGAATGGGACCAATCTCTCTCAGAAGCTGATACAAAGATATGAATAGTGTAGGGACATTATGCAAAAACTCCAATACAAATGCATCAGACAGTTAAGAGACAGCTTACTGTAAAGAGGGCCAGTTCAAATAATATATCACAGAAATCAAATATCAGGAAGTGAGTGCAATGAGGAAACCTAAAGAAGATATTAGTTAACATGAGAATGATACCCAGATACACAACAGAACCACATAAGGGCATACTAATTTATGAATCCTTATATGACAATGGCGTTTTAAAAGCACCCTCCTCAAGTAACTAATATAGCAGAAAATATGGAAGAGGTGAACATGGAACAGTATATCATGACTAGGCCTATTTAAAGCGCTTGACTAATTCCAGAAAGGGAATCAACAAGGATGAATCCTTACTGCAAACTAGTGAGCCACTCGCATTCTAGAACATGATACAAGAAGATAAACATCATGAAATGAGATATTGTATTAACACATAAGAGAAATTACATACTGTGAGATACCAAAGACCAGAATCCTCATTACAGTTATAACTCCTCCTCGCTGAGACCCTACGGGCTCTGAACCTTCATACAGAAATATTACAAAATGTATACAAAATCCTTTTCACTGCACAGTTTGCTGATAGAAATCTGGAACCCTTACAATGTCTTCTTTTCGGGCCTTTATAGAAAAGATAGAGAATTCTAGAGAAGGAGGTAGATGGAGCGCATTCAATGACTCAATTTGAATAAAATGGCGGAAAACATTCGCGCCCACTCTATGAATGACTAACTATAAATGACTGTACTTTACAATCTGTCTCTAGAAATAAATGCTGGAGGATGAAAATCTCCTTATAAATAAGACACAAATAATAAAATATACATCGTTCTGCCTTCTACTGAAAGAGGGAAAATCTTCTGCCATAAAACTTTGAGATATCTTGTGATTTTTTACTGTACTCTCGGCCTTTATCCTTGAATTTACATCCCGGACCTTTAATGCAAGGCGAAACGTCTCTTGATTTTCTCTGGAGGGTTCTGCAGATCTATATCTTTGTTTTCTTTAATGATGGTCATTTCACGCACCTACCCTCAGCTTATTTTTTAAATTTCACCAGCAAAATACGTCCTTTGGTATGCTCTTGTCCTCTGCAATGGGGGCGATAAATTATGAGGCCTCTTTATCATCTTAAAAACCTGCAAAACCCACAAAACATTAGAGAAAATAGACTTGGAGGCAAGGAGCATGGAGGCGGAGATGAGAATGACGTCGTGGACGTGAACAGATGACAGGGACATGAAGGGTGGCGGAGGGAACACAATGAGGGCTTTGGAAAATAGAAGAAATGCGGATTTTCTACGTAACACAGTTTGGAAGTGGTGACTGAAGAACGACGAATGCAAATAAAAACACATATGAACACACACACACACACACACACACACATATATATATATATATATATATATGGCGAGGGAATATTACGGGTGCACGAGACGAGGATACGTGGATGTACGATGGACAGGTGAGAAGGTGATGTGGCAGTGGAGTCAACAAATAGGGAGACTGATTCCTGGGCGGTCAGATTCTAAACACAGATCAACGGCTAGGAGGCGACGAGCACGGCACAATGGTGGGCCACAGGGCACGCCGGACATGAGTTATCAGGTGGGCAGCTTCAGAGAATATCTGTCGTCGGATTGAGGCCAGCAGATCCAACGATGCGAGTGGATTCCGCTGCCCGGCGATTGTACAGACTTTAACGTGCGGGGAAAACGGTTTTAGGGCCCGTACCGAAGACACGCGACATGTTTTAAATGGAATTGCTGCCCCCATGGTAAATACCGCCAGCTTGGTGGAAGCGGTGCAGGACAATACCGCCGGTTTCTATAGTGGGATACAGACGCGGGGGCCACCCTATAAAAAGATCTCCGCTCCATTGATTTAATTCGATCGGACGGTTGCTATCGCCCCCGATAACATAAAACAATAAGCTCTCTTCCCTTTGGCTTGTGGTTTTCGGGCTCGGGTCACATGGTGACGATAGGAAAAGGGGCTAAGGCCCTGGGGCTTCAGCTCAATATAATTTTAATAGCGGGTTTTTAACCTTCGGATAATGCATTTTTGGGCGAAGATGGTAAAATCAAGCAGGAGCATCAGGATCTTAATCCATAGCAGAGATCTGAAAGAAATTTGAAAAAGGTGGCAGACCGAGAATTTACATGTAGGAGTAAATATGTACAACATCGGCTCCATCTGGGGACGGCATGTTCGTC
Organism: Pinus albicaulis; assembly: GCA_034641835.2. Lineage (NCBI taxonomy): Eukaryota > Viridiplantae > Streptophyta > Pinopsida > Pinales > Pinaceae > Pinus > Pinus albicaulis. The sequence goes on along the minus strand of CM076579.1, from coordinate 1,154,746,533 downwards.
CTCGGGCATGTCGAGAACACGCAGACCACTGAATATTTCATTCTGTTTTTCCCATTCCACTGCGCTTATGCCTCAGGTAATCGCCAGCGCTCTCTTTTTATGACAATAAAAACTAAAACAACTTATATACAATATAATACAATCGGACACCCCTGCCTGGATCAGAATTGGAAGTATGGTTTGAGGAATTGACCATTCACCGGGGCGTCCAGCAGATCACCCTGTAGGTTTTCTAACATGAAAGTATTATTTCACCCTTGACTCACGATTTTGAATGGGCCAAACCACATCGGATCAAATTTAGCATGCTTTCCCTTCTTTGCTCTGCGAACATCCCATCTGAGAACCAGGTCTCTAATTTGAAATTTTCTATCCTTTGCATGCCGATCAAATACATTCTTCATTTTCTCCTGATATTCTATCAATCTCTGATCCACCTGGTTCCGTGTTTCCTCTAATTCGACCAATTGATTAATCCTTCTGATCATGTCATGGGGTTCTTCCTGGATTTCCTGCATAAAACGTGCTACTGGCAACGCCAATTGCACAGGAAACACAGCAGCTCGGCCATAAACTAATTCATAGGGGGATTTCCCTGTTGCTCTCTTACTGATTATCCTATTTGCCCATAGAGCAAACTTTAATTGGGAGTCCCAATTTTTCTGATTTTCACTGATTGTTTTCTTCAGGGTCCTCACCAGGGTTTTATTAGAAGATTCTGCTAGACCATTTCCCTGCGGATAGTATGCTGTGGAGTGAGTCAGGATGATGTTATACATTTGGCAGAAATTCACAAATCTGGCAGATTTAAAAGCTTGTGCTTTATCAGTTACAATTCTAGCAGGGCAACCAAACCTAGATATGATATTTTCCTCCATAAACTTCATTATCACAGCATCTGTATCATTTCTTGTAGGTATGGATTCCACCCATTTCGTGAAGTAATCTGTGGCTGTTAGTATCCATTTATATTGGCCACTTGATGGGGGATGTATTTCTCCTATAAAATCTAATCCCCATTTCTGAAATGGTTCATTTACATGAATAGGAATCAAGGGAAAAGCTGCTAATTTCTGTCTTTCTGCAAATCTTTGGCACTTGTCACATGCTCTTACCCAAGAAAAAGTGTCTGTATACAATTTTGGCCAGTAGAAACCAGCCTTCAGGATTTTATGAGCTATAGCCCTCCAGCTATAATGCCCCCCACATATTCCTTCATGGAATTCTGTCAATATATTCTCCACTTCATTTTCTGTGAGGCATAATAGTAATATACCTGAAGGGTCTCTCCAATATAGCTGTCCATTGGCAATTACATATTTCTGGGATTTCATTCTTACAGCTCTGTATTTTATCTTATCACAACTCGGAGGACAGCTAAGTGTTAAAAGATATTCAAATATTTCTTTATACCAAGGACTAGTTAGATATTTCATATGTATCTTTTGAGTGGCCATCTCTAGTCCTTGCTATTATTCTCCTTTTTCAGATTCTTCATTTGCTATCATGGATAAATTAATGCCCAAGGCTCGATGATTTGATTCAGATAACATCTTAGCAAGTCCCTGTCCTTTAATCAGCTTAGTAGGCCTTATGTCCAAATCATATTCCTGTATTTTTGCAATCCATCTTCCTCTTTTACCTTCACTATCTCCCTGAACAAGAATGTCTTTGACAGCTACTGTGGGGACATAGGCAGTAATGTGAGATTGCAAAACATATACTCTAAAAGCTTTAAGGGACTTTACCAGGGCATATGCCTGCTTCTCCAATATATTGTATTTCAATTCAGCATCATAAAGCACTTGACTGAAGAAAGCTATAGGCTGTTCATATCCCTCTTCATTTTTCTGTAATAATACTCCAGCAATTGTATGAGGTGAAGCAAATGAAAAGATCATAAATGGCTTGTTGTAATCTGGTCCAGTTAGCACAGGAGCTTCGGCAAATGCCTGTTTTATCCTTGTGAACGCATCTCTAGACTCCTGAGACCATTTTACTTCATTCTCCTTTTTCAACATATCAGTTATATGCCTAACTATTTCAGCATAGTTAGGAATGAACCTTTTTAAAAAAATTGATTCGGCCTAAAAACACCTGTACTTCCTTCCTATTCCTGGGTAAAGGAATACTATTTATTACTTCTACTCTCTTAGGGTCTATTTTCACACCATCTTTAGTTACAATGTGCCCTAGGAGTTTGCCCTCATCTAATGCAAATAAAGATTTTTGAGGATTGAGGGAAAGCCCATACCTTCTGCATTTTTCAAAAGTTCTTCTTAAATGTTCAATATGCTCATCATCATTCTTTGAAAACACTGTGATATCATCAAGATATACCACCAAAAAATTGTCCTGCTCTCCAACAAAGGCTACGTCCATTGCCCTCTGAAAAATAGCTCCTGCATTAATTAATCCAAATGGCATCCTAGCATACATAAATGTTCCCCATGGTGTAGTAAATGTTGTTTTCTTCTGGTCTTCTGGAAATACAGCCACCTGATTATAGCCAGAAAAACCATCCATCATGGACATTCTGGATGCTCCCACTACGTTCTGCAGGATGTGGTCCATTTTAGGTAGTGGGTAAATTATCTTTGAGAGATGCTCTATTCAAATTCCTGAAATCCACACACAGCCTTATCTCTCCATTCTTCTTTCGAACAGGAACAAGGTTTGCTACCCATTCTGAGTACCTCAATGGCACAATTATTTTGGCCTCCAATAGCTTCTTGATTTTCTTTTCAATAGAGGGAAGCAGCAGAGGATTTATTTGTCTTAGTTTCTACTTATATGGCTTTGCATCTTCCCTCAATGGAATCTTATGTTGCATTATGTTAACATCAAATGTTTTTAGGTTCTGATAGGACCAAGCAAATACATCTTTGTAAGATTGAAACAACTTCAAATATTTTTCTTTGTATTCTTCTGGGACTCTTTTAGATAATTTTACAATTTTGGGATCAGCATAAGTACCCAGATTTAAATCTCCCACTTGATCTTCTTCTGTCACCTTGTTTGGCTGCAATGGAACGTCATCTTTGTTAAATAATCTTTCTAGAGGCACCAGACCTCTAGGTATAACATTTCCTTTTAGCTGCAACACTCTGTTACCTGCTATTGTTTCTTCCCATTTTTTTTCTGCGGTATTTCTAACTTCTTCCTCCTTATTATCATCAATCTCCATATTGGAGAATTCTCCCACTGTCTCCATGAATCTCTTCATCTGTTCATCATCTTCAAATACCTGCCAATGCTTTATATTATCTGGAATAGATGGTCTGTACCGTACCTCCACTTCATATCTTAAGAGTGGATTTTGAGGAGGACGGAATGTACTGGCAGCTACAGCGAGAGAATCTGCTATTCTATTTTGCTCCCTGGGCATGAACTATATGTTAAATGCTGAGAAGAAATTTTCTATCATGTCCCACACTTCATTTCTATATGCTCTCAGCCGAGGGTGCTTGGTTTGGCATTGATTTTTGATCTGTCTTACCACTAGCTCAGAGTCTCCCAAGACCTTTAAACATTGGATGCCCATGTTTCTTACTATCTGTAGTCCTAATAATAGTGCTTCATATTCAGCTACATTGTTTGTAGCCTCATACTCTAATTTAAAAGACAGTGGCACCCATTTTCCTGTAGGAGAAATTAATAACACCCCAGCTCCATTGCCTTCTCTTGAGTTTGCTCCATCAAAATGCAAAGTCCAAATTTCTGATTCCTGATCTCCTTTAGGCTGCTCAGCTTGAAAATGACCAAAAAGGGGTTGATGAGCATAATTTTGATTTTCCTCCAACATCAAACATGAGAAGTCTCCCTCTTTGTTATAAACTGGGGAATTCTCTGAGCAGTCAGCCTTAGTTACCATTTTAACAAATCTAGTCTCCCTGTATAACCTTCTCTCCTGACCTCCAAAGACTGGGACAATAGCATATGTTAAATCCAATTTAATTGATCCCCAAATCTTTGTACCCCAGGACCTTGACAGTAGCATGCCAAAGCGGGCTGGGATATCAGCAACCACAATGTCCATGACCACACTCTTTGCTGGGATTTGAGCCAAATTGACCACTAGGTCTTTAATCATTCCCAAGCATTTAACCCTTTTAGAATCAAATGAATATAAGTCTTTGTATGGTCTTGTAATTTGCAGTCCTAGTTGTTCCATGACAGACAGAGGCATAAGATTATGGGAAGCCCCAGAATCTAACATGCAATTGTGCAACAGCAGGTCATGTATAACTAGAGACACGTAAAAAGGAGGAGTAGAAGGGTCTATCTCCTCGACATGTGGGCCAAAGACTACCATGGGTCTTTCTTCTTGAAGATTTAGACTATCAGGTGCAATTGATGTTTCAGGAGGGAGTATGAAGGAAGTAACTTGAGACTGATATAGAGGCTGTTTTAGTAGCTTAGTCAGGGGGACAGGAATCTTAATCTTCTCAAGTTCTTTTTGCAAATTGAAAGAAGATGGGGGTTTTTCTATCACAACTTCTTTTGACTCCTTATTTTCGGCTGAAGACTTAATTTCTTTTGACACTGGCTCAGCATTAGGAGGACTGACTGTTTTTGAAGAAGAAGGAATCTAATCATTATGCTGCAAGGGAATATTTAGAGGATTCTTACCTTTTTCTATGTTTCTCTTTGTTTTTGATTCCTTCTGAGCAGATGCTTCTTTCTGAGGTGGCTCCTCTTCTTGATCTTGAGTTCTGGTTCTGTTCCTTGAAGATCTAAGATCATATTTGACATTGAATTGTGCTTGCATGAAATCAGCAAATTGCTTACAATAATGCTCAATCTCTGCTTCTTCGTCTTCGTCTTGCAATGGGAAATCCATATCATCATTATTTGAAAAAGCCAAATTTGAATCTTCTAATGCATAAGCTGCATCTCCAGTGGAGTCATCTGTTGGTCCTTCCAGGTACAAGGGATGGGGTACCTGGTCTTGTTGTTCCTTTGCTTCTCTCGACAATATCTGCAACGGTGGTCTTCTATACTGGGGATTGTATCCTCTGTTTGGAGCATTGTAATAGTTCTTGGGAGCTGGATTTTTAGCTTCCAGTTCAAGCTTGACCATCTTCTTTATCATTTTTCTTATTTCATCCATTTTATCTGAATATTTTTCCTGATTAGAGGTGGAAACCTCTTCTTTGCCTTTACTCCTAGTATCTTGTTCAATTTTTCCCTTCAGTTTCCCAGTGGAGGAAAAGTTCGTTTCCAATTCCAGAGCATCTGACTGTGCATCATCTAAAGTGGCAGGTTTTCTTTCTCTCGACGAGAATCCAAAGTCAAAATCAAAGGCTGCTATAAAAATTATCTTGGCAGCAGCTTCATGGGGCTTCATTTCAGGAGGCAGGCTCAGATATAACTTGTTGAATCTTTTGATAAATTTTGATACCCCTTCATTCTGTTTCTTCTTCATAGTATTAAACTTAGTAAGACATTGACCATGATCTTTCTTTTCTCCCCACTTCCTGAGAAAAGTATTTTCCATCTGGTCCCAGGTGGTCACAAAACAATTCCCCAACGTCTTGAACCATTTTCTGGCTTCTCCTTCCAAAGACTGCACAAACAATCTCAAGACTACATCAAGGTGTTCAACATTTAAGTTCTCTGCAAAAGAGAAGAAGGTCTCAAGATGTTTCTGAGCATCAACTTCATTTTCACCATTAAATCTTGGCAGAATCTTTAGATAATCCGGTGGCATATCATTTATCACTTGGGGCAAGGCCACTGGAGCGTATTTGTTCAATAGAAAAGCTGGAACATTAGCCATTAGAGGAGGTGGGGGTTGTACAACAGTCTGAGATACAAATGAAGGGAGAGGAGTAGGAGGAAGCAGAGTGTGAATAACAATGGGAATATATGATATGGAGGACTGAGGCGTAGCTGGGAATAATTCACGGTTAACAGCAGCTACTGCAGTGACTTCTTTAATTTCCTCAGCCTCGGGAGTAGGATGAGAATCTTCTTCAATCCAGGCACTTCCTCTACGTGGAGTTTCTGAGTAAAACTCGGGATTTTCTGTTCTGATCTCTTGAGAAGAAGAGGGCGGATAATCTTCAATGGAATATTCAGGGTTTTCATCATGAACTGACTTCCTCTCCTTCCAAACTCTTTTATGAATGATCTTCTCTGGGTCAGACACGTAAGGTGTTTTCGACTGAGATGTATCTGACCTCAAATGTGGCTTTCGAGAAGCCAGGACTACCAATAAAATTTATCAAATAAAGACCAGTGGAGTCGCCAAGGTGAGAGATATGCAACTCTTCAACTCTCTGTGCTCACCTGATTAGAGAGTGAAAACAATTTGTCGAGGCCCAGGGAAACTGATATTCTTGAATTCGTCCCCGGCAACGGCGCCAGAAAAATGTTGTGGACAATTTTGTCACCCACTAGAGACAGTCTAGATTTGCCATAGACTAGTGCCTAGGACATCTTAATATAGAAAGGAGCTCTTCATATGGTTTGGATTGTCAGTCCAAGAGCTCACTTACTATCTCTTGTTTGAACAAGGAAATTAGTTTTGAATGGGACCAATATCTCTCAGAAGCTGATACAAAGATAAGAATAGTGTAGGGACATTATGCAAAAACTCCAATACAAAGGCATCAGACAGTTAAGAGACAACTTACTGTAAAGAGGGCCAGTTCAAATAATATATCATAGAAATCAAATATCAGGAAGTGAGTGCAGTGAGGAAACCTAAAGAAGATATTAGTTAACATGAGAATGATACCCAGATACACAACAGAACCACATAAGGGCATACTAATTTATGAATCCTTATATGAAAATGGCGTTTTAAAAGCACCCTCCTCAAGTAACTAATATAGCAGAAAATATGGAAGAGGTGAACATGGAACAATATATCATGATTACGCCTATTTAAAGCGCTTGACTAATTCCAGAAAGGGCATCAACAAGGATGAATCCTTACTGCAAACTAGTGAGCCACTCGCATTCTAGAACATGATACAAGAAGATAAACAACATGAAATGAGATATTGTATTAACACATAAGAGAAATTACATACTGTGAGATACCAAAGACCAGAATCCTCATTACAGTTATAACTCCTCCTCACTGAGGCCCTACGGGCTCTGAACCTTCATACAGAAATATTACAAAATGTATACAAAAGCCTTTTCACTGCAAAGTTTGCTGATAGAAATCTGGAACCCTTACAATGTCTTCTTTTCGGGCCTTTATAGAAAAGATAGAGAATTCTAGAGAAGGAGGTAGATGGAGCGCATTCAATGACTCAATTTGAATAAAATGGCGGAAAACATTCACGCCCACTCTATGAATGACTAACTATAAATGACTGTACTTTACAATCTGTCTCTAGAAATAAATGCTGGAGGATGAAAATCTCCTTATAAATAAGACACAATTAATAAAATATACATTGTTCTGCCTTCTACTGAAAGAGGGAAAATCTGCTGCCATAAAACTCTGAGATATCTTGTGATTTTGTACTGTACTCTCGACCTTTATCTTTGAATTTAGATCCCGGACCTTTAATCCAGAGCGAAACGTCTCTTGATTTTCTCTGGAGGGTTCTGCAGATCTATATCTTTGTTTTCTTTAATGATGGTCATTTCAAGCACCTACCCTCGGCTTCTTTCTTAAATTTCACCAGCAAAATACGTCCTTTGGTATGCTCTTGTCCTCTGCAATGGGGGCGATAAATTATGAGGCCTCTTTATCATCTTAAAAACCTGCAAAACCCACAAAACATTAGAGAAAATAGACTCAAAGGCATGGAGCGTGGAGGCGAAGATGAGAATGACATCGTGGACGTGAACAGATGACAGGAACACGAAGGGTGGCGGAGGGAACACAATGAGGGCTTTGGCAAATAGAAGAAATGCAGATTTTCTACGTAACACAGTTTGGAAGTGGTGACTGAAGAACGACGAATGCAAATAAAAACACATATGAACACACACATATATATATATGGCGAGGGAATATTACGGGTGCATGAGACGGGGATACGTGGATGTACGATGGACAGGTGAGAAGGTGATGTGGCAGTGGAGTCAACAAATAGGGAAACTGATTCCTGGGTGGTTAGATTCTAAACACAGATCAATGGCTAGGAGCCGACGAGCGCGGCACAATGGTGGGCCACAGGGCACGCCGGACATGAGTTATCGGGTGGGCGGCTTCAGAGAATATCTGCCATCGGATTGAGGCCATCAGATCCAACGGTGCGGGTGGATTCCGCTGCCCGGCGATTGTACAGACTTTAACGCGCAGGGAAAACGGTTTTAGGGCCCATACTGAAGACACGCGGCATGTTTTAAATGGAATCGCTGCCCCCATGGTAAATACCGCCGGCTCGGTGGAAGTGGTGCGGGACAATACCGCCGGTTTCTGTAGTGGGATACGGACGCGGGGGCCACCCTATAAAAAGATCTCCGCTCCGTTGATTTAATTCGATCGGACGGTTGCTATCGCCCCCGATAACATAAAACAATAAGCTCTCTTCCCTTTGGCTTGTGGTTTTCGGGCTCAGGTCACATGGTGACGATAGGAAAAGGGGCTAAGGCCCTGGGGCTTCGCCTCAATATAATTTTAATAGTGGGTTTTTAACCTTCGGATAATGAATTTTTGGGCGAAGATGGTAAAATCAAGCGGGAGCATCAGGATCTTAAGCCACGGCAGAGATCTGAAAGAAATTTGAAAAAGGTGGCAAACCGAGAATTTATATGCAGGAGTAAATATGTACAACAGCACGTCTCGACCACACTCATGGGGGATAGATCCTCCTCCGCGATGTTGTATTCAAATGCAAGAGAGTGGTTCACATGGTTATTGGAGCTTGCACAAGCGAATGTGCGGCTTCTCCCACTTCCACCAACATGCAGCAGCTCAACTTTTCATATATGAGAGTTTGGAGACTAGGGAAGCCACTACTTGGTGGAAATATCCCATTTCGTTGTGACAAAGTCATCAACAAGAGAGGCATTTATAACACTAAAAGGGTTCATGTATGCGACTCTCTACTTTCAGCTGCCGTCAAGCCCCAGATCAACCTTAAAGATCATGGAATCTAGAGATAAATCATGCTCCTGATTCATCTCAGGCCCAACAATGAGAGAAGCTACGCTAACAAAAAAATGAAGAAAGTGACTGTTGGGCTCAAAAAATGCTCTAGAAACTCTCACGTAGACATGGAAGTGACAACACAGGGTTTCCTAGATCTCTCTTTCCCTTCTTTTCAGATTCAGATCTCACTTCTCTCTGGAAAATCCATGCTTCATTGGGTGCACTCAATGGATCTAGTGCATATCCTCTTGCATGCCCTTGAACACAGGCTAGGGATTCCCTCATCTTTTACGAGATTTCTGTATGGAGGTAAACAACTAGAGGAATCTCTTCCCCTCTCTTTTTATAGCATTGGAAAATATGCTTCTATAGTTTTAACCATTTATCTGGGAGGGGGACCATTCGGGAAACCATCCTCTACTCCAGCTTTCTCTTATAAGGATGTTGTCCATGCACAACCTCCAAAGAAAACTTCTCTACCCACAGAGTCTCCGAAGCCTTTTTTAGTTGAAAAACTAGAGGGATTTGCCTTCATATAAATCTCCCATCTAGATCTTGAAGATAAACTTCAAATGTATGTAGAATCTACCATTATTTTTCTATTTAATGGACTATGGCCTCGCACAACAGATCTCGACCAATGGGTTCACTCCAATTGGACTGAAAACATCAAGG
>CM076579.1:1154376791-1154731791 GCA_034641835.2 Pinus albicaulis | reverse complement strand
CACACACACATTTTAGACTAAGTTATGTTACAGATGCATACCTCTTAATATGTACCTAAATTTGCAAGGACGAGTACTGCATTTAATGGAAAATTGAGAGATTACACAACACTATTTTTTTTTAAAAAATATTATTAAGACAAAAACGTATTTCTCCACATATTGTATTTTTACTCTAAATCAAAATTCGCAATGCCTATATGAATTTTGATAGCTTCAATTCTATAAAACATGAAAAATTTAAAATTTCATCACCACATTTGGCCCAAAAGTGTAACCAATATTCATGCATTCACCCTGTCACATACCTAGGTTTCCATCTATCAAATGCCTAAGGTTCCACCTGTCACATACCTATATTTCGACCTATCACATGTCTAAGATTCCATATTATTATTATTATTTTCTTTATTTTTTATTATTTGTCAAACATATGAAGGTGTCTCCTTTTCCAAAAATAACATTGCTCTAAAGGTTGTCCTGCCACTTACCATGTAATACAGAATTGACTCCAACACATGGTTGTTTTGAAAGTTTAGGCGAAATTATTAATTCATTTAATTCATACACTTGACCCATATGAAAATACTTTGACTCATATGTGTTTTCAAGTACTAATTACTAAATTAGCTCGACTATGGTAATTAAAATGGTACATTTCATTTATATACATTGAACATATATATAATTTCATAACCTGAGGAACTAGGTGATCTTTGATACTGGTGATCGAAACAATAGCCACCCACTCACTTACTATACCTTCTCCTTAGTCTTCCTATAAAAAACTTCAATAGGGGTGTAGTAAATTGTATTACCATTATAGTTTTCATTCTTAATTCATATGTGGGTCTAGCCATATCATGTGGTGAAATTCATTTAATGTTACAATATTTATTAAATCCTACCTAGTCAACTTTTGTGCTAACATAAATTACCCTTATACCAGTTTAATTGAATCTTTCCACCATAATAAATGAAGAAGTATTTGGATTTAGGGTGATGGTAAGAAAAGTAAGGAATTAGCAGTCGCAACACACCTCAACCCATGTGATAGTCATGTGCTTTTCTTTTTCCTAACCAAGTAGATGACGTGGATTTGTTAATGCTATATAAGGGTGGAGATTTGTTCTCAAAACCCTAAACATTAACCCTGAGTAAGCACATGTTCAATTGTGTTCCAAATTATAGATTTTGTCTCGCTCATAGAGAGTCACTTCAACAAATGTGGATATCCCTCACATTAGTGACCTGTTACACCACTCTGTGGGGTTTTATCATCCCATTTTCATAGTCCTTGGTAGAACCACTGAGGTATCTGCTAGATTGTGAAACTAAATTTTCCTTCGAATGATTTTTCCTTTTTTTTCTAGAGTGACCCCTCGCATTTTATTTAATGAGTACACAATCTCTTATATTTTTTCACTAATGGCATGTATAGCAATGTATAGCATTTCAATTCCTTTGCGGGTCGACTCATTTTTAGAAGTGCAATAACTCTCTTTGTTATTTCCTAAGTTAACCCATTTCCATGTAATCTCTAGTTTTTCTTTCTTTCTATTCAAGTTATGATGGTATTATTACTTCCTCATGGTGGTTTTATTTATCTATGATTCCCATAACATTTTTTTAGTTATCGAAGGTTCTCTTACTGGGACATTCAACGAGTTATTTTGCAAAGGTACGTTATTTTATTTTAAGAAACCAAGGTATTTGTTTTACTTGTCCAACTTTTGTTTCCATATTCTTATATTTCTCCTAGCCATGCGAATTGAGGTAATTATTTGTTGTTTCTTTAACTGTTTTGGCATTGAGGGTTCGATATATGATTTGTGTAGGTAGGAGAATTCCCATCATCCACTAAAAAGGTAATTTTCTTATTCCCTGTTGAATTCTGAGTGTTGCATTCGCCCCATTTTTTTCTTTTTGTGGACTATTTTACCAAAGCTAATGTCTCCCATATGAATTTCTTGTCATGTACGACTACCCTTTTTTTATTCCTTTCGATCAGTTGAGAAAAAAATCATCGCCCTGATTTCCAGCTATTATGCTACAAGTCGGTTGTCATTGCATTTCTCTCTTCGCTAAATGCGAGTTGGGATTACCTAGAAATGTGGTGGGTCTATCTTCCTTAAATGTGAATTGAACACTATTTTAGGCCTGACACTATATTTTTTTATGGCATGTTGTTAACATTTTGTAATAAATATTATATTTGAAGAAAATACTACACTTGAGTGTTTAACTCATGCGACCAAGGATCTACTGAATTTTCCATGTATTTATCTACTAAACGTTTTTTTCGAGATCCTTAGGGTTTGTGGATTTTTATTGTAAGATTTTTTTTTTCAAGGATGAGTAACCTTTATCACTACTAGTTCTAAATACCATGCCTTCTTTATGTAACTAAGTTTACTTCTTTCATTTTGCAGCAGGTCTCTTTTTCTTATATCTCATATGTACCCTTTCTTTCCTAAAATCAGATTGTTAAATTTTGTGGTATTTGGAAATAACTCTCTTTTTGTTGAGAGTCGCTACTCTAATTAACTGTTTTGCATGTTGGAACTATGCTTTATCAACCACTATTAAAATTTTAGACTTTCTCCTTTTTGGGCTGTAAAACTTTGTTTTGCCCTGGCTATGCTCGTCCTTTTTAAGAGATTCATATTTAGGTTTCAAATCCACCCAAAAATTATGCTACATTTATCGAAGATTTTCTTCTCGGCCATGGAATTGGTTTTTTGTATATTTTATGAAAAATTATAACGTTACTTTATATTAAATCACCTCGAGAATTAACCCCTGGTTTTTTTTACCAATAGGGTACATTTCCTATGCAAGTTGTATTATTTATAAAAAGACTAGTTGTTACTAATTTTGAATAATATATTGGCCATAGTTTACCATGGGGTTTACAAATTTTGTTTAATCCTATTGGATATATTATCTACTATAATTTTTCATTTAGCTTTCACAAGTAATTTGTGTTTTATGAAAGAAATAAAGAAAGAAAGAAAGTATTTTTTGTAACACACACAACACATAAACTAGAAACAAACTTCAACAATATATTAATGAATGACTCAAGGAATGATGTATAATGTATACACATATAAATACATCAAGAAAGTGTTGAATTAGTTCCCCAGGTTTCTTGGACTATAATAACCGATTACCTAACACAAACTAACCAAAGGATTACTTGCCTAACATTCTCCCCTGAATCTGAATGGATATACCAAAGTCCAAGAATGAGAGCTCAGAATGCAGAAATGCATCCCAGCCAAGAGCTCAATGTCTCTTGGAAATTGTTTTCAAGGATGACCATAAACCGAAAATGGAAGAACTCAATGTCTCCACAAACACTAATTTTGGAAGCTACATAACAATTCTAAAAAAAAAATGTGGTTTTAAGATCACCACAAACTCTAAAACTGTGACAGCAGTTCCTTGAACAATTCCAAATCTGGAACTGCTCGCTCAAAAATAACTCAACCAACAGAGGTTATGGCTCAGGATGTGGATCACTAACTTAGGCTCACGTGACATCTCAAACTTGAACCTGTAGCAGACCCACCAGCCAACTCGAACCTATAGCAGACCCACCAAAAAATCCCCCCTTGTCGGATACAAGGTGAGAAATATCCCGCATCACTGCAAGAATCGTCACTCTCGAACAAATTCTTCGGTATGATCTATAGATATTCTTGGCTGCTTTTGTCCATTCCCAAGAAGCAATCCATCCAAAACTTAGCTTCTCTCTTACAGTGCTCTTCCTTTTGCAACATCTGTTTAACTCATGATTTCGCTTTCCACAATGCTCGCATGGGTGAAGATAAAAACACCGATCTTTCATATGTCCAACTAAGTTACACTGTTGGCATCTATCAACTTTTTCTAAAACTACACCATCTAGAAAACCTGCACTTCAAAATTTTATAGGTTTAGAAAAGTTTGGAATGTGAAAAGATACATCACTATTATAACCAAGACCAATTCTATTTTTATTGTGTGTCATCTCTTCCCATGGTCTTATAACAGGTTTCACATCAACACTTCTAAATGCGTCCAAATTATTACTCGAAATCACTTCATTTCTCTGATCATTCTTTGACTGATGATCAGGCTCAAACAAATTTTTGTTCTGAACAAACACCAATTCAGAATCACAAGTTTTCTTTTGAATTTCGTCTCACTGAAACTGCGATTCTAACTCCAAGAATTCATTTTTTCTTTTAGCATTTGGCAAACATGATTGGATGTTAGAGAGCATGTGCTTACTGACTTGGACATCGTTATGGACAGTAGATAGAGTTAAATTGCTTAGTAACTATACTAAATCATTTAGTTTCACCATTTTCTCCAGTGAAATTTCAAATTAAATTTGCAATCAACTCATAAAAAAAAGGGTGTCGGCTGCCACCGAAAATGCACCCAATAGAAACAAATTTACAATGATTTAATTGGGTGTCGGGTTCAACCGATCATGCACCCATCAACAAAAAATTCAAGTAAAAGATTATTTGAACTTGTGACCTCTAATACACAATATAACTACATGAAATCATCTATCCACAATATCGTTAAATGTTGTGTTCATAAATTCAATAAAAAATTGATTTCAACTTTGTGTACCCTGTGACCTTTTGATTGTGGAAATTGCCAAATTTATCTTTTGAAATTCAGTGGGAAAAATCTAAGTGAAGACCAGAAATCGCAGAGAAGAGTACAACTCTTCAATTTGATACGTCCTTTACCCACTATAATTACCATCATGCATAGAAAACAACTGAAGTCTTGAACCTTTGCAAAATCCACCATCACACATAGAAAACAACCAAAGTCTTGAACATCTACAAAATCCACTTTCGCTTACGACAAAATTTTCACCAAATGTGCAAAGGAGAATTCCTCCCTCTGCAATCAATTTCACATTCCGCTTTATAGATAGACTAATAAAAAAGGCACAAAAAATACTTTTCATGGACTCGTTTTCTTGGCAGTGAAAAATGCATCTGCAAGGTAAAACTATCACCCTGTGCCATAAACGGTTTCCAGACTGATAAACAGATCCTTCCTATTACATTTCCCTAACTCTCAGCAATTCATAAAAAAAGGACTATGATGTAGACATCACTTTATAATTCAGATTATTTTTTTTAATAAAAAATTTATATAATACGCAGACCCAAAACTTACACTACACAAAAATTGTTTGAAACACCACTATGGTTCACCAATATCATCTTCGCAACGCCTGTGCACAACGTGAAGGAATCCTGCAAAATTAGTGGATGAATCTATCACGGGATTTTGCACAATTTCCTTTCGTATCCTGAGCAGAACAACAGAGCAGAGTAGAATATTCCGTTCTTGGCTCAATAAGAATGAAAAATTGATATCTCACAAACCCACTGCCGACCTCAAATTTATATATCAAAAGGCAAGGTATGAAATCAATAAAACTTACCACTCTTGAAATATGCGTTGGATTTATGTTAAGACAAGGCGAACTTTGATTTCTCCAAAATTAAAGATTCAACATTCATCACCGCTCTGTATTACCCAGAACATGGCAGCGCATTGCAAAGCCCAAAACTCCTTGAACTTTTCAACTCTGCTTTCGATATTTTACTCGGAAGATTGTCCAAACATTATCAGCACTCACTGTCAGCACTCGTCAAAATAATTTCATGGGAACGGTAACACTCTCAGCAATATATTGTTGGAAAAATTTGGTCTGTATGTTTCTTTAAAGGTTTGTATCACAACGTATAACTGAAAATATTTATCCCGTATATTATCCACACTAGTCAATCAATAGCCAAGATAAATTCAACTGTTTTTCCAACTGTATTTCTATTTTTTCAATTGTATTTGGTTTACATCATCGCAGTTATTTTTTTTTTATAAAAACGAAACTAAGAAACTTAACTCTATTAAGGAAAACAATGGACAACATCGAAGTGAAGCCTTGGCCCTCTGCTGTTCTTCTTGACGCTCTTTTTGGTCAGAAGGAAACACAGGGACAATATCGACTTTAAACAACATTCAACCTATTTAACAATACCTGTAGACTCAATGCACAACTGTCGGTCCTAAATAGGGGGTTCTCACCTACATCTGCCCTCACCAGCATCCACCTTCAAGAGTATAAACATTCATGGCTACAAAACTAGTGGCTCATATTCTCGAACCAGGGCTCTGATACCACTGTAAGACACACAACACATAAACTAGAAACAAACTTCAACAATTTATTAATGAATTTCTCAAGGAATGATGTACAATGTATACACATATAAATACATCAAGAAACTATTGAATATTTTCCCCAGGTTTCTTGGACTATAATAACTGATTACCTAACCCAAACTAACCCAAGGATTAGTTGCCTAACATTTTTAACGTCCACGAGGCTTAAAATATCCTATGGGACAAATTTATTTTCCATTTAGCTCTTGTATTCATCCCTTTTCCTGTGAAGTTTTACAATAACCGCTCCCAAATCTCGACAAAATCTTCGTTGAATAGATTATCCCAAGAACTAGCTGCTATAATACCTGCATAATTTTCCCTACTGTCTTTTAAGGCCTCGCATTCTAAAATGAAATGTTTTTCTATTTCCACTTTTTCGGAAGAGAAAAATATTTCCTCCCACATTTCTTTTGGCCTTTTCTAGCATCTTTTTTCACAACGAAGTTGATGAGAATTAGTCCTTAATTGAGCAATACAAATTTTATATCTTTCAGAAATATTGGCCCCTATGTACGCCTTTTGCTCATGGTTATGAGTGGGGTTAAACTCTTCAATGTTGTACTTCTTCTTTATCCCTAGCTCTTTCTCCCAAGTACATATGTGGAACTTATCCATAACAAATTTTTTTATCTCTTTACTGTTTTTAGGACAGATGCTCAAGAAAATACCCCATTTAATTAACCATTTGTTATTTTTCCACATCCAAGTCTTCTTTCTTTTACACAATCTATCACTAAACATAACCTTAGTTCATATACCCTCTTCCATTTGCTCAATTTTTTTCAAATACCTTATGACTCGCAGCATAGAAATTGCTTCAATAGGAGCAACCCCTATTTCACTTAACAAGATAGCATAAGCAACTGCACTTTTAATTTTCAATTTGTTTGTAATAAAACACTTCTGAATTTTCTCAATTTGTTTCCACTGCATCTTGGTTGGGTTGCTGGCCCACAGTTCACAACTGTAGAGAATCACCAGAATCAATAGAAGCCTAAAAAGAGTTAGAGTGGTTTTCTATTCCCACAACTTTGTCTCTCTACACCTATTTTGAAGAGCATAAAATGTGTTCCAACCCCCTAAAGTTATATTATTTCTACAACCATCCCAACTTAATTTTTTGTTGAAGTCAATTCTGAGGTATTTGTAGGCTATAAATTTTTCCAGAATGCTTCCTCCAAAGTAGAACTTATGTTGGTTATGCTTTCTGTTGTTAGATGAAAAAACTACTTTCATTTTTCTAATATTGACTTGCATCCCCACCCTTATACAAAAATGTTCAAGGGAACGTAAGTGCTCTTGTAAAATAATAGCCAATTTAGAAATCAGTATAAGGTCATATGCGTACAAAATAAGCCTTATAACAAACTTTCCCAAATGGATACTGTCACCCCCTTGAGAATTTAGCCACTCTTTAGGCTTGTCAATATATAACCCAAAAATGGTAGGAGACAATGGGCAACCTTGCTTGACCCCGATATCACTTTTAAAACTTTCAAAAATGCCTACTAGAGTTCTATTTTTGACTTTCACCTCTTCAATAGCCAATGAATAGTTGCTCTCAAATGCATCGTAACCCTGAGTTCCTCCATTCTAGCCCAAAGCTTATCCCTAGGAGCCGTGTCAAAGGATTTTCTGAAATCAACAAAGCAACAAAAAACTTCTTCCTTTTTTTCCCAAACTTTTTCAATGATGTGACTTAAAGTTATACAATGATCAACTGTGGAATGTTTAGGTCTAAAACATGCTTTCCATTTAGAATGTTTATCTCTTTCTTCTACCCACGTCTTGATTTTATTTTCTAACATGCTTCCAAATAACTATGCAAACAAGGGTTTTATCGTTATGGTTCTATAATTTGAGGGATTATTGACGTCACCACTCTTGAAAAGAGGTATTTCCATACTAGTTGTCCAATCTGTGTGAAACCCCTGCCATATGATGTTGTTGAAATTTTTTGTAATGTGAGGTGAAATCATTTTTAAGCCCCACTTTAGATACTCTGCTTGGAGTTCATCTAAGTCTTTTTCTTTTATAGCGCCCAACTTCTTGATACCCATCTCTACCTCTTGCACCATGAGGATTTTTGTGTCTGTGTTTACCAAGGGAGGAGGGTCAACCTTGGGATCGTACTCATAAAGTTTTCTTGCATAGTTGAACCATTTAGAAGATGTAATGTTGTTTTCAGTTAGCACCTTTCTCAGTTGGAGTTACTTCCAGAATAATTTGGGGTTACTTTTCGCAATGAATATTAGTTCTTCTCTCCTCGAACCATGAAATCAACCTTTTTCTTTCTTACTATCTTCTTGTATGATTTGAGCTTTATGTTATCATTGTCTGATTACTTCCACCTTATCCTTGCCTTTTTTCATTCCTCGTCAAACAAAGCATTAACCAGAAAGCAATTTGTTTCAAACTTCTTAATTTTTTCTCTTTTGCACTCATCGAGTGCGCTTTGAATTAAATGTGTTAATCAAAGACTATGAAGGCATTGAAATGAGATTTCCTCCTTCTCGAAGAGCCTCTCTAGCGTTATTTTGAAGGTATTACAATTCTTTGGAGTCAAAAGAATTTTTCCTTTTAGGGGATTTTCTTGAACACATTGAGTTTTTGACCCTAATTGCTTCTTTCTATTCCAATGGAAACTTAAATAAATTGGCTTGTGATCTCATTTTAAGTCCCTAATTTGATCTCAAACTAGCACTTCCTCCATTTTTCTCACACAAACTATGCAAGCAAATTACATAATTTACTACACTTGCTCCATTGTAAGCATTGCAAGTGAAATTACCAGATTTTTCCCATCTAGTCAAACCATTACAAATGACTAAATCAAAAGCTTGACATAGCATTAACAATTGTTCTCCAAACAGATTGGAGCCTTTATCCTCTGAAATACATTCCCACTGATGATTGCTCTCTTCTGTAATACAGGTAGGGTCATAATATTCTTTACAACAAAGAATGCTAGCTTGTTCACCTGTAGTTCTGGCATTGAAATCCACCACTATAAGGACTTCACCTAGCTGAGAATATATTGCAATATCTGTTTTTAGGGATGCAAAGGGATCTTTTTTGTCAAGCCCTAAACTTTTGTAGATTTTTGAAACTTGTGGCACAAAATAGCATGCTGCAATTCTAATTTGATTTCAATTTTCTGATATTTTAAGCCAGACAAATTTCTTATTTGGGTCTTCTTTTTCTAGTTGAATGAAACAACCCTCTTTTTCTCTTACTAATAATATTATACCCCCGCGGCCTTTCCCATTCCCTACTGCCTTGTTCCACACTACTATCTTCCAATACTCTTCAAAAATAGGTGTCTTTCACCCTTCATGCTCATGTGTTTCTATGAGGCAAATTATGTCTCTACGATCCGCAATAGGCCCTAACCCAAGTCTTCATCTCCATTGGTAAACCCTGCATTCCCAAAAAAATAATCTTAAGGAAAATTGGGTACAACTTGACTGCTATTTTTTTTTACATGCAAGACTCAGAGTTGAGTCTTTTTCCTTTCTTACCCATACTGACCTTGCTTCCTCATTTCTTGCTGAAGAGTTTTCCGCCTTTTCATTGTTTTCTTGCTTTGTTTTGGGAGGAGGTCCAAATTGCGTTATCACAACTTTACCTATATAAATCCATGCTCTTTTCCCCTCATCTCTTGCTGCCCTAACTTTTATCATTTCGCCCCTCCTTTCTTCTTGTTGTCTTATAGTTAAATCTTCTTCTAGAAAAAACCGAGAACCCCTCAAGAGTTGCTTCTTGCTTAGAATGATATCTTTATCATGCAAGTTGGGCATGATTACTTTTATGGGCCTATATCTCTCGCCATCAAGTTTAACTACTCTCCATGCTTGACATATTTTTCCTTGCCATTGGAGCTTTTCTTTCAAGAAGCCTTTGCAAGGTCAAGAGTACATTCATTTTTCCCATAATCTTTGACCCCTTTAATAATTATGTTTATTTCTCTCTCCACTCTTTCCTTGATTTCTCTATCTTGAATTTTGAAAACTTGAATGTTTGTTTCTCCTTCCCTCTTAGCAGAATTGCTAATAAATTGAGCCCGGGTTTTGGAGAGTTTTACAAGATCTCCCTTCCTCTCTTCTCTTGATGTCTCTTCATTGTTGTTTATTTGGACAACTACTTTCCCCTTATCCTAGGATGGTTTTTCATTCATCACCTTTGTACTCTCCACTACAAATTTCTTCATGTTTTTCACCTCTGCTTTCATGAGTTGCCATTCTGTTTTCCTTATTCAAAGAGATTCCTATACAATGACACTTGCTCCTTCAAAACTTTGTTTCTTTCTGCTAAAGCCTGGTTTTCAGTTGTTATTATATGGATTGTAAAATCTATTTCCATCTCTTTAGCTTCTACTACTTCCAACCTCTCTTTTAAATTTAACAGTTCTTTCACATAAAGATTAGCTGACCAAGTGAGAGGTGTGGATATGGAACTATATAAGGCATAATCATCAATGAATTTTCCTTTTCCTTTGGACTTCTTGCCACATGCTTACAAAGAGGACTTGTTTGAATGTTGTTTCTTGCGAAGGACCTGAGTATTTCCCCTCTAAGACCTTTTTTTCCTTGTTTGCTCCCATTTTAGATGAGCTAGTATCCGTTTTAAAATTCCCTGATACTGTTTGGCATTATCCCAAACCCACTTCCCAGTTTTGGCTGATGAGGTGATTTTCACTTTCCTTATATCATTTGTTTCCATGGGTTCTAAAGTTTCTTGTCCCATTATCATGATGATATCAAGAGAAATAAAAGTCTATGCCAAAAATGACCCTTTGTTTTATGCTTAACCCTTCAATATCTATTAGTCCGACCACTGAAAACTTGTTGCTCTTCCCTTGCTTCTCTGCCCATTTTCCCTGTCCTATGTGATACTCTCTCCACTATCCTCTATTTCCCTCTGTGTTTCTTTTCTAGTGCTTTGAAGAACCTTTCTCTAAAACCCTCTCTGTGGAGAAAAAAACATCTAAATATACTGTGAGGGCCCTAGTGTTATATGAAAAATAGTAGATTCATTATCTTTAACTTAAACTTATAAAACTGTAGTAATTACTACGTCCTTTATTTTGAGGTGTAATCATAATTTAGTTCTCCACCATGAGTATAAGAATTCTTTATTTTACATAAATTACTAGTTTAATTTTCCTCACATTTCTCTCCTAACCTTTGAATTATTGTTTACGATATTAGGCTTAGAATCTTATTCGTATTGTAACTCTATAATTTATTTACAAGAATGAAGATATTTTCCAATTCATTAACTATTGCTCCGATTAAGGATATTCTAGTCTTTTTTATTTCTATTAAAATATTTTCTTTTCTCCACTCTTCCTTTAGGCCGAATTCACACATGAAAATTATTTTAAATTCCGTATTCCCTTTTTGTCATAGTAAAATGAAATGTAGACGGTATGAGGATTTCATTGTTATAACTCTCTAAAATAGTATAACTTTGAATAGCCTAATCTATTTTTTTTTCCAAACTATATTTTAACTTCTTTCCTCTATATCGCACACATGATATTGTAGATAGAACTATTCATTAATCCCTTCATATTTAAGCTTTTAAACTACCACTGCTAGTAGTGTACATTTAAATTTTCTTACTTAACAATTTCTAGAAAATTGCTAGCTTAAACTTAATTATATCCTAGTTACATTAAAGATTTCGGTATCATGTATCACATTTCCAATGCTTACTACCTTCATGATATAGTATTATACATTCACTTAGCCATCAAATCATTTCAATATTATTCGTTCGATACAAGCATATTTCTCATATATATTTTCTTATATACATATCATGATATTCATATTTTTCTTTCAATCTACTACTAAGAGATTTTCGAATATAAATAAATATGTATATGCCTTTTGAGAGAAATTATCACATGGATAATAATAAATGGTGTGATTTCCCGTGCATGCATGCAAGATTTTACATACATATCACTGTGTCGTAATTTTTTCTTTGATGCATGAATACATAAATTCATATTCAATGATCATTCACGAATAAAGGAGCAATTAAACCATGTGTGTTAGTTTATATTATATGAAATTGTGTACATACATGAATTGTTTCACCTACACTATCAATACATATCATTGCATGTTAGTATATCATTTAACAATTTGCAATAAGACATAGACAAGATTTTTCAGTGCTAACTGTAATTAATGCTTGGGAATATTTAGGAACAAAACATGACCATAAATTGTCTTCTGTAGATTCTCCAAGCAAAGCTAGGACCTTCATGCTTTCCAGTATCAATCTCTTTGATTTATTCCTCGGTGGTTCTTTTATAACTTTCTTCCCAACATATTTTTCCCAACAACATCCTTCTTAAAAGTCTTCCAGCCTTCTTTCCTAGGCCTTTTATTTTAGTTTTTCCCAAAAATTTTATTGTCCTTTTCTTTAAAGTATGATTTTCACTATTGAAAATATTTATTCCACCCCACTTAGTATTTATCGCTGGCTAAGTAATTAACACAATATTTCTCTCCCATTGTGTTAATTAAATTTCCTTTTTAATTATTTTATCCTAGGGGTTTTAAGGAGATTTTTAGGGAAGGTCCATCATGTGGGCTTGACCACCAACAAATTTTCTAAGATGGCAAAAAGTCTTTTAAAATCTAGTGCTATTTCTTGAATATTTCCAAGAAATTCATTTACTAACTCAATAACAATAAAATTACTTACACATCACTTAAGTCTCATCATGGCTTCCACTGCCATTAAATCCAACAATAATTGAATTTCTAAAAATAGTAAATGTTTAAAAAAAAAAGTGAGAGGGGTGTTACATCTTCCCCCTTTCTATATAAACATTATCCTCGGTGTTTCCTCATTTCCATATTTTCTTAATATGGGAGGAAAATGTCTCCTGCATTTCCTTTTTTGTTTTATCCATGTCTCTTCAATATTGTGATGCTTCCACTTCAATTTATCTTATGTGATGGCTCAATTTCAGAGTAATAAATACTCTTATCTTCATTCAATAGCATTTTTGTTTTATATACTAAAAATGTCCTTCCTATTTTCCATCATGCATACCACTAAATGCTCACCAACCTGTAATCTGCCAAAGTTATCCACATGCACCCAACCAAGTCAGCATCATTAGTATAAAATTACACAATGCCACATGTCCTTTAGGTCCATTCAAACATTTATTTATGGTTACGCCAGTGACATGGGCTTCATTTAATGTGAAATTAAAATCCATGAAAATTCCATTTCCTTTCATATCAGTTACAGAGAGGCGATAATAATCAAAGGATTAACTGTGACATTCTACCTTATGTGGTTATTTTGATACCATGGTATCAAAAATGTATCTATCATGCATATTTACATATAGAAAAACCTACTATCTTTGCCACCTCCCTCAATTTTATATTATTTTCAATTGCATTCCAGAGTCAACTAAGTCGCGTCTATCCTAATTTTTTTCCACTTGTTTCCAATCCTTTCCATAGTCCCACAAAAGTATGAGGAAACATAAATAAGGATTTCACAATACAAACATAGATAATTAGAGAGATATATGGAAATACACCCATTTCATGGTAGAAACAACAAAATGCACTTCACATATGTGCAACCCTTCTTTTCCTTTCACTCAATCCCTAGAGCTTTTGTTTTTTTTTGGTAAGTCGCACTCTTCACTCCCATTATTGAGGGAAGTCATACATATAAACTTAAAATTTATAGTGTGCAAGGGAATCAATTCATGAACATTATGACATTAGAATTTACTTTCTTGATAAAAATGTTTCAATTGTGCCAATATTAATATTAATTATGTTAAAAAATACTCACTTTTTAGTATCTATTGTATTGTGTTCCACCTCATTGTCGTTCTATTGGTTTTTTTATATATTCGTAGCCTCTTGTGTTTTATGTATGCATGACCTACTCCTAGTTCTTTGGGTAAAAATATTTCATATATATATATATATATATATATTCTTTTCATTTGATTCTCACATGAATATTTGCACAACTTAGTTTCAAATAATATGTTCGTAAGAACACTTTGCATTTCTTGATCCATAATTTAATTTCTTCATTCATATTCATTCATAAAATAAGTTATTGTACCACATTACATCAACTTGCTAGCATCTAAGGCTTACACAAGCCTTTTATAATGAGATTGTTTCTTAAGTTTCCCTTCCACTGTATCTCTTTCTCAAATATAACAATGGTACATATCATGATTACGTGTAAGAATGCATCCTTACTTTTTATAAAATTATAAATATGTACTTATTTATTTAGATTATTTTCAACATTCACTTGTCGTGATGTGTGTTATTCTATCCTTAAGCAATTAATCACATTTTTTTTTACTTTTGGGTTTTATTATCAGCGTACTACTTTCCTCCCTAGATGTGCTAAATCTTGATTACTTCATATCATCTGTAAAAACTCTAAATTTAATGTTTATTCTCTTCTTACTCTTATGATACCACATTTTCTTTTGTGTAAATCATATTTTAAGGGTTCACCACCAAGTAAGGGATAAAAAGTTGATCTTTACACTTGTGGTGTTATACTTAATAATTACCAATTATACACAGGTTCTACATCCTTTATAACATTATTTGTTACTAGGCTCATGTCACGAGTTAATTTACTACCCGTATTATGTAGGACTTACTAGTGTAACATCCTTGTCTTTTTTTTCCTTGTTTGTTTTATTTTTTTACCATTTGGTTTATTTATGAATACTATGAACATCTTACCTCTATATATAACCATGTAGTTTTTTTCCATTGCATTTTTATATGTATATATATCTTAATACTCCACCGGTTTGTGCAATTTTTTTCATCATTTCTAAACATTTTCACACATCCACATGTATATATGTTAAAACAATAAATCAATTAGAAAAAGTTATGTTTAAGGGTTTTACTACATAAAAATTTATGAAAATATCCTGCTTATTGATTCGTAAACTGCCGTAGATATTCCACTCAATAGCATATCACAATATATCTAATAATAATATATTAAAATGCTGAATTTTTACATTATTACAATCTTATTAAAATTATGGATTTGTAGATTTAATTTTAATTATTGCATGCATGTGAATGAAAATTATGCAGAAAATTAGAGAAGGACAAAATAATCTCACACACACACATAATACCCAAAATATGCTCTTTGGGAAACCCTTTCGGGAGAAAACAGAGTTGGAAGATGAGGTTGCTTCACTCTCTTTTTTCTGTCTAGAAATATGATTGCAGTTACAATGAAGTAATGACTGTGGCCCATAGGATGCTACAGTGCACATATCATATATATGTGCTCTACCTCCTATCTATGTTGTCTATATTTACCCAACTATGGAACAAAATTCTCTCGAAAGAATGGAATTCTTCTTCCTCCTAGTCTCCCGATTATAACACAACCTCATAACCTACTAGTGGTCAATTTTGACTACATCAACTCTTAACTAGAGTTACAATATAGAATCTTCTAGATCATTTTACATCATAATCATGTGGCTAAACCATTTTCCATTAATAAAGGGAGCTGACGCAACATCGTCACGAACTCTAGACATGAAAACATGAAGGTCAACTTCTAAGTAGCATAACTTTTTCATACAGAATCTGATTGACAATATTCTTGTGTCGGTGGAAAGATATTTGTGTGTATAATAGCATGAAATGGTTCCAAATGAAAGCATAAAATTTTTACCCCCAAAAAATTTTGTGTGATGCCTCAAAAACCTCCTGGAAGGTTTCAGACCCCGTTTTACCAAGCTAGGTCCTGTCGGTAAAAAAAGTCTTGTGAGTTGATTCTCACATTTTTTCCACTCCAAATGCATCGATATGGATTAAAAAAAATATAATTATCCAATCCATGTCAAAACTCTATTATTCCATTCCCGTAAACTTCTATCAACATTCTTAGTTTATCCGATGACACAATTGTAACCAACCAATTTTATGGTCATTATTGGTTCAATAAAACCCTAATTTATACAATTTCTCACGAGATGACAATTATTGATCCCTAATACCATAAAATTTATGAGACCATTTGATTCTTAATATTGATTCCAATCTAGGATTTCTTGGCCTTCTTTTTTTTCTTTTTCTTTTAGGGACTACTTCAAATCTTCCTAAGGAATTACATGCTTTCACTCTTAATTTTTACTTTGATCCATTTTATTCTTATCCATTTATGTATACATGTAATGGGTTTCACATCCTTTTTGCATTATATCTAGGTTCCTTCATGTTCTTTTTGTTTCTTGGGAAATTGAAATGCCACAATTAGTATTGCTCTCACCTTGATAGTCTTCAACTATTCTATCTACGTTCTTATTTCCATCATTATTTTTTCCTCTAATCAGAATTTACAATGATATTTTATTCTGTCCCATGATTCTATTACCTACTTAGCAAGTCCTTCCCCTATGTGATTTTTCTGTTTTCCTAAAATACAATTTGGTTGACCAATCTCTTAGTTACTATTTCTTCAACCGTATATGTTCTAGGACCATCTCGTTCTTCTAGTTTACTGTTTTGGGACCATTAGAATTCATCATTTTTTTTGCAATGTATACCTCACATTATTTCCACTGTAATTTTACTCCTCATCACTCCTCCGTTTCTTCCCCCATGTCACTCTACCCTACCCAATCTATTGTTAACATCATTTCTTTGTCTTGGATTTGAAGTAGAAGGGATCATTTTTCTCCCTTAAGTTCCTTATATATGTTAACACTTATTAAAGGCCATAATTATTTTGCATATACTCACAGGCCTTAAAACATTCCCAACTTATACTCTAATGGATACTTCAGTTTGTAACAATTGATTTTATGCATTTATGATGTTTCCCTTATAATAGTTTCTTCTACCTCCTCATAGCCTTTGTTTGGATTTCAAGTGTTATTCATTCATTAATATGTTATCACTACTTTATATTTCCTTCCTTGAACTTAATGGACAATATTTAATGATTTATATTTGTTTTATAGCTACATCTAGAACCATCCTCTTTGGTTATTATATTACTAGGTAGGTTCGAGTTATTCAATCCATTTACTACTTCCTACAATAATATTGTAGGAATTGATACTTCATCTTCTATTCACCCTTGGTTTGATCTATTTGATGCATATACCTGTCTTATAGTTGTGAGTTGGACCATAGGCCTCAACATTTAACCTACAGCTCTGATGCCACCTATCATTTTATTTGTAACATGTCTAAGATTCCACCTCTCACATACCTAAATTTCCACATGTTTAAGTTTCCACATCATTTTATGTTATTTTTTCTTTAATTTTTTATTATTTTCCATACATATGACGGTGTCCCCTTTTTCAACAATAAATTTCTCTAAAGGTTATCCTACCACTTACCCTGTATTATGGTATAGACTCCAACACATCGCTTTTTTGAAATTTTAGGTGCAATTATGAATTCATTTAATTCATGCACTTGACCCATATCATATCACTTTGACTCATATGTCTTCTAAAGTCCTAATGACTAATTTAGCTAGACTATGATAATTAAAATGGTACATTTCACTTATATACATTGAAAATATATATAGTTTTGTATCCTAAGGAACTAGGTGATCTTTGATATTGGTAATCGAAATAGTGGTCTCGCACTCACCTACTATACCTTCTCCTAAGGCTTCCTATACAGAGCTTCAATAAATTATAAGAGGTCATATGTTATATTATGGGGTGCATTAAACTTTGTTACCATTATAGTTCTCATTATAATATTATTCCTAATTGATACGTGGGTCTAGGCATATCGTATGGTGGAATTAATTTATATTATAGTCTTTATTATATCCTACCTGGCAAAATTTGGTCCTAACGCAAATTACCCTTCTCCGAATTTAATTGAATCTTCCCGCCATAATAAATGAAGAAGCCTCTAGATTTAGATTTAGGGTGATGGTAAGACATGTGAGGAATTGGAAGTCTCCACGCTTCTCATCCCATGTGATGGTCATGTGCTTTTCCTATGCTTAACCAAGTGGATGAAATGGCTTTTTTAATGCGATTTAAAGGTGGAGATTTGTTCTCACAACCCTAAGCCTCAAACCTAAGTAAGCACACATTCAATTTTGTTCCAGATTGTAGAATGATGTCTTGCTAACAAAGAACCACTTCGAAAGAAATGAAGATCCCTGGCAGTGGTGGCATGTTGCATGAGCCCGTGGGGTTTTGTCATCCACTTTTTCTGCTCTTTGATGGAACCACCGAGGTCTCTGGTAATTTGTGACCCTCTAAATTTTCCTTTGATTTTTTTTTTTTCAGAGCGACTCCTGGAAATTTATATAATGAGTACACGTTTCTTACATTTTTTTTCTTCGATTATGTGTGCAGGGCTTCAGTTCCTTTAGCGGGTCGACTCAAATTCAGAGCCGCCATAATGCTCTTATTGTTATTTCCTAAGCTAACCCATTTCTAGGTAACCTCTAGTTAAACATCAATTTTTTTTTCCTTTCCATTCAAGTTATGAGCGTACCGATACTTCCTCACAATATTTTTGTTTTTCCATGACTCCCATAACAGGTTTTTCTTCAACCCCGATCGGGGTGCCACGAGGGGAGTGGTGGGAATCGGTCAGTGCCACGTGGAGGTGGACATCTGACGGTCCATCATGTTTAATGTTAACTGTGAAGCGGTGGAACTCCTTGCCACGATCAGAGTTAATGTTAATGAATATTGCAGTCCGAAGCCATCAAATACTGTCAGGCAATAATGGGAAGTCACGTCGCAAGCGGAGAGGGAAAAAGAATTTGGTAAGTTTCCATTACTGAAATTTAACCCACATAGGAGCTCAGTGAGATCAGCTTGACGTCAAGGCGGAAGGATTGCAGGCGGAAAGATCGCTGCAACACTGTTGAAGGGTTTATTGGTATGTAATGGTTTTCTTGACTTCCATCTTCCCATTCAAATTTCTTGCTCTCATTCTGGCTCTGTGTTTTCAATGGAAGGAATTGTCCTTCTTCTGTTCGTTTGGTTTTCAGACAATGGTAGAGGTTGTAGGTAAAGACATAGAACCCTGTTTTCGAAGCCCTTCTATCCTGGTTTGTCATATTCTCTGTAAATCTAAATCACCTTGATTTACTCTGCACTCTGAATTAGGGAAAAATTTGCATGTCTGAACGTTTTGGTATTTGTGTTTTAATGTAATGAAAGGTCAGGGAACAACGTTTCAAGTTTTTCCAAATTACAAGGGAGATAACTCTTTGTTTCAATATCAAGCCTCTATGCACTGTCGGTATATTTTGACTGCTTGTAAGGGTCAAGGTAGGTCTAGCTGTCTGCAGAGTCGTGTTTGCTCTCAATCTCTGTTTTCATTACATTACCTGTGGGTTTTTTGTAATGGTCTGTGGAGGCAAGTTTTCTTGTATAGTTGTGTTTTACTTCAATCTCTCGTTTTGTCAAATGGTCAATGGGTCACTGTTTGTAAATGGGTCAATGTTTGTAATTGGTTGAGAAAGAAATTTCGTTGGCATAGTTGTGTTTTACTTGAATCTCTGTTTTTTTTAACTCATCTATGGGTTAATGTTTGTAACAGGCCAAGAAATCAAGTAAACTATTTGGATTCTAGCATGCAAACTATGTTTGCTCAAACATCTGTGAATCCTGAGACAACCACCAGCATCTATCAGTTTTCTGTTACTGTTCATTCTCTGGTCTATACAAGGTTACTATACGGTTTTACAGGGAATCTTTTCTGCCAGGCCATAATGGCGAAAGGTCAAGCAGGTAAAAGAAAAGACACAGGCAGAGGAAAAAGACAGCAAACAATACAGAGTGCAAGACCAAGCAAGCGAGGTAGGAAGAGGAATAAGAAAATTCTGTAAAACATAGCTGATCTTTACGATTCAGGAAATCCAGTTCATATTCGCAATACTATTCAGGGTTGGGAGAGACAAAGTGATGACAAAGATGAGGACCTGAAACAGCAAGAGGAAGAAATGGATTTTATTTCCAACCCAGGAAATACAAGAGGTCGTGTATCTCTATTCTTGCAATCAGTGAAAACTTATTGAAAATTAAAATGTGTCTTAGCAAAGGCAATGTCGAGCATGCAAGAAAGGGAAGGCAACCCAACTGTGCTTTTTGAATTACAGCAGATAAAACAGGATATTCGTGAGATAGTCAAGGCGCAGGTTCAAGCAATTGCTCGAATTGGAAGGATTGAGCATCAACTCCAAAGCATGCAGAGAGTGGAGATGCTGGGGTCTATTACAAAGGACTCAGCCCCTGGGGTCTATTACAAAGGACTCAGCCCCTGTAGTTTTATTCTGATGGATAATCTTACTTAGTTCATATTTTTTTATGTTTTTGGTGGATAAGAGTAATAGTTTTTGTTTCAATTGCAACTTTTATGGACATAGTAAAGTCGTTAAAGCGGTAAGTAGAAGGAAAAAACAATCTCAGTTTTGATTGGCTTTTAACTCTTTGAGGTGGCCAACCGACCTGGTTTTCTTTAGGCAGGTTGAGTCTACCTCATGCAATAGAATATGTATAGCAATTAGCTCTTTAAAAAATAGAAAATAAAAACGCTCTACGAAATTTAGAAAGAAAAAAAATAACAAGTTTTTCTTCCTTGTATAGGTATGCGGTCTCTCAGTATTATCATCAAAGGTTCTATTGTTCTGTTATTCAATGAGTTATTCTGCATAAGTACATTATTTTATTTTTAAAAACCAGGTACCCATTTTTCCTGTCAAACTCTTGTTTCCTTGATCTTATATTTCTCTTGGTCGTGCAAATTTGGGTAAGCCCCTTTTTTATTTATCATTTCCTCTCAAACGAATTATTTACTGTTTATTCTAACTGTTTTGTCATTGACGGATTGATATATGATTGGTGTCGAGAGGAGCATTCCCATCATCCCTTGAATAGGTAATTTCCTTGTTCTGTGTATAATTATCAGTGTTGTGTTTTCCCCTTGTTTTTTTCTTTTTATGGACTATTTTATCAGCGCTAATGTCTCCCATATGAATTTTTATGTCAGGTACGACGACCCTTTTCCGGTTCCATTTAGAGAGTCTCAATTGAGAAAAATTTCACCGCCCTCATTTCCAGCAATTATGCTACAGGTAAGTTGCCATTTCATTTCTCTCTTGGTTGCATGTTAGCTGGGATTACCAGGAAATGTAGTGGTTCTATCATACTGAAATGTGAAGTTAACTCTATTTCGGGCGTGACACTATGTTCGTCTTATGGCATGTTGTTAACATCTTGTAATAAAGGGTACATCTGAAGTAAAGACTACCTTGGAGTGTTTTTCTCGTATATTTATCCACCAAATTATTTTTTCGAGAACCTTAGGGTCTGGAGATTTTTATTGTAAGAATTTTTTTCGAGGATAAGTAACCTTTATCACTACCAGTTCTGAATATTATGCTTTCTTTGTGTAACTAAGTTTACTTCCCGCGTCTTGCAGCAGATTTAGTTTTCTTATATCTCATTTGTACATTTTCTTGCCTAAAATTATATTGTTAATTTTTTTCGTATTTAGAAAGATATCTCTTTCTTTTGCAAGTGGGTACTCTAATTGACTGTGCTACATATTAGAACTATGCTTTATCAACCACTATTCATATTTGAGACCATTTCCTTGTTCGGGTGTAAAACTTTTTTCTGTCCTCGCTACGCTGATCCTTTTTAAGAGCATCATATTCAGGTTTTGGAATCCACCCATTAATTATGCTACATTCGTTGAAGATTTGATTCTCAGCCATGGAATTGGTTTTGTGTATATTTTATGAAAACTTATAATGTTAGTTTGTATTAAATCACCTTGGGCATTAACCGCTAGTGATTTTTTCCAATAGGGTACACTTCCTCTGCAAGTTGTCTTTTTTATAAAAATATCAATTTTTACTACATTTGAATAATCCTATATTTTTTTGGTTCATGTGGTTCATGTTGGCCATCGTCTACCACCGGGTTTACAACTTTTGTTTAATCCTATCACATATATTATCTGCTAGAATTTTTCATTTACTTTCACAAGTAATTTGCATTTTATGTTACTATGAGGAGACAAAATGTTTGAATATGTGCTATATGACAAGTAATAGTTATGTTATCTTTACCATAAACTTAGAGCACTGTAGTACTTACCATCCTTTCTTTTGAGGTGTATTCATAATTTATTTCTCCATCGTGAGTATAAGATTTCATTATTTTATATAAATGAGTAGTTTAATCTATCTCACATTTCTTCCCTAAGCTTGGCCCCGTCGTTTATGATATTAGACTTAGTATCTTCTTTGTATGATAACTTGTGGAATTTATTTACAAGAATGAAGATCTTCTCCAATCCATTATTTATTTCTCTCATTAACATTATTCCAGTTTTTATTATTGTTATTTACTTATTTTCTTTACTCTACTTTTCCTTTAAACTGAATTCACAGAAGAATCACATTTTAAAGTACATATTTCTTTTTTCTCAAAGTATACGAGGATTTCATTCTTATCTACTCTTTAAGATAATATATCTTTGAATATCCTAGTCCATTTTCTTTTTCCAAATTGTATTTTAACTTCCTTCCTCTATATGGCACACATGCGATTATATATGGCACACATGCGATTATAGATACCACTATTCATTAAAACCTCGATTTTTAATTTCTTCAACTACTACTTCTAGTAGTGTACATTTAAATTTTCTTACTTGTCAATTTCTAGAAAATTGCTAGCCTAAACTTAATTATTTCCTAATTAGATTAAAGATACCGGAATCGTGTATCTTATTTCCAATGTTAACTACCTTCATGATATAGTATTGTACATTCACTAGGTCAACAAATCATTTAGATATTATTTGTTTCAGACACTATCAATACCTATCACTGCATGTTAGTATACCATTTAAAAATCAGCAATACGGTATAAACAATATTTCAGTGCTAACCGTAATTAATTATCAGGGAATATTCAGAAACGAAACATGTTCCACCCAATCATGAATTGTCTTTTGCAGTTATCCCCAAGCCAAGACCTTCATTCCTTCTGGGGTCAATCCCTCCGATTGATTCCTAGGTGGTTCTTTTATAACCTTATGTATAGAAGATGTTTCCCACCAGTTTCCTACTTTAACATTTATCAGCGTTTTTGCCTGGGCCTTTTTGTTTTGGTTTCCCACAAAAAGATTCTTTTATTTTTCTTTAAAGTGTGCTTTCTCTTTTGTAATGCTCTATTCCACCCCTGCTTAGTATTTATTTCCAACTAAGTAATTAACAAAATCTTTCTCTTCCCTTATGTTAATTTAATTTCTTTTTAATTATTTTATATTAGAGATTTTTAAGATATGTTTAGGAGGGTCCATCACGTGGACTTGACCACCAACAATTTTTCTACGCTGGACTGAAGTCTTCTAAACTCTAATTATTTTTCATGAATATTTCCAAACAATTCATGTACAAACTTAATAACATAAAATTACTTACATCATCACTTAAATCTCATCATAACTTCTATCTCCTTTAAATAAAATAATAAATAAATGTCTAAAAAAAAATATTTCAAAAAAAAAATAATAAGAATGTTATACATCTAAACTTATATATAATATTTTAAATATATTATAGATTTTTCTTTTAACTTCAAAAGTCAAAATATTAATATTACTTGTAATTTCTAAATCAATAAAATAAAAAATAACAATTACACTCTCATCATTATTCTAAAATAATATACTCACACTAAAAATATATATAGAAATCATCAACAAATACATAATATGCCAACCATTTTTCAAAAAAACTCTCATCGATAGATTTTGAAAAAAACTCTCATCGATAGATTTTGAAGTGTCCTCCAATCATAATCTCAAACCCATTTAAAAATGATAGAAATAAACTACAGTTAATCATAATAATTTTCTCCAACAATTCCCTTACACATTTAACTTACAATATAAAATCATTTTCACCTAGGTGACAAAGCTCCGAAACAAGATATTATCGAAGCAAACCTAGATCTCACATTTTTAATACATAACTGTGATATTTTTTTTAATTTAATATGTAACCATAAATCATTGGAATAGTGTGTGGTGTCATCTTTTTAGATCTCCAAGTATTGAACACTCTTCCAATTATACCGCACATTTCAATATAAAATTGAATAAAAAAACAATACATAAATTATCTCAAATTTAGAAATGAATCGATATTCAACTAGAAATTTTGTACATTATCTTCTATTCAACAAAAAAAAATCAACTTTCAATATAAAATTGAATTAAAAAACAATATATAAATTATCTCAAATTTGGAAATGAATCGACATTCAACTACATTATCTTCTATTCAACATAAATCAACTAGGTAAAAAAATCAATCCTTTCTTATTCAACAAACAATATGAATCCTCTCCTCTCCCATTGTTAGCTTATGATACTAAAGTAGAATCGATAATTTTCAAAATTTTACTAGCATCATAATCTAAAACTTAGAATAAATAAATAGTGATGTATAATATTAAAATGTATATTCTTATATCTTTTAAAATATGTTAAATTACAATTTAAAACAAAACTTATAATTATGTATGATATTAATATTAAACTATACTCATAAATATAGAAAATGTGACTTTATTACAAATACTATATTTATTAAAAT
The DNA here is from genome assembly GCA_034641835.2 of Pinus albicaulis. NCBI lineage: Eukaryota > Viridiplantae > Streptophyta > Pinopsida > Pinales > Pinaceae > Pinus > Pinus albicaulis. The sequence goes on along the minus strand of CM076579.1, from coordinate 1,154,706,843 downwards.
TACTTTTTTACCATAGAATATGACATAAAACTACTTTTAATTACATAACATTTTTAGCTATATTATTGTAATTAAAATAATTTAGAAACATACTCCCAAACCCTAATATCCTTTATTACTTTTAACTACCTAATATTCTTAGGTATATTATTGTAATTAAAACAAGGACTACAAGCAGTGGTAGTTTGTGCTGGACAAAAAAGTGAATGCAGGATGCAGGTAAAACATGAATGTAAGATGCGTTTATATCATTCAAAGGGATCAAGGTTCCAAAATTTCCCTATGAAAGAGAGGCCAAGGATTGTAGGAGGATATGAGTTTGTCACGATGATGTTCATAATCATCCCTAAAGTGATTTGGAATATTCATCCAAATATAGTATGAATTTTCCTGCACCATACGACCAATGACATTAAAATATAATCTATAATATATATTTCTTCCAATTTCTCCATCAAATTACCTTACCAATCGGTTTGCTCAGGCACATGTTGCTCTGAAATATGTCTTTTAAAACATCTTAACAATGTCCACAAACTAGATTGCATCAGAGTCTATAAAATAATTATGACTCTTCGCTTTTCTCTTCCTCTAATTCCCCTCAAGTGCATCTTTTAGAACAACTCCAGCTTTATTCACATAGATCTATAGAAAACAAAAGCAAAATCCGTTCCTCTAAATCTTCTCAAAGTTAAGAATGTGCAAGAAATGAAGATATCCAAGGTTCAAAATAGCACGAAATTTCCAGGAAGATATTTTCCTACGAAATGGGCCAAAATATATAGTTCGAAAGGGCTCAAGATCTCAGTAAAATTCCATCTACATGACAAGAACGCAAAACCATGCATATCGAGTGGCTCAAACTTGCAAAAGCCACAACAACGCGTTTCCAGCAACTAAAAAAGGGCTCAAAATCTCAGAAAAAAGGCCATCTGTACGGTAAGAATGCAAAAGCATGCATCTCGAGTGGCTCAAACTTGCAAAAGCCACTACAACGTGCTTCTAGCAACTAAAAATGCAATCATTGCACCTCATTGGCCTTCCAAACGAATTTCTAGGCCACAAAAACACAGATGGAGACCTCTAAAACTTAACTAATAGAAAATAAAAGAAAGCCAAAAGCAAGAGTTGTGTGATGCTCTTGACAGGTCACTTCTTATCTTTAACAAGAAATCATCCAAAAAAACACCCCATTTTAGCTCCTCGAAAATGAACCTTCAAGCACAAGCTCTCTAGAAAAGCCTTTATTCCGTCCTCTCGCAAGAAGAAAGCATCGCACTAAAGGAAATAAAAATGAATCCAGTCCTCCCCTTCCTCTATGGCCGCCATGCCATCTATGGGAAACACCATACTGGGATAGTACTAGAAACAATAAGAATGCAATAGATGAGGGTTTGATAAAATTATAAAACCTAAAGGAAATAAAAAACTGGGTCTAGACCGGAGCATTATTGCCCGTGGCCATAAGCAGAAAGTAGGGTGGAAGGTGGTGAGCTTTGAAGAGGTGAAGGTGGTGAGATTAAAAGGTCCTATACTGGTAGGTGGGTAAATGACAAGTAGACATTTTCCACGTGGTTTTAGAATTTGTTTTAGGAAAACTTTTCAGAATTTAGCTTAAAAAACTTTACTCTTCTTTCAAACCTTGGCTATGCCTAGAATAGCGTCGGAAATTGGCAATAAGAGGTCTATTGGTAAATTTTGGTTAAAATTGAGGTGAACACAAATTTATAATTCAATGCTTATTCAAACTTTGGTTAAATACAAAAAAAATATCAAAAAAATTAAGTCGAAGTATGAATTAATAGTTAGTCAACGATCAATCGATCTCTATAGTTTTGCAAAGAAAGGACTAATAAGTTATAAACATACGCTCAGACCATAATATCATTTATAAACCATATAAAATTACCCTAGTTGATCAAATTATATACCTATAACTATGAATAAGACCCTTTCAAATTATATCAATAAAAAATTGATTGATAAACCTTGATATTGTAAAACACTCATATTTTGAAAAGCAAAAAAAATAAAACAAAATGGAAACAATACCCTCTATGCTTAATGATGTTATTAAAAATGGTAAAACTATATTGATGGCCTAATGTCCATGTGTGATACGACAATCAAATTCATGTTTTTTAAGTGTCAACTATCAAGGACAAGGACTATAATTTCTCTTCTTGATGATCTTATATAAAATGGAAACACTATATTCATTGGTAAATATTAATACAACACAGCTTCCTCTTTGTCCATAGTCAAATGTCAAGGACAAATACTCAACATTATTTCCATTCTCCTTCTCCACCGGGAATTTTCGTGCTCCTCCTTCCATCGTGAAGATGAAGTCGATAAAATATCTCATCTCATTATATAGTGGAAGGAGGCGAGTAGTTGTGTGGCTTTTCTACGTGGATCAATTTAGACACTTGGTGAGCACACCTAGTGGTACAACACGTGAGCATCACGTGGAGGCACGTGGTCACTTCCGCATTGTGGGCCCAACCAATGTTTTCTAAGCCATTTCTCATTTCATTCACACGGCTTAGGTTTAGGTCCTTTCACCTACATTCATTTATGTTTGGCCCCGATATTGGTTCCTTCTGCTCCACCGGTAGTTTTATGTATTGGCTTCATTTGAGGTGAGAGATGGGAAGGTTTATCGCCATTTCTCTGATGGTAGTTGTTTGTTTTTCCTTCATTTGTGGTCATATATGGGAGGGTTTATTGCCTGTTACGGTGTGTTAGTCAGCTACTGCTGTGTGTTTTTCAGCGCTTGCGGTGTGTTCAGCTGTCGAGGTCAGGTGTGGGAGTTTCTTCTGTGACTATCGCTCACTTGAACCTATTCGACCCGGGGCTGGATTCCATTGTTGGCTCGCTGCAAAAGGTGTTTGGAGCTTGGCGTCAGGGAACCTTGGTAGGATTATTTATCCTCTAAGTCATGTCTACAATTATATTCTTCAACACATTTATTTTCTTGGTATTCACACAATTCGTCTTCTTTATGTTAATCTCTAGCTTCTGGGCTAAATTTGCTTAATTGGTTTGCCTTGGTTTGCATTTCGTGCCTTCTGTAGTGCCTTTTGTGTTTGGAATGGCTTAGTTGATCCCTTTTCTCATTGGAATGGCTTAGTTGGTGCCTTCTTTGGCTTTTGTGGCTAAATTTCCTTAATTGATTTGCTTGGTTTTATTTTGGTGCCTTATGTGGAGTATTTGTGGTTGGAATGGCTTAATTGGTGCTTTATGTGGCCGAAATGGCTTAATTGGTGCCTTCTATGACTTCTATTGCTAAATTTTCTTAATTGCGTCTCATTTTTTTTATGTTGGTGCTTTTTGTGGAGTATTTGTGGCTGGAATTGCTCAATTGGTGCCTGTTTTGGCTGGAATTTCTTACTTGGTGCCTTTTCTGGCTTTTGTGGCTTTGTTTGCCTTTTTTGCTTTTGGTGCCTTCTGCGGAGTATCTGTGGTTGGAATGGCTTAATTAGTGCAATTTGTGGTTGGGATGGCTTATTCGATGCCTTGTGTGGATGGAATGGCTTAATTTTGGTGCCTTAATTTGTTTTCTATTACTACAAATGAGGGTTTTTGGGTGTTTTTTCCTTTTGTGCAAATTGAGTAAATGTGGCCAAAATTCGTGGCTTCTCATGGCTTCCGGTAGCTACTGGGTTTTCTATTACTGCATAAAGGGTTAATATCTTATGTGGCTTAATTGGTTCTATGAATTCTATGGCTTATTTGTCTCTGTGGAGTAATTCGATGATTGAGATTGATTTGTGTCACTGTAATGACTTGAAATTGAGGGTTGAACTTGAAATTGATGGTTTAACATGAAATTGATTTATTTCACTCTAATGACTTTTGGGTTTTCTACTACTGCATATGCAAGGTTAATTGATTTTATGGCTTGATTGGTTTTGTGGCTTCTATGGCTTAATTGGTTATGTGGCTTAATTCAATTATTGAAATTGATTTTTTTCAATGTAATGACTTGAAATTGAGGGTTTAACTTGAAATTGATTTGTTTCACTATAATGAATTATGGGTTTTATATTACTCCATATAGAGGGTTAATTTATTATTTGGCTTAATTGGTTTTGTTGCTTTTGTGCCTCAATTGGTTATGTGACCTAATTCGATGATTGAAACTCATTTGTTTCACTGTAATGACCTGAAATTGAGGGTTTAAATTGAAATTTATTTGTTTCACTGTTCTGCATGAGTTTATATTTGGCATGAATTTATATTACGTTGTTTTGTGGCTTACATCTCATGATTTATTTAATTTGCAACATTATTATAGTGGCCCTTTCCTTCATGGAATTCGCTATCGGAATCACAGATATTGATCATCAACAACTATAAAATCCGAATTGTATAGCATTAGACTATAGCAACTGTAGTTGTGCTTGTATGTTCTAACACTTAGTCCAGTCCAAGGTGAAACCATTAGCAGAGATCCATGCTATATTTTCTTTGACCCATTCAAATATACATTTTCCTTTTTATTACTATTGTTGTGTACCACCAGAGCTATATGATTTACTTCTATTAGTTACTGATTCCTTCATCATCATGTCAGGAAATATTGTCGTTGTAGCAACAATTTTGGGAAGGAAAATTAAAATTATGTACCTTAACATTGTCATCATACCCAAATAAAAATTGTTTTCTCTAAATATTTCATGGATCAGTTTAGGTACACATGAATGTTAGAATTAGAGAGTAGTTGGTATTAAATTTGTGCAAGTTGTTTCGCTAGATTTTTACTTTGTCCATTTCTTTTTTACCTAGGCATGAGAATTTTGTTTTCTTTTAATATTTAGTAATTATTTTCATATTCCTTGATAATGGGAGTAGGTTAATAATAACACCTAGATCATTCTCATCTTTTAGTTTAATTACAAATATTAGAATATCGAAGACATTGTTTGGTTTCCCGTTGGATCCTATTTGTGAAATTTCCAAGGTATTCTAAAATCAGAAATCAATTTCTATATAGTTTCTTTCATATCAAAGCCATAAATTATAAAAATTATTTTAGAATTTGGTGGTATGGAATTTCTTTTTGATCAATGTCGTAAATAATCAATATTATTTCAAATTTCAATGCCACGGGAGTTGATTTGATCTCAGATTCTATGCATATTGATCGGCATATTGATATGTTTATGCATTTGTTTCCTTGTTTTCCTGGTATTTTTTGTGATTTAAGTGGAAAAATATTCAATTGATTGGACTTTCATGTTGTGGGTTGTAAAATAATTGAAGTCATATTAAATTTTTGGTATATTCCACTGAGCTGGAGATAGTTTTTTCTTATGGATGCTACTGTGTATTTGGATTTTGTGTGTGCACCATATGGACTGTATCTTTCTTAGGGGTTTAATTGATATCAATTCACATTTCTATAATGGTTAAAATTTCTTTGTGAGGCATGTTGTTGTGTACAAAATCCTGAGCCTTGGTCACCATTTTAAGTTTTGTTTTACTCTTCAGTTTGTGACTAATGCTGAAATTAATTTCCCTTTGAAGCACTATGTTGATTCCCTATTCTCCTTTTTCAACACTCCTTATTCTCTTTGTTTCCCCCCCTTCCTCCTCTATGCACTCATTTCATGATGATTAACAACCCCTCTTCACATTCAAAAAACTTATTTACTCTGATCCTTATAATTCCATGGCCAATTAGATTATCGATGCTCCCTTTTGCAATTGGAATTCCATTACTACAAATCCTCATATAAAAATGGGTTAAATAATAAAAAAATAATATAATTTCTATGCACCTCAAACCATGCAAATTCTAAGTGTAATTAAGAGGAAATAATTTTTTCTGCTTATTAAATATCGTACCCACAATGAGCCACTATCAAGCTTGGACAGAAATGAACAGAGGTGAAGAAACCTAACCCTAATCGATGTGAATGAAACAATAAATAGTGGGGAAAACATTTGTTGGGCCCACAATGAGGAAGTGACCACATTCCTCCACGTGATGGCCATGTGTCATACCACTAGGTGTCTAAATTGGGCCCTCCCTTATTCCAACTTAGCTTGAAGAAGCTTTCCATGAACTCTAGAGAACATTGGGAGCTGAAGGGAAATATTTTTGTGGCCTCACTCAAAATTGAAACCACAGGGAGTCCCATGAATTATGAAGGGTTTTTTTAATCAGTTAGTTTTTTTAATATTGGAATTTAATTAGTCAATACTCAAAACCATATTGTATAAACCATACTTGCAACAAATTTTATATTTAGCTAGTATATTAAACTGTACGTTTGTCTTTTGAATTGTATCCAAATACACATTGGAACTTACATTGCAACAAACTAAAAAGGGATGGTGTCTCCATCCATATTGTGATTTCATTACAAACAAAAAAGTCATTCCACCCCTATGCACGATGGCCTTCATTTTTTGAATTTCCAAAACTTATTGAAGTGCCTTCCTTTGGAAAGTTTTTTCCATATTCTTGAGTCTAGTTTACTCTTTGTAACCATGGAGGGATTAAATAGCCAAATTTTCCACTTGTGGTACTAACCCCAACACTAACTGGTGGTGGCCTATAATACATAGGACTTACCCCTGCAATAGTAGGTGTATAGGGGGTGGTTATAAGCCCTGGTTGATAGTGGGTGACTCAGATGTTAATTAGGTCATGGTATGATAGTGTATGATTTGAAATGCAGTCCAAAGTGTTGGACATCATCCTGTTTGTCTCCAACTGACTTGCACCATACTCTTCCATGTCTGTCACCCCTTTTTTTCCAACACTTGATGAGCATTTCTTTTCTCCCTCTCTTGCCTTGCTCACTATTTTTGATGTTCCTTATCTTCCCTTGTTTTTTGTCTTTCTAGTCTTTCCTTTGCCTGAGTTGCTGCTACTGCAATCCTTGAATCTCTCTTTTCATTGGAGAACTCCTTATTTTTGTATTTACAGTCCTGAATTTCAAGTTTTCTATGCTAATACTTGAACATTAGGTTCATATATTCTTCATAGGTGAGTAACTGTGAACTCCTCTCTAACCAAAGATAATCTGTTGATGAATGTGTTGATGAGGCCTTCACTGTATCTACTAGTAGATTTAGGAACCTACCAAGTATTTGTTGGATTTTTGTCACATGCTCCTGATGGATTGAACCTTTCCTTTCAACATTAGGGAAACTTGATTGAACCCCATTGTTTTCCTTGTTTGGTATTTCCTTCTAAATGTACTCTTCCTCAGTGATCCATTATCCAGAAAATAATGAACAAGTTCAGTGCTTAAGTCTGTTGGATGAGAAGGAATTGCAATGCTTTCATCATTAGTGGATGACGCATTATGTTTTTTGTTATTCATCATGGCTTCTGCCAACCATGATGTTGGGGTTAGTTAGGTTGGCATGCTCTATTTTTCATTGTTGTTTATTGTTACATTCTAATTTGATGCGACATTTTCATTTCCATTTTCATGATCAACTGCCTCATTTGGAATATCATATGCATAGTTAGTAGGTGCTTGAGTGGATGTGAATCCTCCATGTTATTGATAATTGGCTCATTACTTAATTGTGTCTCACATACATGTTCATCATCATGGAAGTTCCCTTGAGAAAGGGATATAATACCTTCAAAAACAATAACATCTTCCTTCCAATCCACATCTTCTTGGGCATCAACATGGACAACTAATTCCTCTTCTTCCTAACCTTCCACAACAAATTCCTACCTACAACTAGCATCATTAATAAGAGCATAAACATTCAATGTCCAAATTCTGGTCCTCTTAAATCAAACCTTGATATTAGAAGGTGTTAGAGCCCTTTAAAATGATTTACTTACAAGCTCGACTAGCTCAAATATTTTTACCTCCCTCCCTGGATTATTTTCCATCCATAAAGCTTGTTATGCCTTGAAATAGTTATTTAAAGGCCCAAACACACTAACATCAAGAGGTTTCAATATGTGAGTGGTATGAGTTGGAAGTGTTAATAGGTCAATGTCCAAATGGTTGGCCTCCTCAATTTTTTGGACAACCATGTGACTTCCATGGCCATATAAAATTAGTAGGTGTCTATTTTTAGGTGAAACACCACTTGGCACACATACAACAAAGCGAAAAGGCCAATTTAGGAAGAGTTCCTTTTCCATCCATGAATAAGGGTGTGCAGCCATTCATGCACATGGTTCACAATTATGTATATATTTTTTAAGTTGTGTTTTTCCTTTGAATAAATATAAACTTTGGATTGAAGAACCAATTGCATTAACACAATAAGTTATATTGATCCACTCCCTACTCCTAGGAAAATGTTTTGGCACATTTACGATCCCTCTCTTGGAAATTACCCGCATGCTACAACTCCTTCTAGCCTATAAGCCTGTTAGCATGTTTTGGCACAATTCCAGATATTTTTGGGACATAATATTTTTTCTCATATGCACGGGAAAGGCTGTCATAGTATTTAGACACAATTTTGGGGCATAAAATTGAAGCCCTGTCTCTTTCAAGATCCTCTGTTGTTCGTAATACAAGGTCTGGATGCCTTTTCTTAAATTCACTCCACCAATATTTTCTAGGAAACCCATATTTGAAGGCATTTGGCCTCCCCTGACAAATTTGAGCTATTATGGATTTCAATTATATCAACTCTAACCCATGTTCCATTTGGGCCATCTCCTTACAGAACGCAACCACCTCGGCCTCATCCTCTTCAGTCATAACAGTAATAGGTCATCTACGCTTTGTATGAGTGAGCCCATTAATCCAATAATGTATGCTTGAGGCTGCAATTTCATGTTTTTTTGCATATACACATATTGAGTATCCCCTGAACTCTATGTCATCAATTGCAACTAGCATGTCTTCCTTTGTACACCCCATTATGGCACTGATCTTCTTTGTTGAACTTTCATCTTGTATTGTGGTTGAGGGTGGAAGTTTGGTAGATGGTTGGATAGTACGATATTCCAGCACATGGGCATTCTCAACATCATTGCAGGGAGCATTGGCAGCATTGACATCATTGATTGTTTCCTCTTCTGATGAAGTGCATCGAAATTGGGAACCCTTGGTCACTCAACCCCTCCCGTTCCTTATATGATCTGCAATTGAAACTCGTGGCATGGATGCAACAACATGCATACTATTAAATTTTATTGTTGTTAGTGGAAGTTGTTTCAGCAAGAGAAACTCACTCTAATTCATGTAACAAGTTTAAATAAGAAAAGGGTAATTAATAATTGCAACTTGCATAATAGAAACTTAATCTTATTTATTTCCTGAAATTTAAATGTGAACAGGTTAATCAATATTTGCAATGTGCATATATTTGAATAAGAAATTTATGTTTTTGCATCAACTTGAATATCCATCACAGATATCAGGACTTAATTTGACAGATCAACCTGAGAAAAAGGGAAGGGTACTGAAAGTGGTCTCCTTAGAAATCCTAGAAATAGGTGATGGTTAACTGAAATAAGTTTAAATTCATTTGTTTTTAAGGTCACTAAACATATTATTATAATGGGTAGTTTTGAATGTGTTATCAGAAAGGTCCTTTTTCTAAATCTTTTCACATCTTTCGAGGAGTGGGTATTAGATTCAAGCCCTATGAGATACATGAGAACTGTAAAGGAGAAATTTATATAGGAGGGATTATTCAAAGTTTCATATGGTCAGAGTAGAATATGGAGATGCAACCTGTCTTGTTTAAATTTTATAGTTTCTATATTATTTCATATACACAATTCAGAGATAGAGAGACATGATGCAATCTATGTTTTCTAATCTCAAAGTTGTATCATGTTCTATTGCGGCCTGATGAGGCACAATTTTCTCAACACTTTAACTTCATATTTGGAACACTAATTCTAGACATGTCTTGTTCATATGTACAGTTTCCTATTATTAATACAACAAAGTGTTTTTTTCATTGTGATAAAAAAAAGTAAAAGAGGGAGATGTCGAAAGAATCAGGCTTTTGTGTGTTTCGGGAATCGTGGGGAGACTTTCCAACCCTAACTTAGGGCCCTTAAAGTAGAGTTCCCTAGGTTTAGGTTTTTGTAATGAAGATAATTTCATTGAACATAAGGGAACTATGGGGATACCCTAATATGAATCTCCTAGGTTTTTGTTTGTTATTAACTACCAAGATATTATATTTATTCAGGAGATAATGAATTCAATTGAAAAGGTAGTATTTGTATTCTCGAATTTTTGGTAGGTTGGATTTTTATATGTTTAGATGTAAATGGATTATTAGGAGGTATTGTTTTTAGTTGGCCCCTAAATATGGTAATTGACTTGCTCAACACGCGAAGGGTCCGTCCCCTCTCTTGGTATCACCCTAGTTTTTTCAAATTATTATGTTCCTTATGAAAACAATGAATGTTTCTAGATGGAATTGCTCGAGAGTTAAGTAATAAAAAGAGAGAATCAGATAATTCCAGGTGACTTGAATTTCACTCTAGCTCACAGAGTAGTCTGGGGTGAAAATGGGTGGATGGAAATGCAAGCCAGATTTCTCAGAGATTGGCTTGAAATCATAGCAGCTATAGGCATAGAGCCTAGAAACCTAATTCCTACTTGGAATAATAATAGGATAGGAGGCCAAGTAGTGGGTAATAGGTTGGATCAGTTCTTAATGAAGGAACCCCTTATCCAATATTTTTTTAAAAGTTGATTCTTGGTTAGTAATGAGTCGGTCTTTGATCATAAACCAATTATGTTGGAGTTGGGAGAGGTGAATTTATCACTTCCCTTCTAGGTTTAACATGAATTAAATCCATGATAATGATAACAATTTCAAAATTTTAGTTTCTTTTGTATGGAAGCATATAGATGGATCCAACAAATTGTCACTTATGGAACAATTCTCCCAAAATATAAAGAAAATAAATAATGAGATGTGTAAGTGGGTAAAGAAGAGGGGTATTTTAGAAAATATTGTAGAGAAGAACAAAAATTTGGTATATATAAGTGGTGGTCGTCTCACCGGTTTCAAGCCAGAACAAGTGAAATTTCTTAAGAGTAAGAAAGAATTTTCTTTGAAAGAAAGATAAATTTCTTGGGAATTAAAGAAAGAGAAAATAGGGTATCAGAAGGGGATACAAAATCAAAGTTATTTCATAGGTATGGTAGCCATATGAGAGTAGGAAATTATACATTAGAATATACTTAAATTTGTTGCTTCCACTACTTGGAGAATAAGTTTGGTTGATAACAATAGTCTTTGCTCGAAGTCAATCCTGTCAGATTTGTCTACTATTTATTGCACTAGACATATGATTGGTAATCCCGTGTTTCTACATTTTCCATTTCTAGTCTTCAATGGTGTGGCTTCGGCTTCCGTGTGTGGCTGATATTAAGTTTATGTTCTGAATGTCTAATTTATGTTATCAAACCTGAATATGCATTCATAGCACTATGCTTTGAAAGGAGGATGCATATGCATTCATAGCACTATGCTTTGAAAGGAGGATGCATTTGTGTTGGTCGTTTTACTTCAAAACTGGTGCACTTCAAAGAAAGAAAACAAGATGTTATTTGTTCTTTATTGAGTGAGATCCTATGGTTTTTTGTCTGCAATTATGCAATTTCACACAGTAACTAAATTGCGCACACATTTTTTTCATATGGTAAATTAATGGAAGATTTGGAAGATAAAAATAAAGTGGAAAAAAAATGAAGTTTATACACTTAAATAATGCAATATTTAAAATATAATTACAATTTGGAGTTTGTGATTAAGTGAATCCAACTGCATATGAGTAGAATGAAAATTTATGAAGCAATTGTGAGGTGGTTTTATAGGTTTTTGTTGAATTTCACTGGAAGGGAGGTTTGACATGGATTGTTTTTTTCCAAATTCAAATATTTGTTGTGGGTTGATTTGGATGTCATCCAATGGCTAATAAACTCTTATGGTTGATTCTTGCGCTTTCCTTTGTGTACTAATGTGTTTAATTCCCGAATCTTGTGTGTTTCTGTCATTTATTGTTGAACATATATGCAATTATGGCTACACATTCATTCTCTATTCTTGTGCAGCTAGTAATGGACTTTTCTCATTGCTGCTCCATTTTTTATTTATTGGGGTTTGTATGATATGATATGTTTCCTCTTGGATAGTATGGGATGAAAATTTTGTTTGTTAATTTTGTTAATTTTGTCTTGTTTTCTAAAACATATCTTGTGAGTTTGTGATATTAAATGCTAATGTTAGACAATTGTAAGTCCACTCAATATCTGATCCAATTTTGGACAATTTAAATAAATTATATAACTTAATATTATGTATTTATGTTTTTATTTATAAATGTTTTATTGTTATGATTTGATGGTTTTGTGAGACTAGTATTAGTACTATAACAATTACTTCTTCATACACAACAATAAAACCCTCTCCCCTCACATAAATTGAAAAACAAAAATCTTACGCATAGCTTCTACATTTCTAAAGGCAATCTGCCACGCCCAATCTCTTCAGTAGATTTTGTCTTTGGCATCTGTACTATGTACTACAAGGACTATGTACTTCTGACCTGCTTCAAGTGCAATTTTTTCAGGCGAAAAAAAAAACTTCCGAATGTATTCTAGACGCGGAGAAACGCGTTGGCAGATTTTTTTGGTTCGGACTAAATTATAAGTGTGCTTGGAAATCTTGTGTAAGCCAATTCTCCTAAGAATCCACGGTTCCCTTCAACCAATAACGGTCCTGGTCACATTATATTTCAAAGTTTTACGAGTTTGATCTTAAGTTGTTTAACGCAAATTTTGAAACACATGCATACAAGCTATGGTCGCAAAAAGTTCCAACCACCTGAAGAGCGACGGCTTGAGTTACGGTTGAAGAAGATGACCAGCAGTTAGGTTTGTTATTGATTGATTGTTTCAACCAAAAGAGATTGGAATGGGTTACCGGAGTGGAAATCAAACCTGCCAACTCAATATAGCCTTCGATTTTATTGTACTTTCCATCAAGAGAAGCGAACGATAAAGAAATTTTGACAGCCGCAAATGGAAAGACAAAGTAATGTTGACTGTGTGTTACACGGTCATGTCCTCAGGTAACGTGTCAATATCCACAGTGAACATCTATTCTCAAGTGCCGTGTGCTTGTGGTTAGAGTTGGACCACGAAAATGCATTTCTTCTGCTCGACTTCTGCCGTTGCTCTTTATTTGGTAGTTATGGAATGCCGTAAATCAACTTTTATTATTGTCCTCTTTATTTCAATATTTATTTAGGAATTTGCTTTATTTTGTTATTATTTTTCTTTTCAATTATTTCAATGTAAGTTATTTTTTAAAAATTTAAATATTATATCTATTTCATATGTATTAATTTGATTTCAAAAGTGATACATAGGTAAATATTTAATAAAAAAACATTTATTATTATAATTAATAAAAATTTGGAAAATATTATCTATTTAATTATAAACTATTTCAAGTAAATATATAATTAGTTTTTTTAATAAATATCTAAAAAATAACCAATTAAAAAAATTTCACCTCTATTTTTTTTTTTTCAATACCATTTTATTTTATATTCCTTGCTCTCTTTTTTAAGCTTATCAAATATGTTATTATTTCTAATAATCTTTTATGTGCACATGGTGATGATTCTTCTCCCAAATTTAAAATTTTTAAGCTTATCATATACAAATTCAATAGTGTTATTATTTCTAATAATCTTTTATGTGCACATGGTGACGATTCTTCTCCCAAATTTAAAATTTTTAAGCTTATCATATACAAATTCAATAGTGTTATTATTTCTAATAATCTTTTATGTGCACATGGTGATAATTCTTCTCGCAAAATTAAAATTCGTGTTTATATCAAGAAAAAAATTATAAAAAATAATTTTTTTAAAATGGAATTGGAGTCATGAAAATGAAAAATTGTTTCGATAGTCATTATTTAATAATTTAATAAAATTTTTGGTCTCACTCAAAATTACATTAGATTAAAATTTTGGGCAATGAAGCATCACATTTTTTGGTGATATATGAATATCAACACTAGTCAATTTATTTTGTTTGTTTTAATTTAACTAGTTTGTTTTTTTGCTTGAAAATTATTGAAATTTTGGTAAGATTTTAATAAAAATCAGTAGAGATTTTTGTAAATCCAAGTTATAGCTATCAAATTTCAAGATTTTGGTGTTTTTGATGGTGTTGAATCCATGGCCACCATCAAAAATATGTTTGCCCAGATTGCGACGACTTTTGGCCATCCATTTTACTTAAGGCCTCAAATGGAACATATATAATTTAAATAGAGACTCTATTTTATTTTATTTAGATGATATTGTAATAGACAAAAGTGTCCTCATTAAGGAGAAATTTAAACTATCAAGGTGTTAAGAAATTTTGAGGAGCTGGCCAAGTAACCCTTTGTAAATATTGAAAATGTAGAATTTAAATAGCAAACAATTTTTGACAAATGTCCAAACCTCTTTTGTTCCATTAATATATTTCTATGATTAATTAGGATTACATTTTTGTAAGAATATACAACAGAAAGAGGGCAACATAAACATGGAAAAAGGAAGAGGCCCCAGAACAGTAATTATTTCCTTCCAAATGAATACAATCCATGTTATTTTATTGTGTTGAGTTCCTCACTCAATACATAATAAAAATAATCTTGTCATGACCATAATGGGTTTTTCTTGTTGTGCCTAGTTTTTATGTGTAATGTAGGTTATTAAAATTGAATTTTACTTATGTCAATCAAAATAAATAATTTAAAAAATCTAAAAATAAAATGAAATAATTTAAATGTTTTATATAGTTATTTAAATAGAAAGTATATGACAAAATAACTATTAAAGGCATAAGAGCATTGGATTGTAGAATTTTTTATCTAGAAACCAATGAAAAAAAACTATAATACAATTATATTATTGATCATATACATTGAATTTCAATGGATCATACATTTACCTTCAACTAAAAAATTACCACATTAAAATTCCAAGTCTTAAAATTTAAGAATTTTTACTTTTTACTAAAATCAATACAATTTTGTAAAATAAAGTAAAAAGGTTAATTAAATACAAAAAATAAAAAATCTTGGTCTAAAATCTTTTAATATTTCTTTTAGTTAAGTATTTGAAAATGAATATTTAAAAGAAAAACTATATCTTATGGATATATTCAAATCTCTAAAGACATAAATATTTCCATGTCAAAGTTGTCGTATTTGAACATTTTGTTATCATGCCATGTAAAAAATATCATTAAATGTAATATTAATATTACTATTATAAATTCAATAACTTAGGATTAGTACAATACTACATAAATATAATATTAAATTTGTTATATTATAATATATACTAATATATCATGATATGTATTGGCTTTCAACATATATGAGAAGGAAGAACAAGGATGTGGTGATAGAGGTGGAGAGATAGAGGGAGTGAGCGGAAGGGAGAGAAAGGGAGAGAGAAGAAGGATTAAAGAGGAATTGAGAGAGGAGGAGGAGAGAGGGAGGGATAAAGAAATGGAGTTGGAAGGAAAGAGAGCGAAGTGAAGAAGAATCACATAGAGAGAGAAAAGTGGAATGAGAGAGAAGGATTGGAGAGATTGAGAGAGCGTGTATATGTTTGGGGTGAGATAGAGAGATAAAGAAGGAGAAATAGAGAGAATGTGGGGAGAGAAGGAGACATAGTGATAGAGTTTGAGGGAGGAGAAACAGATATATACATAGACAAAGAGATGGGGGGGGAGACAAAGGGAGGCGGGAGAGAATGGGAGAAAGAGAATGAGTGAGGATGGGAGAGAAAGAGGGATCTAAGAAGAAATAAACAAAGAGAGAAAGGTGGAGAGAGAGAGAGAGAGAGAGAGAGAGAGAGACAGAGAGAGTGATAAGGGAGATGGAGAGAGAGGGAGAGAGAGGGAGAGAGAAAAGGAGAGGAAAAGGGAGGGAGAGATAAATAAATATGGAGAAAGAGTGGGTATGTTTTGGGGGTGATATGGAGAGACAAAGGAGAGAGAGACACAGAGATAGATATATAGATGGAAGGTGAATAGAAGGAAGGTTAGAGAGATACATAGAGTGAGATATAGATAGATATGGAGGGATAAATCATGTGTCTTTGGGTTCGGGTGAGATAGAGAGAAAAAGAAGAAGAGATGGAGGGAGATATAAATATAGAAGGATGGATGTAAGAAGAAAGACATAGAGAGAGAAAGGTGAAGAGAGAGAGAGGGAGTGAGGAGAGAAAGAGGGAAGAGAGATAGAGGGTGGGAGAGAGGGAGAGAAGGGGAAGAGAGAGTGATGTAGGAGCATTGGACACTAGCCTGCAATGTGAGAGAATTGTCCACATGTTGTGGCTAGGAGAGTTCGAAATTGTTCAAAGATATGTACCAGCAAGGTGTCAATACCTTAGCTGTCTGTTGCACTTAGAGAAATTAGGTTTAGTTTAATAACTGAAGAAGCCGAACAGTTTGATTCATGTCTATCTATTTAGTTTTTGTTGATAGGATATTATGTAATTAGGCCTTTTTGTTAAGAATAAAATGGTCCTCAAGGAGGAGCTGAAGAGTCATGTTATAAAATGGAACCTCTGATACAGAGTAAAGGGGGGAATTTTGCAGTAGAAGACTGAGTTGAGAGGTTTTTTCTCTCTGTTTTAAATAAAAGAGCGGAATTTTTATTATCTTTGTGTATTTGGTAATTTCCCGAATGGCTCATTCTTTCGAACCCATGAGTTCTATATGTTGAATGGACTGTAGTTAACATACTTAGTCTCTGTGTGAAGATGCATATTTCCTGAAGGAAGTTGAATCTGCGTTTTCTATGTATAACTTGAATGAGACGCTATTCTATGTGAACCCTCATTGTTTTTCTATCTTCATTTGAATTCATATCCTCTGCAAAAAAATTGAATGTGTTTAGTTGTATTGAATCCCTGAGGGAGGTCAGTTAATGGACTCTGTGAAAGAGTGAGACCATAGTTATGCTCTGTTTATGCTAGGGATATTAGCCTCTGTCTGTTAGAGCAAGTGCACTGTTTGTTAGTGGTTGAACGATATCAATAAGGATGTTCACAAACCCAAGAGAAGGAAAAGTGAAGGAATAAGTTAAACTCGCATGGAAATTCGAGCTGTCTCTGTTCAATTACTGGAAGTGGTTTCGAGAACGCAAACCACCTATTTTGCACCGCTTTTGGTACGGAGGTGAAACCACAAGAAAAAAACCAGATCCAATAAATTTTCGACACGTCGTGTTTGTAAAACCGCCCATTTTTCATTTTTTCTAGAGCGTTAACGCTCGACCCTTGAAAAAATGCGAGAGAAGTCCGCACCATTTGATCTGGAGGATGGAAGATCAAACAGTTTTCAAAACTAAACGTGCACGGGCCAGCGGGTTTTTGTGTATTAAATGTTTATTTAATATATTAAAGGTGAACAGTGGATGTGTGGGGCCCGATGTATAAGAAAATGTCGCTTTTATAGAATTAAAGGAAGATTGTTATTATAAGTCGAAGTTAGATGTTTGGGGCTTCGAACAATAGTCTAATGTGCGGTTAGTGAATGAAATATAATAGTTGGGGCGCTTTATTAAAAGGTCAAGGATTATATTATAGGAGGGGGTATATAACATTTGGCCATTGCATTTCATTAATCAAATATTGTTGAGTGTAACAGAAACAAGAAAGTGTGAAGGCTCCTGTAGTGAATGAAAAGAAAAAGAGAGACCAACTCTCGTTGGCGCCTGTGCTCCATTTTTGCTGTCATTTGTGGTATCAGAACTATTTTTAAGACATTTTTCAGAGACTTAATAGACTTCCAAGGCTGAAAGAAGAACTACAGCATGGTTTTCCAAGTTGCTAGAGGTGCTGCTAGAAGAAGAGGCAGACTAGTTGCCAATGCAGAAGTATTGGAGACCCTGCAGCGGGTCCAAGCCAAATTGGACGCAATGGAATTAGGAAATCTAAGAGATCTTGAATATGTCAGTGAACCTAAAACTAAAGAAGAGGCAGGAGAGAATACTGAGATTCCTCCTGAGCTGAGACTCCTTAAATCTATTATGGGGTCTACTACTAAGCCTAGAATTGAAGTGTCAAGCTTTGCAGGAGGATTGGATCTGGGAGAGTTGATAGACTGGGTTAATGAGATGAAAAAATGTTTTGATTATGAAGAAATGGGTGAAGACAAAATATTCAAGTTTGCAGTGAAAAATTTGAAGGGACATGCTGCACTTTGGTGGGATGAAGTGCAAGCAGAGAGAAGGAGAGCTGGTAAACAACCAATTAAAAGTTGGATCAAAATGGTGGCAAAACTGAGACGTAAGTTTTTGCCTAGTGATTATTAGGTTATTTTGTTTATAAAAATGCAGAATCTTAGATAGGGATTGCTGACAGTGAAAGAATACACAGAAGAGTTTTATAAAGTGAGTATAAGAGCTAGACAATTCCAAGAAACATCAGAGAAGGTTGCCAGGTATGTGAATGGTCTCAAGTTGGAGATCCAAGATGAGATAGGTATTCTGTCTCCTAAGACAGTTGAAGAGGCTTATCAAATGGCCTTGAAAGCTGGAGAAAAACACTTGAGAAAGCAGTCTGCTAGAGGAAGAGATACTTTCCGAGGAAATGGAAGTCAAGGTGGTAGAGGAAAGTCTACAGCACCGAAGGATGGAGCTAGCAATAACTCACCTCAGAATGCATCCACAGAGGGTGATGCAAGAGACATAAGGGGTTCCTATAGATGAAGAGGAGGCAGAGGCAGAGGAAGAGAAATAAGTTGTTATAGATGTCACCAATTGGGACATAAACACTATGAGTGCCCAGAGAATATGGGTACCGGTCAGAGGAATGAAATTGTTGCTCAGGTTGGAGAAGAGGCAACAAGGTTGTCTGAAGCAGAAGAAGCAGTTTTGCCAGAAAAGGGAGAGTCTTTGGTGGTCAATAAATTTTTGTTGAAGAAAACAAAAGAAGTTGTTGAACCAGCACAGAGAAAGACTTTGTTCAGGAGTGTGTGCAAGGTCCAGGGGAAATGTTGTCAGTTGGTCATTGATAGTGACAGCACAGAAAATTTGGTCTCTACAGAGGTGATAGAGAAATTAAATTTGAAGAAAATGGAACACCCAACTCCCTACAAGGTGTCATGGCTCCATAAAGGGCACCAGCTGATTGTGAAAGAGCAATGTCAGATAGAGTTGCAGATGGGCAACTACAAAGATAAGGTCATGTGTGATGTGATGCCTATGAATGTGTGCCACATACTACTGGGCAGATTGTGGCAGTATGAGAGAGCAGCAGTACATGATGGTAAGAGGAACACTTACAAGTTCTTTAAGGATGGAGTACACCACACATTGATACCCATGGAGGAAGGAGAACCATCAAGCAGAAAGTCTGATCCAAAGACTTCATTGCTAAGTGGGAAGGAGTACTTGTAGCAGATTGAAGATGAAGAGGTAAATTTTTCTTTAGTTTGCAAACCTAAAGTAGTACTTACTTCCACAAAATTTTTTGATTTCCCTATAGAAATTCAAGAAATGATGGACAGTTATTGTGATATTGTTGTGGATGATTTTCCTGATGAATTGCCACTTGTAAGAAAAATCAGCCATCAGATAGATTTTATTCCAGGATCGAATCTGCCAAACAAAGAAGCCTACAGAATGATGCCCATAGAGAATGAAGAAATTAGAAAACAAGTGCAGGAATTGGTTGACAAAGGTTTGATCAGAGAGAGTTTGAGTCCATGTGCAGTACCAACAGTGTTGAGCCCAAAGAAAGATGGAGGTTGGAGAATGTGCATTGATTCAAAAGCCATCAACAAGATAACAATCAGGTATAGATTCCATTTACCTAGGATTGAAGATTTAATGGATTGTTTGAGTGGGGAAAAATATTTTTCAAAATTGGATTTGAAAAGTGGATATCATCATATTAGGATAAAGGAGGGTGATGAATGGAAAACTTCCTTTAAAACAAATGAAGGACTGTATGAGTGGTTGGTAATGCCTTTTGGGTTGTCAAATGCACCTATTACTTTTATGAGGCTCATGAATGAAGTGTTAAAAGAATTTATTGGTAAATTTGTGATAGTGTATCTCGATGACATTTTAGTTTTCAGCAAAACAAAGGAAGAACATTTAAGGCATCTTAATTATGTCTTCAAGAAGTTACATCAAGAGAAGTTGCTGATAAATTTAAAGAAGTTTTCATTCATGAAAGAAGAGTTGGTATATCTGGGTTTTTTTGTTTCTGCTGAAGGACTGAAGATGGATCCAGAAAAGGTCAGGGAAATTGTAGAGTGGCCTTCACCAAGAAGCATTTTTGAGGTAAGAAGTTTCCACGGACTTGCCAGTTTTTACAGAAAATTCATAAGGAATTTTAGAAAGATTAATGCACCCATCATTGAAACAATAAAGAAGGACAAACAACCATTCAAATGGATTTCTGTAGCAGAAAATAATTTTAAGCTTTTGAAATAGAATATAGCTGAAAAGCTTGTTCTAGTTTTGCCTGATTTTAACAAGCCATTTCAAGTGAAGTGTGATGTGAGTGGAGAAGCTATTGGAGTTGTTTTGAGTCAAGATGATAGGCCTGTAGCATACTTTAGTGAGAAGCTGAATGAGACAAGAAGAAAGTATTCCTCTTATGAAAAATAATTTTATGCAATTGTGCAAGCATTGAAGAAGTGGAGGCATTATTTAATGTCCAAGGAGTTTGTGTTATACTCAGATAATCATGCTTTACAATATATTATGCAGCAACCTAAATTGAATCATAAACATGCCAAATGGATTGAATATCTCCAGAGTTTTAATTTTTTTTTGAAGCATATAAGTGGCCAAGAAAATAAAGTAGTTGATGCTTTGAGTAGGAGAAACATGCTTGTTCAAGAAAACCAGTTTGAAGTGGTAGGATTTGACTTTCTTAAGGAAATTTATAAGACAGATTCAAATTTTAAAGAAACATTTGAAGCATGTTGTAACCCTGTTTTGACATATAGGAGTCAGTGGTTGTATTAATTCTTGCAAAAGGACTTATTGTTCAGAAGAAATCAATTACGTGTGCCAAATTTTTCCATGAGGGAGAATTTAATCAAAGAAAAGCATAGTGGTGGACTTGCTGGACATTTTGGCACTGATAAAACTTATGAGCAGCTGAGTCATTTTTATTATTGGCCCAAGATGATAATTGAAGTGGAAAAATTTATGAAGAACTGTAAAATTTGTCAATATGCAAAGGGGAGAAGCCAGAATGCAGGATTGTACATTCCATTGCCTATTCCAGACAGGCCTTGGGACATGGTGAGTAGGGATTTTTTTTTAAGATTTCCAAAGACACGGAGAGGGAATGATGCAATATTTGTTGTAGTTGACAGATTTTCCAAGATGGCACATTTTATTCCATGTTATAAAACTAGTGATGCCACCCATGTTGCTAATTTGTTTTTCAAAGAAGTTGTTAGATTGCATGGGTTTCCCAAGAGTGTTTTTTTTTACAGAGATACTAGATTTGTGGGTCATTTTTGGAGGACATTATGGAAGAAACTTGGTACTAAATTGAGTTTCAGCTCAAATTATCATCCTCAGACTGATGGACAAACTGTGGTAGTAAATAGGAGTCTGGGAAATATTTTGAGAAGTCTTGTAGGAGAGCATCCCAAGCAGTGGGACCATATTTTGCCACAGGAAGAATATGCATACAATGATTCACTAAAAAGAAGTACAGGACAGAGCCCATTCCATATTGTTTATGGAATGCACCCTAGGGGAGTGTCTGAATTAAAAAACTTGGGAAAGGTAGAGTTGAGGAGTGATAATGGAGAAGAATTTGCTTCAGAGATCTAAGCAATACATGAGCAAGTAAAACAATAACTACAAGGGCAGAGCAGATTTTAGCAGAAAAGAAGTAAATTTTGAAGTTGGAGATTTGGTTTTGGCACACTTGAGGAAGGAAATATTTCCAAAGAAGCAGTATAAAAAATTGAAGTTCAAGAAGATTGGACCATGCGAGATATTGAGAAAATTTTATGCTAACGCTTATGAGATTGAATTGCCTCCTGATGTTGGGATATCTCCCACTTTTAATGTTGCAGATTTGTATAGGTATGAAGATGATGTCACAGATGAAGGACCAGCATATAAAAAGAAGATTTAATGGGTAAAACAGTTACCTCCAGCGCAGCCCTTACAGCCAGAGAATATCTTGGACAAGAAGGTGTTCAAAAGGACTAGAGGACAAGAGTATTTCCAGTACTTGATCAAGTGGAAGGACCATCCAGATGAAGATGCTACTTGGGTGACAGAAGCTATGTTACAGAAGCTAGGCAATTCTGTGAAAGAGCTCATGGATAGGAGTCAATGAAGAAAATTTCCCTCGGGAGTCTGATGCAGGAACATTCGACACTAGCCAGAAATGTGAGAGAATTGTCCACATGTTGTGGCTAGGAGAGTTCGAAATTGTTCATAGATATGTACCAGCAAGGTGTCAATACCTTAGCTGTCCGTTGCACTTAGAGCAATTAGGTTTAGTTTAATAACTGAAAAAGTCGAACAGTTTGATTCGTGTCTATCTGTTTAGTTTCTGTTGATAGGATATTATGTAATTAGGACTTTTTGTTAAGAATAAAATGATCCTCAAGGAGGAACTGAATAGTCATGTTATAAAATGGAACCCCCGATACAGAGTAAAGGGGGGAATTTTGCAGTAGAAGACTAAGTTGAGAGGTTTTTTCTCTCTATTTTAAATAAAAGAGAAGAATTTTTGTTATCTGTGTGTATTTGGTAATTGCCCGAATGGCTCATTCCTTCAAACCCATGAGTTCTATGTGTTGAATGGATTGTAGTTAACATACTCAGTCTCTGTGTGAAGATGCATATTTCCTGAAGGAAGTTGAATCTACGTTTTCTATGTATAACCTGAATGAGAGCCTATTCTATGTGAACCCTCATTGTTTTTCTCTCTGCCTTTGAATTCATATCCTCTGCAAAAAAATTGGATGTGTTTATTTGTATTGAATCCCCGAGGGAGGTCAGTTAATGGACTCTGTGAAAGATTGAGACCATAGTTATGCTTTGTTTATGCTAGGGATATTAGCCTCTGTCTGTTAGAGTGAGTGCACTGTTTGTTAGTGGTTGAAAGATATCAACAAGGACGTTCAAAAACCCATGCGAAGACGAAAAAGTGAAGGAATAAGTTCAACTTGCGTGGAAATTCGAGCTGTCTCTGTTCAATAACTGGAAGTGGTTTCGAGAACGCAAACCACCTATTTCGCACTACTTTTGGTCCGGAGGTGAAACCACAAGAAAAAAACCTGATCCAATAAATTTTCGCCACGTCGTGTTTGTAAAACCGCTCATTTTGCATTTTTTTCTGGAGCGTTAACGCTTGACCCTTGAAAAAATGCGAGAGCGGTCTACACCGTTCGATCTGGAGGACGAAAGATCAAACGGTTTTCACAACTGAACATGCACGATCCAGTGGGCTTTTGTGTATTAAATGTTTATTTAATATATGAAAGGTGAACAGTGGATGTGTGGGGCCCGATGTATAAGAGAATGTCACCTTTATAGAATTAAAGGAAGATTATTATTATAAGTCGAAGTTAGATGTTTGGGGCTTCAAACAATATTCTAATGTGTGGTTAGTGAATGAAATATAATAGTCAGGGCGCTTTATTAAAAGGTCAAGTATTATATTATCGGAGGGGGTATATAACATTTGGCCATTGTATTTCATTAATCGAATATTGCTGAGTGTAACGAAAACAAGAAAGTGTGAAGGCTCCTGTAGTGAATGAAAAGAAAAAGAGAGACCAGCTCTCCTTGGCGCCTGTGCTCTATTTTTGCTATCATTTGTGGTATCAGAGCTATTTTTAAGACATTTTGCAGAGACTGAATAGACTTCCAAGGCTGAAAGAAGAATTCGGGCATGGTTTTCCAAGTTGCCAGAGGTGCTGCTTGAAGAAGAGGCAGACTAGTTGCCAATGCAGAAGTATTGGAGACCCTGCAGCGGGTCCAAGCCAAATTGGACGCAATGGAATTAGGACATCTAAGAGATCTTGAAGATGTCAGTGAACATGAAACTGAAGAAGAGGCAGGAGAGAATGTTGAGATTCCTCCTGAGCTGAGACTCCTTAAATCTATTCTGGGGTCTACTACTAAGCCTAGACTTGAAGTGTCAAGATTTGCAGGAGGATTGAATCCAGGAGAGCTGATAGACTAGATTAATGAGATGAACAAATGTTTTGATTATGAAGAAATGGGTGAAGACAAAAGAGTCAAGTTTGCAGTGAAAATTTTGAAGGGACATGCTGCACTTTGGTGCTATGGAGTGCAAGCAGAGAGAAGGAGAGCTGGTAAATAGCTAATTAAAATTTGGACCAGAATGGTGGCAAAACTGAGACGTAAGTTTTTGCCTAGTGATTATCAGGTTATTTTGTTTAGACAAATGAAGAATCTTATATAGAGATTGCTGACAGTGAAAGAATACACAGAAGAGTTTTATAAAGTGAGTATAAGAGCTGGACAATTCCAGGACACAGTAGAGAAGGTTGCCAGGTATGTGAATGGTCTCAAGTTGGAGATCCAAGATGAGATAGGTATTCTGTCTCCTAAGACATTTGAAGAGGCTTATCAAATGGCCTTGAAAGCTGAAGAAAAACTCTTGAGAAAGCAGTATGCCAGAGGAAGAGGTACTTTCCGAGGAAATGGAAGTCAAGGTGGTAGAGGAAGGTCTACAACACCGAAGGATGGAGCTAGCAATAGCTCACCTCAGAATGCATCCACAGAGGGTGATGCAAGAGACATAAGGGGTTCCTATAGAGGAAGAGGAGGCAGAGGTAGATGAAGAGAAGTAATGTGTTATAGATGTCACCAATTGGGACATAAACACTATGAGTGCCCAAAGAATATGGGTACCAGTCAGAGGAATTAAATTGTTTCTCAGGTTGGAGAAGAGGCAACAAGGTTGTCTGAAGCAGAAGAAGCAGTTCTACCAGAGAAGGGAGAGTATTTGGTGGTCAATAAAGTTTTGTTGAAGAAAACAAAAGAAGTTGCTGAACCAACACAGAGGAAGACTTTGTTCAGGAGTGTGTGCAAGGTCCAGGGGAAATACTGTCAGTTGGTCATTGATAATGACATCACAGACAATTTGGTCTCTACACAGGTGATAGAGAAATTAAATTTGAAGACAAGGGAACACCCAACTCCCTACAAGGTGTCATGGCTCCATAAATGGCACCAGTTGATTGTGAAAGAGAAATGTCAGACAGAGTTGCAGATGGGCAACTACAAAGATAAGGTCATGTGTGATGTGATGCCTATGAATGTGTGCCACATACTACTGGGCAGACCATGGCAGTATGACAGAGCAGCTCATTACATGATGGTAAGAGGAACACTTACAATTTCTTTAAGGATGGATTACACCACACATTGATACCCATGGAGGAAGGAGAACCATCAAGCAGAAAGTACGATCCAAAGACTTCATTGTTGAGTGGGAAGGAGTAATTGAAGCAGATTGAAGATGAAGAGGTAAATTTTGCTTTAGTTTGCAAACCTAAAGTAGTACTTACTTCCACAAATATTTCTGATTTGCCTATAGAAATTCAAGAAATGTTGGACAATTATTGTGATATTGTTGTGGATGATTTGCCTGATGAATTGCCACCTGTAGGAAAAATCAGCCATCAGATAGATTTTATTCCAGGATCGAATCTTACAAACAAAGCAACCTACAGAATGATGCCCATAGAGAATGAAGAAATCAGAAAAGAAGTGTAGGAATTTGTTGACAAAGGTCTGATCAAAGAGAGTTTGAGTCCATGTGTAGTACCAGCAGTGTTGAACCCAAAGAAAGATGGAGGTTGGAGAATGTGCACTGATTCAAGAGCCATCAACAAGATAAAAATCAGGTATAGATTCCATTTACCTAGGATTGAAGATTTAATGGATTGTTTGAGTGGTGCAAAATATTTTCCAAAATTGGATTTGAAAAGTGGATATCATCAGATTAGGATAAAGGAGGGTGATGAATGGAAAACTGCCTTTAAAAAAAATGAAGGACTGTATGAGTGGTTGGTAATGCCTTTTGGGTTGTCAAATGCACCTAGTACTTTTATGAGGCTCATGAAAGAAGTGTTAAAAGAATTTATTGGTAAATTTGTGATAGTGTATCTGGATGACATATTAGTTTTCAGCAAAACAAAGGAAGAAAATTTAAGGCATCTTAATTATGTCTTGAAGAAGTTACATCAAGAGAAGCTACTGATAAATTTAAAGAAGTGTTCATTCATGAAAGAAGAGCTGGTATATTTGGGTTTTTTTGTTTCTGCTAAAGGACTGAAGATGGATCCAGAAAAGGTCAAGGCAATTGTGGACTGGCCTTCACCAAGAAGTGTTTTTGAGGTAAGAAGTTTCCATGGACTTGCCAGTTTTTACAGAAAATTCATAAGGAATTTTAGAAAGATTAATGCACCCATCATTGAAACAATAAATAAGGACAAACAACCATTCAAATGGACTGCTGAAGCATAAAAGAATTTTAAGCTTTTGAAATAGAAGATAGCTGAAAAGCTTGTTCTATTTTTGCCTGATTTTAACAAGCCATTTCCAGTGAAGTGTGATGCTAGTGGAGAAGCTATTGGAGCTTTTTTGAGTCAAGATGATAGGCCTGTAGCATACTTCAGTGAGAAGCTGAATGAGACAAGGAGAAATTATTCCTCTTATGAAAAATAATTTTATGCAATTGTGCAAGCATTGAAGAAGTGGAGGCATTATTTAATGTCCAAGCAGTTTGTGTTATACTCAGATAATCATGCTTTACAATATATTATGCAGCAACCTAAATTGAATCATAAACATGCCAAATGGATTGAATATATCTAGAGTTTTAATTTTGTTTTGAAGCATATAAGTGGCCAAGAAAATAAAGTAGTTGATGCTTTGAGTAGGAGAAACATGCTTGTTCAAGAAAACCAGTTTGAAGTGGTAGGATTTGGCTTTCTTAAGGAACTTTACAAGACAGATTTAGATTTTAAAGAAGCATTTGAAGCATGTTGTAACCCTATTTTGACAGATAGGATTCAGTGGTTGGATTACTTCTTGCAAAAGGACTTATTGTTCAGAAGAAATCAATTATGTGTACCAAATTGTTCCATGAGGGAGAATTTAATCAAAGAAAAGCATAGTGGTGGACTTGCTGGACATTTTGGTACTGATAAAACTTATGAGCAGCTTCTCGTTATTTTTATTATTGGCCAAAGATGAGAACTGAAGCGGAAAAATTTGTGAAGAACTGTAAAATTTGTCAATATGCAAAGGGGAGAAGTGAGAATGCAAGATTGTACATTCCATTGCCTATTCCAAAGAGGCCTTGGGACATGGTGAGTATGGATTTTGTTTTAGGATTTCCCAAGACATAGAGAGGGAATGATGCAATATTTGTTGTAGTTGACAGATTTTCCAAGATGGCACATTTTATTCCATGTTATAAAACTAGTGATGCCACCCATGTTGCTAATTTGTTTTTCAAAGAAGTTGTTAGATTGCATGGGTTGCCCAAGAGTATTTTTTTTGACAGAGATACTAGATTTGTGGGTCATTTTTGGAGGACATTGTGGAAGAAACTTGGTACTAAATTGAGTTTCATCTCAACTTATCATCCTCAGACTGATGGAAAAATTGCGGTAGTAAATAGGAGTCTGGGAAATCTTTTGAGAAGTCTTGTAGGAGAGCATCCCAAGTAGTGGGACCATATTTTTCCACAGGCAGAATATGCATACAATGATTCACTAAAAAGAAGTACAGGACAGAGCCCATTCCATATTGTTTATGGAATGCACCCTAGGGGAGTGTCTGAATTAAGAAACTTGGGAAAGGCAGAGTTGAGGAGTGCTGATGGAGAAGAATTTGCTTCAGAGATCCAAGAAATACATGATCAGGTAAAACAGCAGCTACAAGGCAACAACATCAAATACAAGGGCAGAGTAGATTTGAGCAGAAAAGAAGTCAATTTTGAAGTTGGAGATTTGGTTTTGGCACACTTGAGGAAGGAAAGATTTCCAAATAAGCAGTATAACAAATTGAAGTTCAAGAAGATTGGACCATGCAAGATACTGAGAAAATTTTATGCTAATGCTTATGAGATTGAATTGCCTCCTGATCTTGGGATATCTCCCACTTTTAATGTTGCAGATTTGTACAGGTATGAAGATGATGGCACAAATGAAGGACCAGCATATAAAGAGTAGATTAAATGGGTAAAACAGTTACCTCCAGTGCAGCCCTTACAGCCAGAGAAGATCTTGGACAAGAAGGTGTTAAAAAGGACTAGAGGACAAGAATATTTCCAATACTTGATCAAGTGGAAGGACCAGCCAGATGAAGATGCTACTTAGGTGACGGAAGCTATGTTGCAGAAGCTAGGCAATTCTGTGAAAGAGCTCATGGATAGGAGTCAATGAAGAAAATTTCCCTTGGGAGTCTGATGCAGGAGCATTGGAAACTAGCCAGAAATGTGAGAGAATTGTCCACATGTTGTGGCTAGGAGAGTTCGAAATTGTTCAAAGTATGTACCAGCAAGGTGTCAATACCTTAGCTGTCTGTTGCACTTAGAGCAGTTTGGTTTAGTTTAATAACTGAAGAAGCCGAACAGTTTGATTCGTGTCTATCTTTTAAGTTTCTGTTGATAGGATATTATGTAATTAGGCCTTTTTATTAAGAATAAAATGGTCCTCAAGGAGGAACTAAACAGTCATGTAACAGTTTATAAAATGGAACCCTCGATACAGAGTAAAGGGGGGAATTTTGCAGTAAAAGACTGAGTTGAGAGGTTTTTGCTCTCTATTTTAAATAAAAGAGTGGAATTATTGTTATCTTTGTGTATTTGGTAATTGCCCAAATGGCTCAGTCCTTCGAACCCATGAGATCTGTGTGTTGAATGGATTGTATTTAACATACTCAGTCTCTGTGTGAAGATGCATATTTCCTGAAGGAGGTTGAATCTTTGTTTTCTGTGTATAACCTAAATGAGAGCCTATTCTGTGTGAACCCTTGTTGTTTTTTTTTCTACCTTTGAATTCGTATCCTCTGAAAAGAAATTGAATGTGTTTAGGTGTATTGAATCCCTGGGGGAGGTTGATTAATGGACTCTGTGAAATAGCTAGACCATAGTTATGCTCTGTTTATGCTAGGGATATTAGCCTCTGTCTATTAGAGTGAATGCATTGTTTGTTAGTGGTTGAACGATATCAATAAGGACGTTCACAAACCCAAGAGGAGAAGGCAAAGTTAAGGAATAAGTTAAACTCGCGTGGAAATTCAAGCTGTCACTGTTCAATTACTAGAAGTGGTTTCGAGAACCCAAACTGCCTATTTCGCACCAATTTTGGTCCGAAGGCGAAACCACGAGAAAAAAAAAACCAATCCAATAAAATTTCGCCATGTCGTGTTTGTAAATCCTCCCATTTCACATTTTTTATGGAGCGTTAATGCTCGACCCTTGAAAAAATGCGAGAGCGGTCGCACTGTTCAATCTGGAGGACGAAAGATCAAATGGTTCTCGCAAATGAACGTGCACGAGGGCTAATTCTAGGTATGACCCAGTGGGTTTTTGTGTATTAAATGTTTATTTAATATATGAAAGGTGAACAGTGGATGTGTGGGGCCCGATGTATAGGAAAATGTCGCGTTATAGAATTAAAGGAAGATTATTGTTATAAGTCGAAGTTAGATGCTTGGGGCTTCGAACAATAGTCTAATGTGTGGTTAGTGAATGAAATATAATAGTCTGGGCACTTTATTAAAAGGTTAAGGATTATATTATCAGAGGGGTTATATAACATTTGGCCATTGTATTTCATTAATCGAATATTGCTGACTGTAATGGAAACCAGAAAGTGTGAAGGCTCCCGTAGTGAATGAAAAAAAAAGAGAGAGACCAGCTCTCCTTAGCACCTGTGCTCCATTTTTGTTGTCAGAGAGAGAGAGAGAGGAAGGGAGAGGAATAGGGAGGGAGAGATATATAAATATGGAGAAAGAATGTGTTTGTTTTAGGGTGATATAGAGAGACAAAGAGAGATATATATATAGTTGGGAGGTGAAGAGAGGGAAGAAGAGAGAGATATATAGATATGGAGAGAGAAAGCATGAATGTTTTTGGGGGTGAGATAGAGACACTAATAAGGAGAGATGGAGACAGATATAGATATAGATGCGTAGGCGGAGGGGGGGGGTGGAGGGAAAAAGATTTTTTTCACTTGATGCATTGATTTCAATGTAGATGGTGATTTGTAATCCTATTTTATTCCTTGCATTTAAGGAGATAAACTGAAGGACATGGGAGAGGAGGAATGAAGAGAGCAAGAATGAGAGGAGTGAGAGAGGGAGTGAAGGGTAAGAGAGAGAGAGAGAGAGAGAGAGAGAGAGATGGGGGTAGAGAGAGGGAGCTAGGAGAGAAAGGACCTGAGAGAGAGAGGATATGGAGGGATAGAGAGGAGAAGATATGGAGGAAAAAGAGATGGATTTGGAAGTGGAGAGAGGGAGGGAATAAGAAATACATACAAAGAGAAGTGAAGCGAGATAGAGAGAGAGGGGGAGTGAAAAGGACGAGATGGAGAGAGAGTGTTTATGTTTGGGTGTGAGATAGAGAGACAGAGGAGGAGAGATGGAGGGAGATACAGATATATATGGAAGAATGAGATAAGGAAGAATATTTCTTTCATTAAATGCATCGAATTCATGATAGATGTTGATTTCTAATCCTATTTTATTTCTTGCACTAGATGATTGGATTTTAGTGTAGATGTTGATTTATAATGACATTTGATTGCTTAAAATAGATGTACCGATTTCAATGTAGATGTTGATTTATAATACTATTTTATTGTTTCATTAGATGCATTGATTTTAGTGTGGATGTTTTTCTAATTCTATTTTATTTCTTTCACTAAATACATTGAGTAAAGTTTAGAGGTTGATTTATAATTCTAATTGATTACTTGCACTAGATGCATTAATTTAAGTGTAGATGGTAATTTATAATCCTAATTTATTGCTTGCACTAGATGCATTGATTTCAATGTAGATGGTGATTTCTAATCCTATTTCATTTCTTTCACTAGATTTTTTCTAATCTTATTTGATTGTGTCCATTAGATGCATTTATTTTAGCGTAGATGATGATTTCTGATTTGATGTAACTCAATGTATTATGGTACATTAACTTAAAATGACTATATTAACAATGTGCATTAATTTCAGTGTAAGCACAAAAAAATGATTGAAAATTTGCAATGATTTTTGTGTTATAGTAATTCAACCTATTAACATTGGAGAGAAAGAGCGACAAGCTATGATGTTTACTACAATAGTTCAAGTTAAAGAATTGAAATATTTATGATATCAACCAACCTTTTCATATAATGTATATGAAAATAGGGAAAAACTAACCAATAATGTAAATATTTTATAAATGTGTCACAATTTATCTTGCACATCGGCTCTTGCAGAACATGTGGATAAATCTTGTCACCATGTATGAATTGAAGACTCCAAAGTCATTGCTAAGGTGGACCACTTCCATAATAGGAAGCTTAGGGAAGCCATTGATATTGAGCGACATTCTAAGAATCTCAATAGCAATGATGGTTAGAAGTTGAGTAAGAGTTGGACTCCAACACTCTCTAGATGATTTCCCCACCCCCTTGCATTAGGTTTCCTTTTGCTTTTAGTCTATGTTTGGTATATATTTTTAGGGTTTTATTTCCCTTCCTTTTTCCTTTTTATTAGGTCTTTATTATTTTCCTCTAGAATTTATTTATATTCCCCTTGATATTATCTTATATATTATCCTATGTTTTGTATTATCTTATATAATCACCTATCTATTATATTAATAAATAATTAAATTTCTAACATTATATATATAGTTTATTAATCAATAATTTTAGTTAAAAAAATTTATTATTACTCCCTAATAACTAATTCTTAATGGCTAGTTTTTTGTGGCTAATACCAGGCAATGATGCATGCATACTATTTATTTGATAAAATCGGTTGGATTTTTCACGATGTCCCGAGGATGAACCGCATTATTTAGTTTTAAACGTCGACCAAATCCTAATGTTGTGATTAATTCAAAAAGACAATTATCTACTTTATGGATCCCAAAATTATCACATATAAAATTTCATTATTTCTTCACTTTTGCCAAAAAAAAAAATTATCTAAATATTTTGAAGGAAATAAATTATTTCAAACATTCACAATGAAACAAATGGTTTCAAGAGTAATCTTGATGTAGTAAATTATTAAAACTACTCTTCAAGATATATTTAGTAATACCAGGAGGGACACTATTAGGAATTATTAATTGTCAAAATCTGTGACACCTAAAATAAAATGAAATAAATATGCAATATCAATCATCTTGCAAATTGTTGACAAGATTGTCTCCCTTCTTCATCACCAACTAATTACTGAGAAAATTACATGCACATATAGAAATATAACACAACAATTCTAACATTGACTGAACATTACCATCCAAATTCAAACATATAAACACACAAACCACTTAAATCATCCAACAAACCATTCAAGGAAAGCAACAAAAACAAAATTAAAGAAGAGAACGATATAGTCATGTCAAACAAAGAAAACATAACGTAAATTTCAAAGTATGAATTTTATGTTGAACGTATACATAATAATGGTAATCTAAAAATGTTTCATTGTTACCCTCAACTCGAACAAACCTTGTTCCATCTAACTTCGGATCTATCATGCTTTGAGAGGGATCAAATCTCTTGAGGTGAAAACCTTTCCTCAAATTGTACACTCTAGAGAGAGGTTTTTCCTCAAATTCTCCACTCCAAAAAGAAGGTTTGCACCTCAAAGCATTTGAACCCTCTCAACTCATTATAAAGCTGGAGTTAAATGGATCTAATTAAAGTCCAAAAGTCTATAGTGATGAGAGAGAACGTTAATTCTAGAGTGCTCAAAGGACATTGAGTTAAGGAAAAATGTGAGTTTGATAGAAAGCTCACATCAACGCCTTTGGAAATACACCCCTATGAGTAGTGAGAGAGAATGGTAATTTAGATCTAAATGTTTTATGATATTGTTAAAAATGTGCTTCAATTTTCTTTATATACGCAAAGATATTATGTCTAGTAGAGAAATTGCGTATACAGTATATAGTTAATTCTCCCGGAGTCGAGATCGGTCATTCCATGTCATTCCATTCTATGGATATTTAGCGAGGTGACTGTATGCAAAGGAAGAGTGCCCCTATATTAGGAAAATAAAACTAAGAAAGATTGAAAAAAGGAGGACGTTCTTGTGAAAACTTTGACACTGCATAAGTTCGCATGTAAAGAAGATTGTTTCAGAAAATCCCATCATAGTGTGTGAAATAAATTGAAAGAACTAATGCACCTAGGTGAAACCGAAACAATGCAAATGCTAGAGCATCGGTTCGCAATAGCGATGGTTGGTTCTTCAGGACTCAAGTCAAGGCTCTCTTAGTCACGAAGAACTGAGTCGGGACGTTGTTGGTTAGTAATGAGTCGGGACGTTGTCGGTGAGAGTTGGCATAAGTGGACTACGGCGTGTTACCACAACCCTTATTGGCGATTGTTAAATGTTTAATGGAGTTGTCCTCCCCGACCTTGGGTGCGCCCGTCAGCTAGTCGACCTCGAAGCAAAGGCATGCATGAGAAGGTAAGAATGTGAAAAAAATATCAATCCCCACCAAGCCTGTGGTGAGTTGTTTCGAGTGTTGTACCTACAAAATAAAATTTAAGGCATAAAATCAAGTTGGACCATGATCCGACCATAGAGGAATAATTTTTTAATAGATGGATTCATGTGTAAAAGTGTTGGAAAGGAGGACTTTGTAAAAGAGATCTTGACTTCTATTCATGAAAAGAGAAAAGTATACCATAGTCCGATATATAGAAAGTAGCAACCAACATTCTATTGTATTTGGGAATGTCACCCACATGGATACTTTCGAAGAAAGGAGGTAACAAAGAAAATTTGAAATTTTTGTTCATGGTTTTCATTTGGCAGATCCGTTAGTGGAGGAGGGTAGTGCCATTTGTTCAAACAAAGTGGTAATAGTTCTCTTGGAATTGAGGAACAGAAAGTGATTGAAGCCCCAATATGACCGAGAGAGATGAAGAAAATTGTGGCCAATAAAAGATTGAGGATTGCAATCTCAGAGGATACTGAGGACGGTAGGGATCCTGGAAGTGAAGAAGACATTTTAAGGAAAAGAAAAACGAGCCAGTGGATTTTGTGGTCAGTGAAGAAGAGAAGACGCAAAACTATAGATGTAATGATTGCACTATTTATTTTACTAAACACCGAAAATTTGATCATTTTGTAAAGATATGAATGAGAAAGCAAGATATAAAGGTGAAACACGAGTCAAGAAGAGAGGATGCAAAACTATAGATGTAATGATTGCTCTATTTATTTTATTAATCACCGACAATTTGATCATTTTGTAAAGATAGGACTAAGAAAGCAAGATATAAAGGTGAAACAAATGAGTCAAGTAACTTCGAATAGAGGATAGTGGATACTATAAAGGGATAGGAGATCGATTAAGGAAGTTTCCTAAGATAAGGAACACAATACAGTATTCTTAATGGGCATGAGTCTAGGAGAAAACATTAAGAGGATTGGTCAAACGAAGAGAAAGTGGCGAACGTGGCCTAGAGGAAGAAATTTCCAACAAGGAGGAAAGCTGCTACAAGGAGTGGAAGAAACCCGAGTCAAGTGAAGAGTTGGAAGAGATATTGAGGTTTTACAAAACGAAGAGACCTTGGCACGTAACAAGTCATCGAAGATTAAGTGATCAAGTCCGTATAGTGGACTTTCCTAAATATTTTCTTAAAAGTTGGAGGAGAAAATTGTTATTTCAATAACAATATAATGGGAGAGAAATATTATGCTAATTGAAAGTAGAAGTTAGCCAGAGCAAAATTCTATGTTGGATGAAAAGAAAAGAAGAACACAGAGGAAGAGAAAGGTGTTCTTTAAAGGAAAAAATATAGGCTTCTTCCTAATTAAAATAAAAATCCCAAGTAATTAAGGGGTCTAGACCCTAAAATCATGACACTCCTAAGGGAAAATTTACTGGGAATATGGTATCCCACTAAGGAATATTGAATGTGATGTTATTCCTTGAGGCAAGAATTCTAAGCTTGGGATTGTTGGTGGTAGTGGATTGTTGGTTGGGATAAACTTTCTCTTCCTAATTTTTTCCTTGACTGTAGTCATATAATTGTGATTTTCCTATGTCTATTGAGTTATAATTATGGTTATTAATTATTTCTGTTAATATGAATTTAGTTCGAATTTATTGATTTATGCATGGATGATGGATAATATTGTTGGTTATAGTGTATCTTTGCATGGACATTAGTATTTTATATATATTATAATGTAATTAAGTGGAATGCTCAATTTAGACTAACCTATTCATTTGGAATGGTATATATATATATATATATATATATTTTGCATGTGTGTTAATTCTTAAGGCTAAAAGTATAGTGGTTCACCCTATTCCATAAGCAATCAAGATAGAGAGTGAGTAGGTAGAATTAAGAAAAAGAAATGAATTGTAGAACTATACTACGAGGCAAAAAGAAACGAGGATGAAGTTAAAATATAAATCCCATGCAAGAAGTATGAGATTAAACTCGAAATCATCAAGTAGAGAATATCAAAATGTAGGTTATAATTAAATTTTTGGAATTAAATTGGGACAAGAATTTTATACATGTTAGGAATGGAATATATAAGTTTTTCTAAAAAATAAATAAATATTTAAATTATGTTTGTGAGTATGGTTAAGTCCCATTGTCTAAATTTAGGGGAATATCCCAAATATTTATTTAGAAGGAAACTATCATAATTTTGTTATAATTGAAAGATACCTTAAATAAGCAATTACACACAAAGGATACATAAACAATCCCACTTTAATACCATACAAATTCTGTACAAAAAAAAATATTCAAATGAATGTTAAAAAAAACATAAATTGTAATGAATTACTACTCTAAGGGTAATCCATGAATGATATATATATATATATATATATATATAAAATCCATGGAGGAAACAAATTTATCTATATATGTTATATATTCATAGTATGGTTTGTGGAAAGTTAGTTCATGCTAACTCTATATTCTTTGACTATAGGAAAAGGATTATTATACTTGAACAAATAGTCCACATGGGACACCTACGTCCCTATGCAAAGGAAGGAGTAAGCATTAATGAATTTAAACAAAAATCACTAAACTAATTTTTGGGTAAGTAGGGAGTCGCCTAGTATCCCTTTTAATAAGAGAGAACAAAAAAATCTAGATGTGGGTATAATTGAGTATTCAATTATGAAGCAAACTTTCATGGAACTAGTAATTCTATTTGTTGTAATAGTATATGAGTGTAGTAGTAAAAAATTCAAACAAATTTCAACTATATGTTCCACGAAGAAGTATAAGAGAACAAATGTATACAATTAGGTTGAATAATCATTATTCATAGGAATTTCCATGGTATAAATACAAAAAGGTCAATATGGACCTATTTTTGCAAGAAAATAAATGCAAGAACAAGATTTTACGCCTTCTAACAATATCTACCTCAAACAAGTATCATATTTCCTTTGAAGATTAAATCCCTCTTATGGAAGAAATAGATCATTGCTCTTAATGTACAATCCATAAAACTGTGGTGTTGTGTCATCTCTCGAGGATGCAAGGAACAAAAATAACAAGTACACTCTTGAAAATTAGCCATAAAGCAATTGTGACCGAACTAGGAGAAGAAAAGTCAAATTTAGTCTCAGACAATGAAGGGAAATCCCAAGGATTGATGAGAGTAATGCATATTAATATCCATTAAAACCGTTATAACTGTGACATGGTTTAAAAAAAATATGTCAAAGAAAAACATCATGGGTATTACATTACAGTTGCCACTTTTCTAAAACAATGATTAGAGAAAAGGAGATATACTTGAAAAAATAATTAACCCAGTCTTGTGCCAATTAATTTTAATTTATCATAAGAATACACTCTGAATATATTTCAAAGAGGGGAAAGAGTATTAATTTGTAAAATAAACAAACACCCAAAAAAAATGACCTCAATATAAATTAAGGAAAGGAATTCAAGTTATAATAACACTTCCATGGTCTATTCCTATTCTATAGTGTGATAATGGTATGCTCAGGTTATACCCTTGTAACCCTAGTTCAAGAGATGACCAAACTTGATAAGTGGACGAGGAAAATTCATAAAGACAAAAGGAATGAGATGAAATTACCTCAGTAAGAGGAATCCATGTCAAGAGAATAGGAATCCATGTTAGGAGAAAAATATATTTATGTCACTTCCACGCTCAAAGCATGTATAGTATAAATGAAATGGGTAATTAAAAACCCTAAGACAAATATGAAAACCCTATAGAAATTATAGAAATAACCATCAAGGAATGGATTACCTAAAAGGGGATTGTGGGCAATGATAAATGCAAAGTTTAATGAAGAGGCCTCAAGGAAACTCTCGGCCTCACCATGAGATTTTCTCCTTATTAGTCTTGGCCACAGGCATAGCTGGAACTATTGTAATCGATAAGGTGAATTTAGCATTAGTCTTGCTCTTTTGTTAGTCAAAGTAGATCACCTATAACCAAAGTTTTTAAATATAAGCTGATTGTTGATCAACTATAACCAAAGTTTTGAAACTGACACTGATTTACCATCTTATTGGCCTCTTCCCAAGGCGGGGAGGCAGAAACATAGATTAAAATTATAAATGTGCTTCATATTTTTTAACACATAAATGTTAGGCGACCTAATGATAGCATTAGTAGAAGACATTAAATGCTTATACATGTGAATTCCATCAATGTTTTAGAAGGTGCTTTTGAGAGAGTGCTCTCTAAAACTGCCACATACACTGCCATGCACATATTGGTGTCACCTGCACCGCCTTGCAACAGGCTTGCAAAAACACACCCACACACACCTACGAGGCATCAGTAGTAGGGGCAACTTACTGGAGGCCCGGGATGAATGAAAAAATGCTCGAAGCTCCTTTAGGAATGAAACCTCAACTTTCTTCACTATCAATCCATTGAGGGTCGAGTAATCGTGCATGGACCAGTAGGAGAGTGTAGCTTTTGTAAACATGAATGACGATTCTCAGGACATAGTAGCTGGGGGACAGATAGCAGGCAGTAAGTGCACATTCTATATTGATAATCTACAAACATGCAAGATATTGTAAACATACAAGGCGTCTCCCACTAAGACTTCCAAAAGTGCTCAACTTCAGCATCACAGATGGCTTACCAAGACTGTTGCAACGCGATTGGAGCTCAGATTTAGATGGAATTTTGCTTCATTCATTATGAGAATTACACTTTCACCTCTGTTCTCCATACTTCCTAGGTCGCTGCTCTTGAGAATGTTAAGAGCAATCATGATATTCAAGTTGGCTTCAATGTTGGGGTCGTTTAAGTGTATTTGGTTAGTTGCCCAGTGCACTTCGAGACATATAAAAATTCCCATATGGTACCTTTGCTTGCTTGAAAATTTAAAATTTAAAATTCTCAATCTATATATATTCATAGTTTCACGAAGGTCTTTCTTAATCTGAAAAGGTCGTAGTTATATAAAATTTATTGCACTGAATACAATACCTCCTTTTAGATTGAATCTGGGCTATTTAGTACCTCTTTTTATATTTAAGATGGGTCCTTAGATAGAGATTTTTGTGTAGGCACATTTGCTCAGGATCTCAGAACCTATATCCTCGAGCCTCTGTTATGAGTCTTAAAGTATAAAGATTCCTAGCTTGCATTTGAGGTTCCGTTGCTGCTTTTCTGCGAGACTGTTCTCGTCAAGGACCACCACTTTTCTTATCAAGGATCACCAAGACACAAAATATTTCATCAAAACCTCGAATATTACTTTTAATTTATAAGCTTAGGGAAACAATTTATAAGCTCACGGCAGCACGAGACCATAGGCATTGGAAATACTGGAGGATTTCAAAAGTACTAAAATATTTTGGATTCATGCTTTACTGTAAAAAACTTAAAAAATATTAGACGAATGAAATTTATGATAAAAAACTAGATCCTAAAATTATTCAAAAAAATTTGCCAGCATTTTTAAAGATCTAATGAATTCAGGGTTTTTGTAACATAACCTATTCAAAATCCAGCATAAATTTTCTGTCATAATTAGACAATTGTTTTACAAAATAAGCAACAAAAAGTTAAAAAAATGAAGATTCAACAAAATCATGTAACATAAAAAACCCTTAGCCCATTTTGAAAGGCGCAATATCCGTTAAATATCGCTAAATCGAGATAATAAAATGAATTTTTCGTTATACAACTCGCACTATTTGTCTATATCCAAAGATAAATTATGCCTCACATGTGGATAGAACAACCAAACATGGCAATACTAAGAAGAAAATTGCAACTTCACTAACCTTTACTAAATCTGACAAATTGTCACAAGAAAGAAATAAAATTCAAACGAAACCTCTCATTTCAAAGAAAGAGGTTGAATCTTATTGAATGCACAAATAGATACTATTGTACAAGATACAACAACTGAATAAGATCAGGTTTCTTCTTCATTTAGACGCTCTATTTGGAGCATTGGAAATTCAAAATCTTGTGAGTAGTCCTTTGCAGTGAGTCCATGATGTTTTCAGAATCACCATAACGATCTGTGTGAGCATCTAAACTGGCCAATGTAGAGTTGTTTGAAGGTCCAAGAGACATAAGCGATGGAATCAAAGGCTTTTCCTACAAGATTTTGTGCCAAACAAAGGTAGAACACAATGATCTAAGAAGGCGAAGAACGAAGATGTTCACGTGGCAATCGATGTGCAAATCTTGTTGCTGGTGTTATTAATATATAATTTTTTTATATTTTATTTTATTTTATAATGTTTTTCTTATTGTCATTAAAAGTTATACTATTTAATTTGATTAAATTTATTTTAATTTTTAATTAAAAACAAATTTGATTAATGCTTTCTATTATTGATAATATTTCACTAAGGGAACCTAAGTCCTCACCCTGTTTTCTTAGCAGAAAAACAAGATTCTGGTACTTCGAGAAACATGATATGTCTATGGTTGGGGTTTTGTTATATGATTGAATTATTTTCCTTTGTAGATATTTACAAAGGAAATTGAGATTCATAAACTATGGTTGAGGTTTTGTTATATGATTGAATTATTTTCCTTTGTAGATATTTACAAAGGAAATTGAGATTCATAAATGATCCCTTAAATCGAAACCATGGAACCCTGTTTGTTCCTGAGTATTGCAGGGTACTTTGAAGTTAAGTGTGGTCGTACTCAAACTCAGAATCCCAACATAGATCATGTTTACAATGGCCGAAGTAGAAGAAAAAGCTGACATTCTCAGCATCAACAGGAGTTGGGAACAAAGGATGTAAAACACACACAAAAGCTGACATTCTGCGCATCAATTCATATTCTTGAGACCATTTAGAGAATGTACTTGAAGACACTTTATTCGGATTAACTACTGCAAACATACTGGCTTGAAGTGGGATGATACACGAGTTGGACTAAAATACCAATAGAAAGGAGCTCTATTTGTGGCTAAAAGAGAGTTGTAAATGGTGTCTTCCATGTGATAGTACGGGTATCGTTATCAAATGTCCCTGGAATATTCAAAATTGATGTTAGGTGGAGTGAAGCTTTGGAGGTTTCCATGCATGAAATAGGGGAATGTTATACCTTAAATAGAACCCATTCTCAAAGATACCTCCACACTTTAGTTCCTATTTCTTCTACTGCCTCCAACACAGGTTGTTTTCATTTCATTCCATATTGAAGGATCTTCTATTACACCACCCCTTTGTTGTGAATTTCACATCCTCTGAACTACAAAGGAGAATTATTAAGTGTTGATTAACCATTTGTGGTTTCGTATACATTTCAACGGTCATATTAATGTCATGGTTTTAAGGAAACAGGGTGTATGCATCGCGAATTTGACATAACACTTGTAGTATGCTAACACAGAGTATTCCTACACACTCTATCAATATTTCAAGTATCTACGTTGAAATAAATTGCACCGTGTTGAAGCATTCGTTCGATGTTTTCTTTGTAATGGTTTTTCTTAATACCCTTCGAGCTCTATTGTTACGCTAAGATTCTTCTTTCTTTTTTTCCCATTAGGGGTTTTTCTTAACACCTTTGGAGCTCTATTATTAAGTTAAGTTTCTTCTTTTCTCATTATCACAATTTTGGATTTTGGAAAAGACACAATGGGGTTTGGTTGTTGTCAATATGGGTTGCTCTCATGCTATCATATGCTCTACCGTCCACCTTCATTGTGAAATCTCGACATGTGGCCTTCAAACCTCAACATGACCTTCATCAAAAGGAAGAACAAAGCTTCTTTCAAGATGCATACGTGCGAAAGAGATTGGAGGATAAACTGGCTGCCACACAATTCAAAGTGTCAGTACAAGATATCCCTGGTCATAACGATGCCAATAAAATCAAGGGGGTTCAAAAGCTGGCCAACAACGATAATGGAATTCAAATCTTTTCACGGCATCCAAATAAGTCAATGAATAAAAATGCGATAGCTAAGAAGAAGGGCATTACGATGATGGAATTTCATCCATCATCATCCTTCCATCGCTCAGGGATAGGCCACGATAACCCCCCTGACCCCAGCAATAGTTCCTGCACAAGTTTAGTGGCATTGTTTCAAAAATTCTTCCTTAGGAGACATAGCGGAGACTCCGAGATCGTGCCAATCAAATATAAAGCCCATAGCTCTATACCTGGATTTCCCTCAATGCATTTCACTCTATTGATGAAAACGTTTCTCTATTTGCCACCTTAACTAGTGATCTGTGACGTGACAGCCGTTTACTTACATTCAACTTTCAATGGAATCACATGATCATCCTCTAATGCTGCAACTCAGTCCATAAACCATATTCCATATTCTTTAGACTGTTGACCATTGCTATTCAACAAATCTACCATATTCCATATTCCTTAGACTATTGGCCATTGATATTCAATAGATCTGCCTCCTTATACTATTGACCATTGCAATTCAACAGATCTGGCTGGCGACAGGGATTTGCTGCCTCACAACCCTTCTTGTTAACCTGCAATTCAACCAAGGAAAATAAATTAAATTGAATATCAAAATACAATAACAAAGAGAAGAACGAAGTGCATAAAACGAAATACAATTTTAAAATATTTACTCTTACCAGATGATTCCATGGAGTCTAAATGCGTCTCGTTAAATTTCGGACATGTTAATACATGGATGAAGTGAAAATTATAGCTATTGCAATGTGTATTGGAAAAACAAAACCCTAGCAGCAAATTAGAGCTATTAAACACTCGAGTAGAGCTAAGAAACACTCTCTCTGGTAAGTTTTCAATCGAGAAATGGCCAAATGAGTTGGTGGCTACATTTTCTTTCAACCTAATGGATAACCCTTGAATCGTCATCGTTATTGCGAGGAGAAATCAAAGTTGTTGATTTAATGGTTACATATCCCCGTGAGTGATCATGTGAAAGGTGGGGAATATGTTCGTGGCCCCAAAAAACTCAACCATCTGGCCAAATACTCAGCCCACAATACATGCACGTGTCACCTTTTGAACAAGGAAAATCAAGAACCATAAATACATTGAACATTAAATCGATAGTTTTGTGCCATAGTTATGGTGTGAATAACATTTTTTTATGAAAGGATTAAGAGGAGAAATGGGTGGAGTCCCTGTTTGTATATTTACATAGCCGACTAGACTGCTTTTTCGCCCTGAAAATCATGAAAATTTTGTTAAGATTTTAAGAGAATCCTGCAGAGATTTTTGTAAATCCATCTTATGACTATCAAAATTTAATATTTTGGGTGCCTTTGAGGTTTTTGATGGTGTTGAATCCATTTCCACCATTAAAATCATGATTCAAACATTATTACGGTAAGATTTCTTAAATTTTTTTGACCCATATTTCGGCCAAATTTAACCTTCTAGACAATTTATCCGTCTCGTTAAACAAATCCTATTTACATACTCATCAACCAATGGCTCAATAATGAGAGTAAGAGAGAAAAAAATATACATAGCATTA
Source organism: Pinus albicaulis (assembly GCA_034641835.2). NCBI lineage: Eukaryota > Viridiplantae > Streptophyta > Pinopsida > Pinales > Pinaceae > Pinus > Pinus albicaulis. The sequence continues at coordinate 1,154,663,654 of CM076579.1, read as the reverse complement.
TTAATATTGTTAAAGGGAAGGATCATAAAAGACTTAAGAGAGTCAACATGTTATGACAGGGATAAGCCTAATACATTTCCATAAGGAGTATCTCGAACTTGGTAACTCACTCCAAATGTATAAACATAAGTACTTGTTGTATGAGCATGAGTTATTAGAATTATAAGGTGTTGGCAAATACAAATAATAGTTTTGGATGAGAATGTAAAGTCGACTTGTATATTAATATTACAACGAAAATTTGAATAACGATATCTTTGATATTGTAGTATTATGTACATTCCAGATGAAGAATTAATTACCAAAAATATCAGTTAAAAAAATGTTGATGATCTTCGTCGTCATTGGATGAGTATTAGTTAGTTATAGCTTAATTCTTAATTTTAAGTTTGGTTGGGATATTCTCTTTAGTTGTGTAGTTAAGATAATGTATCTATCTTAAATGAATGTTATAAATATGTGTATATATTAAATTATATGATACAAATATATTTTTTAAATCCACAATAATTTTTCCAATTTATAATTATTAAAAAGAAATAAATTACAAAAAAATGTAAATAAAAATAATTTAAATTATATATAATTTCCTATCTAAAGGTAATTAATTTTCAAAATAATAAAATATATTCCTACTTATATTATCAATTGTTTATCAAACTTTTATTAAACATTACTTTAATTAATTTAAAAATTTTCCTATCTAAACCACTCTTTAGCATTTTATTATAGTTTTTATTAGTCCATGTTAAAGTAGGACTCTAGTAATGGATTTTCTTATTAATTTATTAATGACTATTAATTTAACATTGGTCAATACATGATGCAGGGGCATTAGGCTCAAAAGTTACTTTGTACATAAGTAGACATAGGGGGTCCCATGTTCTTAAATATTCTTGTAAATATTAATAATTTGAATAAAGTTGGTAGGGAATTGTAATTGTTCTCAAGTCATTTTGAGAACATGAGAAATTGGTTAAGATAGGAATACGAAGAGTCAGTTTAGGATTAATTCAATTATTGAGTCTGATTTTAAGAATTGGGAATGCTAAGAGTTGCTGAATTGTTTGGAAACCTGAATCGATTCAAGTCATCCTTGTGGTATAAATGCAATCCTGAAGAGTTTAGATAGGAGGGAGAGTTGGAGGTAGAGAACTTCTTTAGTAACAGAGTAGGAGGATAATGGCCACTAAACTGAATATCTGGCCTGTCATGAAATTGTAAGAATTTTCTTTGAGATTTATCGCATGTATGTATATATGTCTATTTTGGAGAATTGTTTATAAGTTCCATGTGTGATTTTATGTCTTCTTGGTTGAATCGTATGAGGAAATTATCTCAGTGTAACTGTGCATTTGTTGTTTAACTCTGTGGGGAGAGTACCTTTGTAGTTTTGCATTTATTGGTGAAATTCCTGCATGAAATTGCCTTAATTTCTTGGAGCAGGGCTCTATAAATTTAGCTAAGAGTCTGCATGTGTATTCAGAAAGGAGAGTGTATGATAATGTGTAAAAATGTACTCTGTAATTTGGGGTTAATTTCACTCTGTATATGATTGGAGGGATCGATGTAAATACTGTCGACATTGTGTCTCGAACTGGTCGAAAATGGAGTGATATAGTCGTGAGTATATGCCATGAACAGAGGCATGGCTTTAAGCCACGCATAAGCAATAGTGGTGTTCATCGGACGAGCACTGTATAATGAGGAGCGAAGGCGCATTAGTGACAATGTGAAAGAACTACGTTAATTTGAGTAGAGTGGAACCTGGTGTGTCGAAGAAGCAGAACCGTGACCAAAGTAAACAGTGAACGTGGTTTGGAGTGAACAATAAAGGTGGTTCTCGGGTTTGATAGCACCGCTTTCGTCGGGCAAGCGGTATTTAGCAAGTTGGAGCGATTCCATAGAGCAGCTGACACGTGTCACTGAACGAATCTGCAAAACCACTCTCATTGTGCGCCATCGTGCATTATTGTTCGTGCAGTTAGCCCGCGCGAAATCTATCTGATCAAATGAAGTGGCGCGACACGATAACAACTGTCGGATGGAGACGACCATTAGTGTTGGGGCCCATACGTATGTGTTGAGGTTTGTGGGTTTAATCCAAAGTTGTGATTATATGCATTGTATTATTACGGTTTGAACCATCGCAAGGATTATTCCTACAAGATTTAAATATTAAGGGTGTAGACTATATGTGGGGATTATGAATTGGTTGAACTTTATAAGCATAGAGGAGTTGAGTGCATAATATAAGGGCTTGGAATTAATATCTCAAATATCAGAGATTTGAGATATTACCACTCTCAGACTTATTTGGTTAAATTTGCTAGCGTAGAATAAGGGAATTTGATTGGGTAAGAAATTTTGAATGCACTTGTACACACAGCTTTGTTAAAAAGTTGAGCAAAATGGGACTGTGGATGACCCCGCTATCAAGTGGTATCAGAGCTTCAGGAGTAGCTCTTTTTGAAAATTCCGAGTTTGGTGAATGCACGGAAACTAGACTTGTGGAAACTGATGAGATTGCAACCTACAGAGACAATGTGAGGGTGATTGCAGAATTGCAGAGTCCAATTGGACGACAAGAGTTTTGAAGACTGCAGATTTGAAGAAGGAAGATCACACAGCAAGGATACATAGAATCATAGTGAAAAAGATTTGCAGACTGAGTGGAGGACAAGATCATGATCTTGCAGGTAATTAACTTTAATTTGATTTGAAATTGGAATTGCATAATTATGGTTGCTGAAAATTGAAGTAGTGGAGGTAGTGAGCCTGGTATTCAACTAGAGGATGGATAAAGAGGACAATTGCAGTGTTCTCAAGAGAAGATGAGCAGTGTTTAACTCTGGTTGGAGGATTTTTTGCACAAGTCAGAGTGCAGACAATTGAAGACATCTCAATAGAAGTAGATCACAACTTTGAGAGCAGTGATAGAGGAATCCGGCAAGGGATTCTGAGTGTAGAAAGAGTGTAGCAGAACCTGGAATAATTCCAATAGAGGTTGGGTGAGTAGAGAGCAGAGGTGTTCTTGAGAGAAGTTGTAGAGTGAAGCCTAGTGAGCAAGAGAGAGTGCTCTGAAGGTTCCTACAGAGAGGGGACCAGTACTTTCCAAAAGCCGGATCCAGAGGAAGGGATTGGTGAGGTGAGTTGCAGCAAGAGAACTTGCTGTTGTAGAGGCTTAGTGCAGCTTGTGAAGTGAATAACTCCTAGAAAATAAAAAGGCTACTGAGAGCCATAGCAGAGACTGCAGAGATTGCAAAGGTTCTGAGAGAGGCCACAACAGAAGAATGAAATAATATGCCAAAGCAAATGGCATGAAGAAGAAATCCACAGATGAAGAGTATTGGAAGGAACTTGCTGGGATCAGGGAGGATTTCAACAGATTGAAACTAAGGATAGAAGAAAGATAGAGAGTTGGTTGGCTCATGAGGAAGAATGTGAAATGGAAACCATTACAGATGAGGTTGAGGCAAAAGAAGATTTCCCCGTTGAGAGAATAACTCAGAGCAGCTGAATTGAAAGAAGAAATTTCTTCTTGTGAAGCAGAACAAAGCACATATGAAGAGTGGAGACCTACAGGAGATCTTGTGAGACATATTGATGACTTGAGGCAGCAAGAATCTTGTCTTGCTGAGGAGGAAATCATTGAGGAATTCCTGAGTTATTGGACAAGTCCACATGATGTGAGGGCTTGTGTTCTTGAGTCGGACAAATGTGAAGTGATGAAAGACTCCACAGAGGAAGAAGAACCCAGAGTTCTTGAAGTAAAGAGGGAAATTGAAGATTCCATGTGCAGACCTGTTCAAGAAGTGCTTGAGGGAGCAGCCAAGACTGAAAATTCTTGTGATTTGAACACTAAAAGTTGTGTGTGTTTGTAGGTACACCACTGGAAGATGAAGAAGCTTCAAAGTTTGTTGGTGAGAAGAAGACATTGAATCTGAAATCTATTCAGATCAATGCTGAGATAGTGAGATCTGAGGGAGAGGTGAAGACAGAAGGGTCAAATGAAGATATCTAGCAGAATGTTGAAGCTGAGAGAGAAGGGCCAACAGATGATTGGTCAAGAATCAGTAGAGGCATAAAAGGTTGTGTAAGGTTCCCGAAATCTACTCCTATGGAAGTTGTTGAGTTATATAAGAGTTTGGATTCTCAGAGAAGAGAATTGGAAAAGCAGAGGACCGATGCACTGGATAAGTTGCTGGGAAAACAAGGCAGGAAGATCTTCATGGATGGAGTTCATGAAGAAAATGATGGAAGAAAAGTGAGACTAGCTTACAGTCTCATGAAGGATGTAGATCAGCATGCTAAGGTGTTGACAGAAGGTTTGGAAAGGAGTTCTACACAACATACTGATGTGTTTTCAAAGGAAAAGGAGACATTGAAGCACTGGAACTTTACTTCTAATGATTCATGTGTTAATCATGTAGAGAAAGAGGAAGAACAACAGTTGGAAGTTGTCAAAGAGATGAATAGAAAGGAAACTATGTTGGCTGAAAACATAGTGAAGGATCAGCATCTGGGCATGATGATTGGAGCAGTGGAGAGGACTCTGACAGCTGAAGAGAAAGATGATGAATAATTTCTGAGCCTTGAACCAGACTTAGAATTTTCGGGAGAAGAATTGGTGACCAGGTCATCAATTGAGACCATTGGGTCTCATGGTTTTAACACTGACAGTTTGTCTATGTGTACAGGTGATGCAGAAGACAGTTCATCCTTTGAAATTGTCTTTAGAGAAGAAAAATTGTTGCTGAAGGAGGATGAGACAACCATGTCTCATATGCAGGGAATTATCACTGTCATTAACAGAGAAGAATTGGCTAGACTGATGGGCCAAGAGAAAACTAGAGAGAAGATTTTAAAAGCTGTTGAAGTGAGGAGGAATTAGCATTCCATGCTGACAGAATATGAGAAAGAAAAGCTCCGAGAACTTTATTGGATTTCCAGAATCCATCAAGAGGATGAGAGGAAGTTGTTGAAGATCACCCAAGAGGAAGGAAAAGATGTTGGAGCTAAATTCCAACATGTTGAAGATGTACAAAAAACACAGGAGAATTGGCTGAGTTGTTTGCTAGGAGAATTTGAAGAAGAGAAAGGGATTGCAGACCCTAGAGCAAGGATTCCTGAAGCTGTGAAGAAGAGAGGAGTAGATACTAGCTTGCAGAATCAAATTCTGTTTACTAGTATATTGGAGGAGTATGTCACTGTTGGTAGGAATTTAAATAGTGGATTTTTTTTCTGAGAATGAATTTGTAGATGATGAACAAAAGAAAAGTGTTGTAGAGGGACAGGAAGGGGAGGCAGCAACACCCAAGGTGAAAACAACAACACTGACGGTGGCAGCAGCAACACCCATGGTGGCAGCAGATGCAACATGGGGGATGACACCTGCAGGAGTAGTAAACATGTTAATAGCATGTGAGACTGCAAAAGTGGAAATATTGGCAGTGACAGAGATTGGAAGCAGCAGTAGAGGGCAAGATGATTTCCAGCTAGAGGATAAGCTGGACATGGAGATTGAATACATCAAAAGACTGATGGTAAAGGCGTCTCCAAAGCAGAAGACAGCAGCAAGGAAACAAAAGGATCTTTGTACAGGGAGGACAAAAGTAGATAGTGAAAGTATAGCTAGAGGTGACTTACAGAACAAAGTCTGGAAGCCTAGAGAATATCAGTTGAAGGATGATGAAGCTGATGGGCAGCAGCAAAACCAAGTATGGGATCCTGGAGGCAGAGACGAAGAGCACATGATCAGGAGATCATGAATAATTTGAAGCTTGGGAGTCTGATGCAGGGGCATTAGGCTCAAAAGTTACTTTGTACATAAGTAGACATAGGGGGTCCCATGTTCTTAAATATTCTTGTAAATATTAATAGTTTGAATAAATTTGGTAGGTAATTGTAATTGTTCTCAAGTCATTTTGAGAACATGAGAAATTGGTTAAGATAGGAATATGAAGAGTCAGTTTAGGATTAGTTCAGTTATTGAGTCTGATTTTAGGAATTGGGAATGCTAAGAGTTGCTAAACTGTATGGAGACCTGAATCGATTCAGGTCATCCTTGTGGTATAAATGTAATCCTAAAGAGTTTAGATAGGAGGGAGAGTTATAGTTAGAGAACTTCTTCAGCAACAACGTAGGAGAATAATGGCCACTAAACTGAATATCTGGCCTGTCATGAAATTGTAAGAATTTTCTTTGAGATTTATCGCCTATATGTATATATGTCTATTTTGGAGAATTGTTTATAAGTTCCATGTGTGATTTTATGTCTTCTTGGTCGAATCGTATGAGGAAATTATCTCAGTGTAACTGTGCATTTGTTGTTTAACTCTGTGGGGAGAGTACCTTCATAGTTGTGCATTTATTGGTGAAATTCTTGCGTGAAATTGCCTTAATTTATTGTAGGAGAAGGACTCTATAAATTGAACTAAGAGTATGCATGTGTATTCAGAAAGGAGAGTGTATGATAATGTGTAAAAATGTACTCTATAATTTGGGGTTAATTGCGCTTTGTATATGATTGGAGGGATCGATGTAAATACTGTCGACACTGTGTCTCAAACTGGTCGACGGTGGAGTGATATAGTCGTGATTATATGCCATGAATAGAGGCATGGATTTAAGCCACACATAAGCGATAGTGGTGTTCATCGGACAAGCACTGTATAATGAGGAGCGAAGGCGCATTAGTGACAACGCGAAAGAACTACGTTAATTTGAGTAGAGTGGAACCTGGTGTGTCGAAGAAGCGGAACCGTGACCGAAGTAAATAGTGAACGTGGTTTGGAGTGAATAGTAAAGGTGGTTCCTAGGTTTGATCGCACCTCTTTCATCGGGCAAGCAGTATTTAGAAAGTTGGAGCGATTCCATAGAGCAGTTGACATGTGTCACTGAACAAATCTGCAAAACCACTCGCATTGCGTGCCATTGCGCATTATTGTTCGTGCAGTTAGCCCACGTGATATCTGTCTGATCAAATGAAGCGGCGTGATGCGATAACAACCGTCAGATGGAGACGACCGTTAGCGTTGGGGCCCATACGTATGTGTTGAGGTTTGCGGGTTTTATCCAAAGTTGTGATTATATTGTATTATTACGGTTTGAACCATCGCAAGGATTATTCGTACAGGATTTAAATATTAAGGGTGTAGACTATATGTGGGGATTATGAGTTGGTTGAACTTTATAAGCACAGAGGAGTTGAGCGCATAATATAAGGGCTTGGAATTAATATCTCAAATCTCAGAGATTTGAGATATTAACACTCTCAGACTTATTTGGTTAAATTTTCCAGCGTAGAATAAGGGAAGTTGATTGGGTAAGAAATTTTGAATGCAATTGTACACACAGCTTTGTTAAAAAATTGAGCAAAACGGGACTGTGGATGACCCCACTATCAATACAAATTATACTTTTTGACTTTCAAAAATAAATAGTTATGTTACAATATTAAAATATATATATATATATATATATATATATATATATATTAGATATTTGATTGGACCATAACTTGAAAGTATTATTGCAACCTTTGCACAACATGATGTTTTGTAAATAATTGTGTCACATATTTTTTGTCATTATTATAAATATAGTTGCAATATTTATGTATGATCTTTAAATATTTGTGTAACGATATTTTTCATAATAAAAAAAAAATCAACAAATAAAAAACATTTCAAAATTAACCTTCTTAAAACACATTTATAATCATTAAATGTTCCAAAAAAAAAAAATCAACACATAAAAGATTTTCAATTTTAACACTTACAGGGCTCTCAATGAAAATGTAAAGTGTTCTGAGTTAGAAATTCCATGCTCAAATCACTACTACTTACCCATGGCCTAGGTGTTAGGGTGACTTGGTGTACTCATGAGTATAGTGGTAGTGGGATAAACAAACCTATTGAACTGACAATTTCTTTAATTATATTAAATATATATTTATAGCTTAATTATAATTATAATTATAGAGCTAATTTTATATTATTTAAAAAAATAATAGAAAATTTGTTAAAATAAAATAATTAGAATTAATAAATCGCTATTAAAAGAATAATATTAAAATTATTGGAAAATGAATATATATGTTTGTTAGATTATTTCAATTAGTAATAACTTTTTCTCCAAAATCAATTTTTTAATGAAAATTAAATAAACATATTAAAAAAAATGAAGGATATTGATAGTTTGTTTTCTACTTTATAATTCATTATTGATTTCATGGTAATTTTCATAAATGTTAGGAAAGAGAAATACAAAATTTCATGGATGTTAGGAAAGAAAAATAAAAGTCAATAGTATTTATATTTATTTAAAAAAAAATAGATAATTAAATGCGCATAAATAATTTTTATAATTAATGAAAAATAATATTAAACTCATATTAATAATAATATTTTATTTGAATGTCTAAAACATTTTGGATATGCAATTATATTGTAACAACCCTTTTATATTTTATTTGGGCGTTATTCTTAAATATATATATATATATATATATATATATATATTTTATTATTATTATTTAAGTGTTATTCTAATTATAACCATGATATAGTCGCATTAATGTTGAACTTTAAAAGAACGTCACTCAAACAATAATATTCCCTCTTTAATTTTATTTTAACTTATTTAGAAGAACATTCAATTAAAAAAATGTTGAACGTAATTAGACAACACGTTGACTTTATTGCTGACGATTTATGCAAATAATGAGGATTTGGTGAAGCATAAAAATAGTCGTTACGCTGAAAGAAATGGTATAATAACTCTAATAATAAAAGCTCCTAATAATAATAATAAAATGGCAAGGAACCTAGAATAGCAAAATGATTGTCATATTCAATAATGATAAAATAGATATAACTAAAGCTTATAAATACATGAACTATCAATTTGATTTCAGGTAGTCTTATTTAGAGAAAGAGGAAAAAGGGATAAATAAGAGTTTTTTTGGCAAAATAAATTTACATAAATTAAATTAAATATTTTTAATATTAATTTTATATATTTTTCAATGCAAAATCTAATTATTAAAAAATTCAAAATAAATTATATAATATTTTTATTAAAAAATAAAATACGATAATATTGTACTGTATTAAGTATTAAAAAACAGTTAAAATTTATATTATATCATATCATACATAAATACACATTCCATTTCATCTAGTAAAATCTCACTTTAAAATGAGTAAAATGAGTGTGTATATTTTGATAACCAATACTATATTATAATAAGATATCATTTTAATATACTATGAATATTCATATATAAAATAGTTGATTTCAAGAAAACAATTTATTAATGTGGTGATGATTGACTATTCATTTTACTAGTTTCAATTTCACTACTTTACCTATGTGAGCATCATTTGATGCAATGTGATTCATTTCACTAGTTTCAATCACACTTTTTCACCCATGTGAGCATCACCCAATGCAACTAGTGCAAAGTGTATTATTAAAATATCATGAGTAATTAGTGACTTACTACTACCTCTCATGGAAATGATCATAGAAGAATGACTTAATTAACTCAGATGAATCCGAAAAATGATATCTAATATAATGCATAGCGAAAACCTCTCAAGACTTAAAAATATTTATTCTTAAATAGATTCTATCTTAAAATATTACAGTGTAATTTAGTTTTATTGTTTAAGATATAAATTATTTTTATATATAAATTTTATAAAAAGATATAATTTATATTAGCGAATGCTAGATTCATAATGGTTAATAGGAAAATGGAACTTTATGGTCTTGCTTTGACACTAAATTTAGAAGTGAAGTAGATAGAATATTCAAGCAGAAGGACTTGCATAAATTTTGGTGGGCATTGCGCACTAATAACCCTAGACATTTACAATTTTACATCCTAGAGAAATGCTAAAAAAAAACATAAATAATAGGGAAAAGTGACTCCTAGATGACTCATAGTAAGTATATTTATTTACTTTTTAATCCTATCCATTTTTTATGGAGAAACTTGGTTAAATTATGATTAGAAATAATTGATGGTAAATATCTTTTTTTTTCTACTAGAGGAATCAACCAATAGGTCGATTGTGTACTTACATTACATGGAATATTAGTACTTTCTTGATAGGGTATCTTACTACCACTATCACTCCCTTAGCTATTTAAGTATGCTTTATGCCCAATACTAGTAAGTTATTTGAAGCTCAATTCTCTTTCTACATAACACCTTATTTTCACCTAGAGCTACTCCCTGATAAAATATGTGAAACATATATCCACATGGCATTATATTGTGAAAACGTTGTAAACATATATCCACATGGCATTATATCCTGCAAAAGTTGTAATAATCAAATGTTTGAAAAAAATTTTACTAACAATAATGAAAAGTAAATATTTCAAAGTTAAACATTATAAATTGCATTGGTGTTTGCTAAATAAATAGTGGTCATCAAATTTCTTCCTCTATTCCATTAATATAATCAAAATCCCTCCTTGACATGAATAATAAAATAAATAAGTATGAATAAAAAATGAAAAATTACCTAATATCATTTAAAATTTTCAAAGAACCCAATTCATTTATAAATATTAAAATATATTTTAAATAATCAAATATAAGAATCTTATCCAAAATTGTATTGTCAAATCTCAATTAAAAAAATAAAATGTAAAAAAATTAAACAAAGTAGATTATGAAAATCAAGGTGAGGGGAATTATCAACAAAAATGTAATATTATAATATGTCATATAAGCCTTGGTCGAGACATATTGTAACATATTACAATATTCCATTTTTTTCTTACAATTAGTTGCACCTAGGGAGATTATTCATAAAAATGTAACATTGTTATAATATTATTGGTAAATATCAAGTGATTTATTATTATTATTATATATAAATCATATTAATTGAAATTCCAAGTGAGTATTGTTAGAATAATGTAGAAATGGAAGAGTCTAGAAATGATCTAGATTTATGTAAGTTATGGGGTGTGGTTGTAGAAGTAATTGTTTTCCAATGAAATCGAGTTGTAGATGAGTCAGAATGTGTGTCTTCCATTTTTTTATGTTTTTTTAGTCTAGTAATCCCAAAGTTATATAATGGAACACATTGTGATTTCTTTACAGTGAGAAAGTGTCAATAGCTTAGGCCTGAATTAATATAAGTATTTCGTTGTGTTAAAAATTGTCTTTTTCATCAATAAAAGTATTCTGTTGTGTTAAAATTTGTCTTTTTTATTTTGATATCAGAGCCGCAGTGAGAAATCTAGAGAGCCTTCAAATATGAGAGAAAGAAGGCCCATATCTGTGAGGGTTGTGAGATCGTTTTGTGCCTACTATTAGTAAAATTTTATTGGTGTTCGCATTTTGTTTGAGAGGATATTTGTAATGCATGGTTTAATGCTAACTAATGTTTAAGTTTTATTGTTAAGACTTTAAGACATTTATTGTTATTATTTTTGAAACAAAAGATTATTAAACATGACTAAATTTGATTAAATAAAATTAGTTATGGAGTTGGCTTCCTAAAGTGAAAGACTGATGGTAAAAACGTTTATACGAACTAAGAAGTAGTTGAACAGAAATAGTTCATTTAGTTACTCTTCCTCTATGGACAAAGTAGCATCCCTGTGAGGTAGAGGGGTTCTAATCTGGGTGCTATGAAGTGAAGAAAGGAGAGAGAGTATGATTTTCCCGAGCTGGTAGATACAAGTGGAAAAACTCTCAGCTATCCTATAATCTTCTGGAAGGTGGATTGGACTGGACTCCTGAGATCTCTTCTAAGCACTCTTTATTTCCACTTTGCTAAGTAGTGGAGCATGGGGTGGGTGAGGATGTAATTGCCTCTTCCACAGTAGGGAGGACAACCACAGTCAATTGAAAGATAAGTAAATTATGTTGAAAGTTTGATAAGTAAATTCTGTTGAAGTTTGATAAGTAAATGAGATAGAATATTACTGGTAGTTTTAGGAAAAATAGACTCTGTAGAACTGAGTAAACTTACTATGCAATATATTGTTGATAAATTTTGTTGGAAACTATTGAGAAACCTTTAGTTTGAAATAGGAGAAAACACTGTGTAAAGTTGTTAAATTTCTATTGGTTGTATACAGTATTTAAAAGATTTTACAGGACAACAATAAAAGAGGGTAACAGATCGTTGAATGCTCTATTCAATGTGGAATTTCCTATTTATGTATAGTACAACCTTTTCGATTGTCTTATTAAATTATTTGAATATGAAGTAATTGTGTTCTATAGTATATCAAGAATGTTGTGTAAAAATACAGATTAGCCAAAAATTAAATTCTACTATCTATTTAGCATATTTTTGAACATTAGAAAAACTGGGAAAAGTGGTAAAAATACCAACTTAACTGAAACAAGAAAAAAATAGAAGAATTAGAATATGAACTGTTAAGAGGAAACTTTTCCTGATTCTAGCGCTCAGAGGCTCCGAAATGTGGGACATTGTTCCAACATATAAAATATACACAGACTAGAGTAATAGTCAGTCTGGTCGACTTTTAAATTCAACTTATAACTATGATATAGATATTCAAGAAGAAACTGTTACGAAACAACGAGCTTAGAAAACCATGAGAGTTTTACATCAAAATCCATAACTATTATAAGATGCATAAGAACCACATGCAAATAGTACAAATATTATTTCCGAAAAGCTGAGTATACAAGATACCATGTTGTTCCTCAAACATAATGTGAATGAGTAAAATCTATAGAATATTCAAGTATTGTATTATGGTAAACCCTTGAATAAAATCCCCAAATTGTTATAGGGTTGTCGAAGAGATTTAAAAATGACGATTTAAATTATATTACTCCATTGTACACATTAGAATGAACTCTTGACTACAGTAGAAATACCCGAGTAGGAAAACAAGAGGATAAACCCCATATACAAATAAACATAAAATATGAACACGGAGAGTATTATATGCATGTAGTATGTTGGGAACATAAACTCCAGGACATGACGAAAAAGGAAAAGAGGAGTTGAAACCATACATATTACCTGTAACAGAGGTTCACCGTAACGAATGAGAAATTGATGGGTGCCGAAGAGTACCATGGCGATATTGAATGACAAGATAAACGACCCATGAGAACCATACCTGCACCAAAATTAATGCAACAAAAATTTAGAAAAAATTCTGGAATGTTAAAGATTGGAAAGAAGAAAAGAAACCAGAACTAAGCAACTAGGGTAGAACTGTGTTCATATACCTGTACAATTCTTGTACCAAAGCTAAATAAATCCTTGCAAAAGATAAAGAGGTAGGGGTTAAAGCGAGCGGTCATTAACCGAAAATGGCAAATTATATTAAAAACGTATAAGACAACTGTTATAGTAGTAAATAAATTCACACTTACTCTCTCTCTGTGGTGGAGAGGATTGAGCGGCATCCTGCTGGAGAGGTTTTGGTACGAGCAGTGAACTTGATAGTGTTAAACCACAGAACGAGTAAGAATAACTCGACAAGGCTGTTGAATGAAGTCACGAATGGACAAAGTAGGAGACTTGTCATAATACCCTCGGCTTAAATTTCAGGCTTTGAACATCTGCAATGTAACACGAGGAAATTCCATGAACAGAGAGGGTAATCGCGCATAGTTGTAGAGCCACCAAACCCCAGTGGTCTCAGCACAAATGAGTTGAGCGATTAGGGTTTTGGGTTTAGTTGAAAACTCACTTTAGAGGGAGATTCCAGTAGTTGTACATCTATATCAATCCTACGGTGCAAAGTTAACCAAGTGTGATAGACACAGATACCAAAGGAAGAGTATGGTACAAAAAAATCTACTAGAGGTTAAATAAATTAAATGTGAAGTACCAATTCCATAGGCGAGTTGTAAGTAGAAGAGACCTGGCAGTAATGCATATCCCTCGGGATAAAAAATAATAGAACAAATAGTCAGGTGTAGTAGCTTCTGAGGTATGTACTGTGGTGACAAGGACCAGTCTGTATATAAAAAATATATATGTTTATCAAATCTTATGAATACGTTAAAGTTCAAAAGTTTCATATTAAGTTTGATGACCAGTGAAAATTAAGTAGGAGGATTAAGTATAATAATACTAATAAATTATAGTCCCATATGTTAATGTGTAACAAAATTATGTAATGTTTATTCACAGTGAAGTAATATAAGGTAAATATAAATTTTTTATTTATTTTTACAATGTTTAGACGATGAACGTTACAAGTGGTATCTGAAAAGAATTTGCACACTGGGACCCTATGGGTCAGCTAAAAATTTAAGATGTGTATAATTATGCACAAAAAGGAAGTACAAAAAGAGACAATATGAGAAGGGGGAAAATGCAACAGCGACCCCAGAAAACTGGGGAAACCCAACCTCGACCACAAATGAATCCGAAGATGTGGGTGTAGCTGAGTGTGGACCAACACCAGAAAACAAGCAGATTTCTTGAGGAATAGCAGCACCAAACTAGTATACTACTAACTACAATACAGAATTTACAAGAGGAAAGGGAGAGGGTGTGAAATGATAATGCACGTTGGAGGAAAGAATGGGAGAGGATATTAAAAAGCCTCTCAGACAAACATAATCAAGTGATGGAACAACCCAACACTGATAAGGATTTGAAAGAAGGAAACGAGCAAGAAGTTAGAGACCATGCCATTGACAGAATGGAAAGAAGTCAGTCTCAGCAGAGTAATAGAAATAAAAACTACAATGAGGTTGATCAAATAATGTATCAGATCAAAAAGAAGTTAAGAGATGGAAGGTGGAACTACAAGGTGAATTTTGAAAGATAAAACCACCTAATTTTGATGGAGTGGAGGAAGAAGTGGCGAAGGCGTCGCTGATAAACGTGAACAAGTATTTTCAAGTTTATGAATACAACAGTAATCTTAAAGCCAAATTCACTATTTATTAGTTGACGAAGAAAGCCACACTATGGTGGGAGGAAGTGAAAAACGTATGCAGTATAGATGATCAGGATGTGACTTGGGATTCGTTCCAGCAGTATTTTAAAGATAAATACTTAAATGAACATTTCTATGATGAAAAATCTAAGGTGTTCCATGACTTAAAGCTGGGACAAATGACGATGGATGAATACCTCACCAAGTTTACTTCCTTACTCCATTATGTTCCTTATTTAAGGGATGAAAAGGCTAAAGTACAACGGTTCCTGAGTAGTTTGCTGACTCATATGAAGGAACATATTGAGTTTGTGAATCCCAAAACTATGGACGAGGTAATCAGAATGGCAAGAATGTGTTACAAGCAAGCTAAAGCAAAAGGAGAATAGGGTAAAAGATGACAGACAAAGAAAGAACATAAGGGCAATTCTAGTTTCAAGAAAAATAGAACCAGTAATTTCAAGAGTGCTGCCAGAAGAACAGTTAGCAAATAATTTGGAAGGAATCATCAAAGAACAAGATGACATGTAGAAGATAAATCCACAGGAGCTTCCAGCATACCAAAAAAAGCACAAAACCAGAAGCCACCCATACAGTGTTGGGGGTGTGGTGAGGCACACTACTACATAAATTGTCCACAACGAGGAAGGAGTGAGGCAGTTACTAATTTACAAGAAGCTTCAACAGTAGGAGATGTAGCTAGAAATATACCCAGAATTAACACAGCCCTAGAGGATCGGCAGGCAGATTACCAACCGACAATGATAGAATTGGAAGGTAAATTACTATCTCAACTTGTTTCTATTTTGGTAAACCCAGGTGCAAGTTTAAGATAGGTAAGTCCCAAAATAGTAGATATTTGTAAATTGTAGAGTCATAAATTTAGAATTCCATGGCTGGTACAGTTAGCCACGGGAGCAAAGAGGAAATTTTGTGCTAAGATTCTGAATTGTGCACTAGAAATTAGTGAACAACAGTTAACTGTAGACCTAAATATATTACCTCTGGGATCCTATGATGTGCTACTTGGTATGGAATAGTTGGAGAAGTAGTGGAAGTTGGTAGACTGTAAAGAAAATATAATTTATTACAGAATGCAAGATGGAACCCGTAAGGAAATTCAAGGTAAAAAGAAACCTCTACAGCTGCATCAAATTACAACATCTCAAATGGGTAAATGCATGAGAAAAGGATTCAAGCTATATTCCATCCAAGTGGGGTTTACTAATTCCAAATAAAAGGCCCCAATTATGGAAAATATTCTAATATTACAAGAGTTTGTGGACGTATTTCTAGAGGAAAAACCAGACTTTCCACCCAAAAGGGATATTGATTTTACCATAGAGTTGAAACCTGGAGCATCACCCATTTCAAGGACACCATTTCGAATGAGCATGCCATAATTAACTGAACTAAATATGTAGTTACAAGAATTACTGGATAAAGGGTACATCGTACCAAGTGTGCCTCCTTCGGGAGCACAAGTGCTATTTGTGAAGAAGAAAGACGGAACCATGTGAATGTGCATGGATTATCGCCAGCTCAACAAATTAACTATAAAAAATAGATACCCTTTACCACGGATTGATGATCTGCTTAATCAAGTAAAGGGAGCCACAGTATTTTCAAAGATAGATCTATGGTCGGGATACCATCAGATCTAGATAAAAGAAAAATCTATATAGAAAACTTGTTTTCGTACTAGGTACTGTCATTACGAGTTTGTGGTGTTACCATTTGGACTGACTAATGCACCATCAGCATTTGTGAGGCTGATGCATGGTATATTTCACTTCTTTTTGGATAATTTTGTGTTAATATTCATTGATGACATTTTAGTTTACTCCAAGAATGTAGAAGAGCATAAAGAGCACTTGCGGATAGTGCTGGAAATGCTACAGAAGCATTAGCTGTATGCTAAGTTCAGCAAGTGTGATTTCTTCAAGGAAGAAATACAGTACCTTGGTCATGTTATTTCTGCTGAAGGAATTGCAGTGGAACCAGAGAAAATCAGAACAATTATGGAATGGAAGATACCCCAAAATGTGACAAATATTAGATCCTTTATGGGTTTTTCCGGTTATTATCGACGATTCATTGAATTTTTTTCAAAAATTTCATTCCTAATTACTTCCCTACAAAGGAAGGAAAAAATATTTAAATGGACAAAGGAATGTCAAGACAGTTTTGAAAAGTTGAAACTGTTATTGACTACAGCTCCAGTACTAAGGGTAGTTGATCCTAACAAAGAGTTTGAAGTCTGCACATATGCATGTAAAGAAGAAGTTGGGGAAATTTTGTCACAAGAAGGTAAGGTTGTTGCATATGAATCACAAAAACTGAAAGAGCATGAGCAAAGGTACTCAGCTTATGATTTGGAACTAACAACAGTAGTGCATGTACTCCAGGTATGGAGGCACTACTTGCTTCAAAAGAGGTTTGGACTCAAAAATGTTCATAGCAGCTTAACCAGTTATTTTGAGCAAGTTGATCTCGATTATCGCCACGAAAGATGGAATGCTTTCCTGAGCGAGTTTGACATTGATATGCATCATGTGAAGGGTAAGGAGAATAGAGTAGCTAATGCGTTAAGTATAAAATTGCATGGTGTTTATGAGATGTACTATAATCAGGTTGAGTGCATATTTTTGGAGCAAGTAAAAGCAGAAGATGAGAAAGATCCTCAAAACCAATTTATGTGGGAGCAAGCAGAGGATTTTAAAAATCAAGTAAAATATGTTGATTACGAAATTAATAATGATGGGTTGCTAACTTTCAAAAAGAAGATTTTTTTCCAAACATAATAGAGTTAAAGGAACTAATTCTAAATGAGCATCATCGAAGTAATTACTTTGGACATCCTAGGTATCAAAAAATTCTAACAGTGATTAGGAAGAACTACTTCTGGCCAGGTATGATAAGAGATATTGAAAAATATCTAAACATGTAATACCCCAAGTTTCTATGCTTTCAAATTGACAGTTGAACAAGTCTAAAGGGGAAGTGGACCCCAATGGAGAACTATTATGTGGATTTATTTTATTTTAATGAATAAAAATAAAATGGAAAATTAAGTGTACTATGTCTAGATTGAGAATTGAGATCTGAAAACCTAAATCCATGAGGATGGATAAGGTCATGAGACTTTCTCACACCTTCCAGAAAATATTTGGAAGGAATAAAACAAGTTACTAAAAAAAAAAATGTTTGGAGATAAATATTTAATTTCCCCAATAAAGAGGAAAGAAATTGGGAAGAGGTGGAAAAATCCGGAAAAGCAGAAAAGACAGATTTTAAAGTACCTTTGTGGAATAAATAGAAGAAAAGCCTAGGAAAAATAGGAAGAAAGCATCCTGGATTTACTGGATGCAATAAAAGGAAATAGGCTTGGGAAAGAAAAGCTTAAATGAGTTTCTCTAGGATAGATAAAGGGTTGTCTATCACTGAAGCTAAGGTCTTGGCTCGGGGGTGAGTTACAGAGAGAGAATTGTATGGTTGGGTGGAAACTAGTCAGAGCTAATTGGTATGCACACTAAATTAGCAATGAATTATTTAATGTTAAATTTTTGTGTGATTCTTGGCACCTGATTAGAGAATTGTTAATATTAGTGTGAAAATGCTTAATTTAATGTTATGGAATTCACCTAGGTTTAGTTGGCATTGGTAAAATTGATTAGAACATCCCATACATTTGACTGTGCTACAATATTAAAACTGAGATCTGTATGGTTGTATGGACAAAGTCTGCTTATATCCAAATCCAAGAATGTCTAAACCCAGTAACAGGTTTAAATCTAGGGTTAGGAATCTAACATAGAATTTCTCTATAATAGTAAAAAAATAAATTATCATTGTTACTGTGACTAGGATCACAAGGAAAAATATTATTAATTGTAAAATTAATTAAAACATAGATTTGTTAGAGATAACTCTATATAGTTAGAAATAGAGTCTTTTGTACCAATCCATACTATTGTATTAAATACAGAACATTATTTCATAAATTATTGAAAAGAGGAACAATGAGAGCATAAGACTAGTCTATCATTATTGGCACGGAACTTGAAATAAAAATGATAAATATCCAAGTTTCCTATTCTAGAGACATAAAAAATATCTAAATATGAAATATAGAAATGAGGGTAGCTGTATAAAAGTACTAAAATTAACTTTAAATACAAATGAGAGGAAAATAAGTTTCTTGCAGTAAGATTCTAATCTAGTGAATTATTAGACCATTCCGTTCTAAATAATTTAAACATCGCCACAGAATGGAATACATGAAATACTTATTATGATAGCATATGTAACCCTATATATAAGTGGGAAAATGTAACACCCTACTGTGAAAATGGAAAACTATTACTAAGTTCTGTTCTATAAAATTTGACAGAACAGATATAAATATTTTCACAAGATAAGTATTATTAACCATTAAACGAGAGGTCATTATCAAGACTGTTTAAAGACCAAAATAAACTAAGGCTATTGGAAACATTAGAGGAAACATATATATAGCATCCCTATCACTTAAACGACAGATGTATTTTAAAGATACATATATAGTGTGTGTAGCTATACTAGAATGCAAATTTCCGAAATTGAAATTTTGGAGACAAATCATTAGGGATGGAAAACAATTTCATTCAAAATGTATCGAGAAAGTATATAAATTTTTTTAACATTGTCCAGTTAGTGGGTTACCAACCCAACAAGTTTTATGTATAATTACAAACAAATTTATAAACCTAAGTACAATGACTTAGAAAAGTCTCGGGTCACTGTAGCAACAACAATAGTATACATTCTATGCGAGGCAGCCAGGTTGACCACCGTAGAGAAAAAATCGAGAATTTCAGGACCAACCTGTGTAAATTCGAGCTCAGTATTAGGAAAAGGGGCTGGGTGTATTATGAGATCCCTAGCCCAAAATGAAATAAATGATAGTGTGGACGTACCTACAACCATTAAAACATAAGCATTAGAGAAAGGAGAAATTGAGATTGTTGGGCATGTGTTATATTCTTTCCACGACTAGCCCCAAGAGTTGTACGTTGCACTAGGTGCAGCAGGGGGGTTACAAGGGGGGAGGCAACCCCCACTGTGCGGACCCACCCATATTTTGTGCATGATTTTGCACATGGTTTTGGGGTACGATGGTTTCAGCCCATGGTATTTTGTAGATCCGGTCAAGGGAACTACGGTTATGTTCTAATCCAGGGTTAATGGATTGGGGTTTATGTATTCTTCAGCATGTATATATATGTGTTGTAACACTAAAAGGAATATAATGAAAAATCAAGTTGGTCGTCCCAATTTGGGATGCAAGGGAAAATCTCTTTATTTATCTGTTTTATGTTTTATGCTCTCGCTATTGTTTATTTTTTGTTATAAGATTCGTGTGTAGATAATTTAAGTTCAGGGTTAAAACCTACATTTGGTATCAGAGCAGTTTCGGCTTCAAGGGGACACCTTTTCTGCTGAGAGTTTTTTTCTCGGGCCTTAGGTAGACCCTGTTCAATGGGAGATCTGTGGGATCGATTCTTGCGGTGAAAGAAGATGGCGAGCAACGAAAAGATAGAGATCGAGAAATTTGGTCAGAGTTTTGAGTTGTGGAAGCTCAAGATGGAGGATCTACTAGTGTATAAAGATCAATGGATCACGATAGATCCAGGTACTAAACCAACGGCAATGTCAGATGAAGATTGGAAGAAAATAGATCGGAAGGCTAAGAGCACAATACCGTTGTGTGTCTCAGATTCAATATTTTTGAATGTATCTGGGGAAGCTACGGCAAAGAATTTGTGGGAAAAACTTGGGACTTTTTACCAATCTAAGTCTATGGTGAATAAGTTGTTCCTGCGGAAAAAGCTGTATAACCTGAGGATGAAGGATGGAGACTCGATGACAGAGCATTTGAATGCCTTCAATACTGTGGTAATTCAGCTTTCATCTGTTGATATTAAAATATCAGATGAAGATAAGTGCATCAATTTTTTGTGTTCTCTACCAGACTCGTGGGATAGTCTAGTTATTGCAATAGGTAGCAATACAACTACCTTGAATTTTGATGACATTTTCTTAGCCTTGCTATCGGAGGAAATGAGACGGAGAAATATGGAGGGCCAGAATGGAGATGCCTTATCTGTACGAGGAAGGTCCCAAAACAGAAACAAGAATAAGGTTTAAAGTGGGAGATCCAAATCTAGAGGGAGATCTAAATCTCCTGGAAATTTTGTAAACGTATGCTGGAAATGCAGAAAGGAAGGGAACTACAAAAAGGACTGCAGATCTAAAGCTCTTGATAAAGGAAAGGGATCTGATGATGCTCCTTCTGCAGAGGCAAAAACCACCTCGGATGAAGGTGGGGATATGTATTTGGCTTCTTCTTCAAATACACATGTAGATCATGAGTCATGGTTGATTGATTTAGGTGCATCCTTTCACTTCACTCCCCATAGGGAGTGGTTATGCGAGTATGAAAAATATGATGGTGATGTCTTCCTAGGGGATGATAGGAAGGAAAAAATTGTCGGACGTGGAAAGGTCAAGCTAAAGCTGCAAGGTGGAAGGATTAGAATGCTTCATGGTGTTCTGCATATACCTGCATTGGCCAGAAATCTGATTTCTGTAAGCAAGATGGATGATGCAGGTGTAAAAACAGTGTTCGAGAAAGATTCCTGCAAGATGGTTCGGGAAGCACTGGTATTAATGCGAGGAGTTCGGACTGGAACTATGTACAAGCTACAAGGTAGCACTGTTATTGATGGGTGTAACAGTTCTGTTGTTCTTGAAAGTGGAGTGGAAATCCTAGCTGTCTCTGGAGAAAAGACCATGTTATGGCACCAAAGGCTTGGACATATTGGAGAGAAGGGCCTTCGGATACTGCATAGAAATGGTATGGTAGAAGGTATGTCTAATTTCTCTCTTGATTTCTATTTCTATGAACATTTTGTATATGGGAAGTATAATCGGGTGAGTTTTCCTTCTGGTGCTAAGAGGGCGAACAAGATATTAGAGCTTGTGCACAGTGATGTGTTTGGACCTGTGTCAGTTCCATCACTGGGAAAGTCTGTGTACTATGTTTCATTCATAGATGACTTCTGAAGGAATACATGGATATATTTCTTGAGGAAGAAATCTGACTCTTTTGACAGATTTAAAGAATTTAAGGCTCTGGTGGAAAACCAAATAGAGAAGAAGATAAAGGCACTGAGGACAGATAATGGTGGGGAGTTCTGCAAGAAGGAATTTGAAGAGTTATGTAAGAAGTGTGGTATAGCATGGCAGAAGACTTCTCCATACACACCTCGAAAAAATGGAGTTGCAGAAAGAATGAACAGAACGTTGATGGAAAAGACAAGAAGCATGCTCAGTGGTACCGAGTTAGGACAATAATTCTAGGCAGAGGTGGTGGAGACTGCATTTTACTTAGTTAACAGATCACCTTCATCAGCGTTGGAGGATAAGACTCCACATGAGGTATGGACTGGTAAGAAACCCTTTCTTTCACATCTAAGGGTATTTGGATGTGATGCATATGTGCATGTTCCAAAGGAGAAAAGGACCAAGTTGGAAAATAACTCTAAAAGGTGCATCTTTATTGGGTATAAGGATGGTTTAAAGGGTTACAAGCTTTGGAACCCAAAAACAAGGAAGGTTGTGTATAGTCAAGATGTGGTGTTTAGAGAGGTGAAATATGTTGTTACACATGAATTCCTACCAAAGGAACCTGAGAAGATAGAGTTTGAGCTAAAGGAGGATGAATCAGACTCTACAACAGAAGAAGACTCAGAAGAGGAAGAGCCACAAACTCCAGCTATGAGAAGATCAACTCGGGAAAGAAGGCAACCCGAAAGGTATAATCCATCTACTTTTTGTTCAAGTTTTGCCTTAACTATAACTGATGATGATCCTAGAACTGTTAGGGAGGCAGTAGATTCAGAGGATGGAAAACTCTGGAAGGAGGCCATGGTTGATGAGATGGCATCCTTGCACAAAAATGAGGCATGGGATCTGGTAGAGTTGTCGACAGGAAGGAAGCCCATCGGGAGAAAATGGGTGTTTAAGAAGAAGATGAATGTAGAGGGCAAGGTGGAGAAATACAAAGCTCGGTTGGTAGCAAAAGTTTATTCCTAGGTGTCGGGAATCGATTTTGGTGATATTTTTTCTCCTGTTGCCAAAGTTACTTCTATGAGATTACTTTTATTTGTTGCTGCTGCATTTGATTTTGAGATAGAACAGATGGATGTGAAGACAACATTTCTTCACGGGGATCTAGAAGAGGAGATCTACATGAAGCAACCTGAAGGCTTTATGGTGAAGGGTAAGAAAGAACTAGTATGCAGGTTGAAGAAGTCTCTCTATGGGTTAAAACAGTCACCAAGGATGTGGTATCGGAAATTTGATACCTATATACGGGGACTTGGCTTCACCAGAAGCAAGGAGGATCACTGTGTTTATTTTAAATTAATTGGTGACCGTGTTATTTATTTGGTCTTATATGTGGATGATATGTTGTTGATTGGAAATGACAAAGAAATTATGCAAGATTTAAAGACCCAGTTGTTCTCCAAATTCGACATGAAGGATCTTGGTGCTACAAACTATATTTTGGGCATGAAAATTAAGAGAGATCGGGCAAAGAGGAAGCTCTGGTTAAACCAGAGGAAGTATGTCGAAACTATATTGCAGAGGTTCAATATGCAGGATAGTAAACCGGTGAATGTTACTATTCCTGTAGGTGTAAAGCTATCTGTTGAACAGTGTCCCAAGACACAAGAAGAAGAGGACGATATGTCCTGTGTTCCATATGCAAGTGCAGTGGGTAGCCTGATGTATGCAATGGTCTGTACTAGACCAGACATTTCACATGCAGTGGAAGTATTGAGCAGGCTTATGTCAAACCCAAGGAAGGAGCATTGGACAGCAATGAAGTGGGTTTTCAGATATTTACGTGGCACTAGTGATTATGGCTTGTGCTACCAGGGAAGACCAGGATTGTAACTAATGTTGGACATTCGTGGTTTTTTTGATGCAGACTGGGTTGGAGATCTGGACCAAAGAAGATCTACAAGTGGGTATGTGTTTAGCCTATTTGGAGGCGCAGTCAGTTGGATGAGTAAAAGACAGTCTGCAGTGGCTCTTTCAACTACAGAGGCAGAATACATAGCAGCCACTCATGCAAGCAAGGAAGCATTTTGGTTGCAGAGATTGTGTTCAAGTATGGGGTTGGTACAACAAGCTATAAGGATAGACTGTGATAGCCAAAGTGCAATTTTCTTGGCTAAGAACCCTGCTTACCATTCAAAGACAAAGCACATTGATGCTCAATATCACTTTGTTAGAGATATGGTTGAGGCTAAAAGGGTGTTGCTGGTAAAGGTGGACACTTTGAAGAATGTTTCAGATGCATTAACGAAGTCCGTGAGCACTCAAAAGTTCTCTTAGTGTAGAGAAACAATGGGTGTTGAAGAATTGGCCCAATGACTAAGCTCTCCTATGGCCCCCTATGGAAAGAAAACAACAAGTGGGAGAATGTTGGGCATGTGTTATATTCTTTCCACGACTAGCCCCAAGCGTTGTATGTTGCGCCAGGCGCAGCAGGGGGGTCACAAGGAGGGAGGCAGCCCCAATTTTTGGGGTTCGGGGCAGCGCCCCGGTGAAAATTTGTTTGGTGTGCGGACCCACTCATAGGCCAACCCGCCCGTGTTTTGTGCATGATTTTGCACATGGTTTTGGGGTACGATGGTTTTCGGCCCGTGGTATTTTGTAGATCCGGTCAAGGGAACTATAGTTATGTTCTAATCCAGGGTTAATAGATTGGGGTTTATGCATGCTTCAGCATGTATATATATGTGTTGTAACACTAAAAGGAATATAATGAAAAATCAAGCTGGTCATCCCAATTTGGGATCCAGGGGAAAATCTCTGTGTTTATCTATTTTATGTTTTATGCTCTCGCTATTGTTTATTTTCTGTTATAAGATTCATGTGTAGATAATTTCTGTTTAGGGTTAAAAACTACAAAGATAAGCCATAAATTCGGAAAAGAGCAATTACAGCAAGTCAATTGTATGCTTTAAGAAGTACTACCTTGATTAGTCTCGCCTATTTATCCAATTGCAAATGTGAAAGAATAAGATATGTAAGAATTGAGAATAAAAAAGGACAATATAAACAAAAATATATGGATACCTCAAAAAACTATCAAAGCCATGATGGAATAAACCTAGTATGTCAATATACGAATCAATAAGTTAAACTAGAGGAACGAATAAATCGTACCCAAAGAAAACTTGAGAGATAGTTCCAAATCTCGAATTCATTTGCTTCCATAAAGCCTTATTGCCATGATTTGAAACAGAGAGTAATCCAAATTGTATCCTTTCTAAAATAGAGAAGTGCTTACTTGAAAACACTGAGGATGGTATTGATCTTCGTTTTCCACAAAAGCCATGGAAATGTCAAAGGAGAAAAGAGGGGAAGCATAGTTACAAAATGAAACTGGAATTCGTTACATGGGTTCCAAACATAAATGGTAAAAAAATTTCTCACAGAGTTTATGGGTGGATAAAGCTTACTTCCTTTACCAAAGTAAGGGTTAAAAATGTGTTCCAAGGTAGATGAGAAACGACGTCACACTGAGATTAATGGAATACCGAACCCCATAATAATGCAAGCACATTACAAATTTAGTTAATATGGAAAAAATTATACCAATAGTTCCATTCGAAATTCTATGAGAAATTAAGTCAAAAACATTCAAAACACAGTAACGCATGGTTCATTGACAAATGACCATTTAAGAAACTAATAGACATGGTAAATAAATTCTAAACTCTGTGCTACGATAACGTAAGCCATTAAACTGTGGGAACTATGAATTTATAGAAAACGCATCCAATGTGATTGAGAAAAGTATCCATATGCATGAGTTCAGAATTTGATTAAATTGATCACCTGGATTACACAGAAATGTTATGGCCTCTATTACACCTTTCGTCATGAGGAAGGAAGAGCCGAGGAATGTCAAGAAAATTTCCTGAGAAAAAATGAATAACACATTGAAAGAAGAGGGAGTTTATGTACAATAGAAACCTTAGGACGTCAATTATCTCAGCGGTCCACATGTAAGGAGATCAACAAGCAACCTCAAATACATACCTATTATAATTCAATGGCATGGGAAAACCCAAACTACATATCGAACAATATATTGAGCCATGTGATTCGTACTGTAACCATTTAATTACAAATCTAAAGGACAAGTAGGAATGTTTACTCCACCTCTACTCAAGTTGGTGTGAATGGTTGTTGAGAGCCAAAAGGGAAGTTTCGAATGTTAAGTGAGAAGTTCAAAACAATTACAACAAGTGCATTAATAAAATGGAAATACCTCGAAACCATCATTCCTCGGGATCAATCGCGGAGTTAAAACAAAGTTAAGGGTTCAACGTCGAGTGAAATTTGATAGTTGTAGGATTGAGAAATTGATATGAAAGATGGGCGAGAGAACAAGGAGTACTAATAACTTATTGCACATGAAAAATTTCAGTGCCAACAGTAACATTGACGGGGACTATTACACCCACCAACCAAATTGATAGGAAATGATCAGTTGGGAAAGAATGGTTACATTAATTTTATTATGATTAAATATAAAATCAAATACTTTACAATTTGGTTAGAGTGAGTCGAGAAGTTAGTAGGGAAATCATTATATTATTATGAGGTCTATGTTGGCGGTAGATGGGGTGAAATTGAAAAATTAATAATGAATGATATTAAGGGGTAAGGATAGATCTACATAATGAGTGAGTGGTTTCATGCATATAAATATATATTGGATTTACAAATTTATATATGAAATCTTGTAAATATGTATATAGTGTTAAGTGGAATAGGACCAAGGTTAAAACATAGACATGTTTTCTTAATACGCCTTGGAAAAAGAATTTAAATAAGGTGGTTATGAATTATACTAGAATCTTAATTATGATGGCATAGTATTGACATAATAAAGAATATGAATCCTATAGCGTCAAAGTCTGATGGAAGAAAAAAAATATTTGAAGTGAGAGGCATTACAAATGGTATCAAAGCATTAGCTAAAACGTTGGGAAAATTATGTGCTCACACAGAAGTTGTATGTTGCTCTAAATTTTTTTATGGAATTTAAATTTTGTTAGTATTTAATTTTATGTACAGTGAATAGTACGGAAGTATACAGCTGCGAACTATGATGGAAGAGGGAAAGTTGTATGTAGATATGGGTGGTGGAGAAAACATGCCAAATCCAAATGCTCCATTGATGGCTATGTTGCATAGAATGCAAAGAGAAATGACACAACTTAAAAGCCACAATGAAAGGCTATATTTAGCTAGTGAGGAGTGGGAAAGACTGATAAGAGAATTTAATTCTCGAAATAGTCAAGAAGGTGAAGATTTCGAAATGAAGAGAAAGGGAAGAGTCAATTTCTCAGAAGATTCTGAGGAAGATGATGGCTCTAGACAGCAGTCCAGACGAAAAAAGGAATTGTAGGGTGAATACCAAAAAATTAAACCTCCCTCCTATGATGGAGAGAAAGAGGAAGATGCTAAAGCATGGCTTCTGAATATGATAAAGTAATTTCAGGTTTACAAATATGAAAGTAACTTAGGAGCTAGGCTAGCTATTTATCAGCTGAAAGGTAAGGCTACCTTGTGGTGGGAAGAAACAAAAATGGTTCATGCCATTGATGAGAAAATGGTTACATGGGAGGATTTTCAAGTTAAGTTTAAAAATCGATACTTGAATGAACACTATTATGATGATAAAGAAAAAGAGTTTCATGAACTTAGATTGGGATAGCTCACGATTGATGAGTTTGTAACCAAATTCACAAATTTGTTACAATATATACCTTATATCAGAGAGGAAAAGGAAAAGGTACAATGGCTCTTGATCTGTTTACCCACTATTTACAAGGAAAATATAGAGTTTGATAACCCTAAGGCTATGGATGAGGTGGTGCACAAGGCCACATTGTGTTACCAACAATTCAAAGGTAAGAGTGAACAAGGAAAGAATTGGTCAAACAAAGGTGACTCCAGCAGAAAGAAAACAAAACCATCATATTTGAGAAACTTTGGGAGAAACCACCAAAGAAATAAGTTCAGAAAAATGGGTGAAAATCAAACTGCTCAATCACAAACTAGGTCCAAAGAAATAAATGGAAATGATAAAAGAGAGGGGACTATTAAAATGAAATAACCTTTGAAGTTTTGGGTTGTGGAGAACCTCATCTGTTGAGAGATTATCCACAACGGAATATTCAGACTGTACAAGTACTGAGAGAGGAAACGAGTGTTAATGATGTGGCAAGGAACATTCCCAAAATCAGCGCTGCCTTAGAAGAACATCAAGAAGAACACCAATCCACTATGGTCGAAATGGAAGTTATGATTTCTCAGCAATCTGTTACTGTTTTAATAGATCCGGGTGCATATTTAAGTTATATCAGTCCTCAAAGGGTAGAAAAATGTAATTTAAAGTCAGAGAAGTTTCAGCAGTGTTGGTTAGTTCGGTTAGTCACTGGTACAAAATGGAAGGTAACTCATAAGTTACCCCAAACAGCCATAAATCTGAATGGATACGAAGCAAAATTAAATTTAAATATTATGCCATTAGGGTCTTATGATGTACTAGTAGGGATGGACTGGTTAGAAAAACAGAAGGCTATGATGAATTGTTTAGGAAAAACCTTACACTGCATTGACAAGGAGGGAAAACCTTTTATAATAAAAGGAAAGCCTAAACCCATATTTGTGAGACAAATTTCAGCACTTCAGTTAGATATAATTTCTAGGAAAGGGTGTCAAGTTTATTCCGTTCATGTAGAGGACTTGGGACAACAAGTAGAGGAAAAAGTGTTGGAAACATTACCGGTAATAAGAGAATTTAAAGATGTTTTTCCAGATGAAATTCCTCATCTTCCCCCTGGGAGAGAAATGGATTTTTCGATTAATTTAGTCCCAGGAGCTACTCCAGTTTCTAGAGCCCCATACATAATGAATACTCTAGAATTAATGGAGTTAAAAATGCAACTACAAGAGCTGTTCGACAGAGGTTACATTAGACCGAGTGTATCCCCATGGGGAGAACTGGTGTTGTTTGTGAAAAAAAGACGACACCTTTAGAATGTGTATTGATTAACGTCAATTAAACAAGCTGACAATCAAAAAATGATATCTATTACCTAGGATAGATGACCTCTTTGACCAGGTTAAAGGGGCAACAATTTTTTCAAAAATTGATTTAAGGATGGGTTACCATCAGTTAAGGATTAAAGATGAAGATATCAGTAAAACAACATTTAGAACCAGGTATGGACACTATGATTTTGTGGTTCTACCATTTGGGTTGACCAATGCACCCACCACTTCTATGTGTTTAATGAATAGTGTATTAAATAAATACTTGGACAAGTTTGTACTAGTATTCATTGATGACATTTTGATTTATTCAAAAAGTGAAGCAGAGCACAGAGAACATCTTAGAGTTGTTTTGCAAACTCTCAAGGAAAACAAATTGCATGATAAGTTTAGCAAATGTGAATTTTTCAAAGATAAATTTCAATACTTAGGGCATATAATTTCAGAACAAGGGTTGGCAGTAGACCCAGAAAAGATAAAAGCAATTAGAGAGTGGTTGGTACCCACTGATGTATATGTGGTAAAATCATTTATGGGAATTGCAGGATACTATCGAAGGTTTCTAGAGATTTTTTCATCCTTAGCCTACCCCATTAGTTTCTTACAAAAGAAAGGAGCTAAATTTGAATGGACTGAAAAATGTCAAAATAGCTTTGAGCAGCTAAAACTGAAACTTACTACAACACTTATTCTAAATATTTCTAATCTAGATCAGGAATTTGTAGTATGCATTGATGCCTGTGGAGAAGGAATAGGGGGAGTACTATTACAGGAAAATTCATTCATAGCTTATGAATCTAGAAAACTTAAGAAAAATGAACAGAATTATAG
This sequence comes from Pinus albicaulis, assembly GCA_034641835.2. Classification (NCBI taxonomy): domain Eukaryota; kingdom Viridiplantae; phylum Streptophyta; class Pinopsida; order Pinales; family Pinaceae; genus Pinus; species Pinus albicaulis. The sequence goes on along the minus strand of CM076579.1, from coordinate 1,154,633,705 downwards.
TGTTTATGATCTTGAATTAGCTATTGTAATACACGCTCTCAAGATGTGGATACATTACCTTCTAGGGAAAAAAATTGTGTTGATGACATATCACATTAGCCTAAAGTATTTCTTCACTCAAATAGATTTAAATGCTAGGCAAGCTAGGTGGTTGTCTTTCCTTAGTGAGTTTGACATGGATATTTAACATATTAAAGGCAAGGAAAACAATATTGCAAATGCATTAAGCAGAAATGTTTGGCAAAATGTGAGTAATATTGGAGGTAGTGTCAACTTTGACTTGGAGGGACTGATACAAGGGGTAGTGAATCATGACCAAAACTATGAAAATCTTCTAGAAAAAATGCCGAAAAAGGAAATAAAAGGGTATACACAAAATCAAAAAGCGCTAATTTTTTACAGAGATAGATTGTACATTCCTAATGTAGAATCATTAAACAAAGAAATATTGGATGAATACCATAAAAGATCCTATGTTGGACATCCTGGATACCATCAATTACTCACAGCTTTAAGAAAGAACTTATTTTGGCCTGGAATGAAAAAGGATGCAGCAAATTACTTGGACAAATGTACTGAATGTCAACAGGTAAAGGTTGAACATTAGCATATAGCTAAGATTTTAAATTCTTTACCCATTTTAGACTGGAAGTGGGAAACTATTTCCATGGATTTTATTACTGGTTTACCAAGAACCAAATATCAACATGACTCTATCATGGTTGTAGTGGATATTTTGACTAAAGCTGCTCATTTTATACCTGTACAGTCTACCTTTGGAACATCTCAAGTAGAAAATGTGTTTATGAAGGAGATTGTGAGATTACATGATGTTCCTAAAATGATCATTTCATACAAAGACGCAAAATTTACTGCAACTTTTTGGAGGTGTTAGTGTCAGTCTAGTCATACTGCCATCAATGATCAAAGTTTCTCTTTTGCATTTGCATGTTAGGTGTCTCATACCGAATAAATTTCACCATTCCGTTAGGTCATGGATTCCTTGATGGTAGTAATTTTTATTAGTTTTCCCTCATGAGGTACTTGCTGATTTTCCTCCCTATGGTCTTCAGACATTAGTCTCTTTCATTCTCAAAACTTTACCAGTAGGTCATAGGATGGGTCTCATTAGTTTCTAGGGTCTCACCATGGTCAAATTAATGAGTCAAGTGTCAATAAAGATCCTCAAGGTCATGAGGAAGTCAATAAATACAAAGTCACAGCACCAGGAAGATCAGAGATATCATTTGTTCAGTTTGATGCAATCTTCACCTCAAAACCATGTTTTGAGGTGAAAGCATGATACTTTTCCTTTCAGTCACAATTCAGAAGTTGTTATCTCTACAAAGTGATGTCCCTGCCTTCAGAGAAGTTTTCCACAGCCTGTTCGTCACCAGATCATCTTCAAAGCAAATCCATCAGAAAGATCCCGGAAAGAGCTTTCCAACGGTATACTACACACTCAAAACTGACTTTTGGATTGAATTTTATGCTTAAGTGAAGTAAAAGCCCTCTATTACCTAAGCCGCCCCCCCTATTTCCCATTTTCCCTTTTAACTTTATGTTCATTTCCCTTTAAAAACCCCTTTTTTCCCCTTTCCGATCATAAAAATCGCATTATAAAAACTTCAAATACATATGCGATTTAATTAAAACCACTTCCCCTTTTTCCATACCCATAGACTTTATAGTTAAGTTATATCATATTATAAACCCCCCCTTGCCGTGTAAACCACTTCCCCACCACGCATATAGTCAAGAAAATTTATAATATAAAGTTTAAATTCTTGTTATAAATCGCAATCGAAAAAAAAAATTTCAATCACAACATTTATATGAAGGGTTCCGATCAGTTCATCGCAAACAGTTGCGATGCGATTGATCGCACAACACTCTGATCATCGTAATCGCAAGTCCTGCCCTGATTCCTCCGATCGCAACTCCCCTCCCGATTGTCCCGATCACATCGCACATCCCTACCTCCCGATTGCGATTACTCCCTGCCTCCGATATTGTGATTGCGATTGACCCTTGGATCTCACCATAATACTTCCATCGGTTCATATGATATAGGGCCTTTTCCTTTGTTAATGCGAAATTTTGATTTTAAATTATAATACAAAGGGTTTTCCCCCAATCGCATCGGAAATATTGTATGCAACATTCTGCTCCTCCTCCCGACTCCGATCTCCGATTGCGATTATATCCCGGGGCCCACCATATGGTACTTACTCCCAATTATAATATAAAGTCCCTTTCCCCCTTGGTAAGTCCGAAATCGCATTTTATTACGTTTATTAAAGGATTTCCCATGGTTTAATCTAATCGCATCGAAACTTTTGTATGGTCCGTCCCAAATGCGTCCCACCTCCTGATTGCGATTACTGTGATATATGATATCCCTCCCCCCGCCCGATTTGTGATTGCGATTACTGTGTTATATCATATCTCCGCCCCGCTCCCGATCTCGATTGTGATTTTCATATGATTCCCGCCTCCATCTCCCTTCCCTTTTCCCATTTAAATACATTCTTCCCTCCATGAAAGCATAAATTCATTTTTTCATCATTCTATAGAAAGTCAAGAAATAACGACAGATGGAAAGCGAACAGTCAAAAGGCCAAGTGCCTAAAATAAAATAAAGGTGTCTACAAAAGCAGAAAAATAGGATCGGATTGCCTATTGTGTCTTCAGTTACAATTCAAAAGATCTGCGTTACAATGTTTCGCCTTCTCACTGACTGAATGTAACACAGCTCTTCTTTTACGAAGAGATGGTTGGCTTTTGGCTTTCCATCTTTAGCTGTGATGTCTCCTCTCCCCATCGATTTGTATTCCTGCAAATCTATCTATTTATTATAAACTCTAATTATTTGCAATGGCTGGAGAGTCTGAGGTCTGAAAACTCGGAAGTACGGGAATAGTGTGGTAGTGAGCTCTGCGCTCCATTGTACAGTTTGGTAGGGAATTAATAAAGTGATGCAGCTCTAATTTGTGGCATTCATGTGGTATGAGTTTTAGCATATGTCTCTCTTTTGTGTTTCATATGTACATTGTTATGTTTCATAATTCATTCATAAACATTTCCAGTTGATTGTTTTCAAGTTAGAAAGGTAGAATCCATTTTATATGCTTTGCCTTGGGGAATCATTCATGCTCTGTGTGTTTTCTTCTGTTGAAAAGGATTCATTTATTATGCCCTTTTCAGTTTCTCAACAGTCTTTCCACTTCATCTTATTTCAATTTGATTGCTAAACCTCCTGCTTATCTTTCCCTATGAAATACTCTGTGTCCTTGATTTAATTCCTCAGCTCATGTTTTCCTTTTGTCCCATACATCCCCGAAAATTCAGTCATTTATCAAAACCCCTTTCACATTTATATATCTAGCCTAAAATCAGTTCATTATTGTGTTATTGAATATCTATTCTATGAAGAGAGCCCTCTCCTGTCCTTATTGGGCTAGCTACAAGGCTGAGCATGGTTTAGTTGTTACCCTAATTTGCCTTTTTCAGCCTGGAGTCCATTTCAGGTGCTAACATCTCTGGCGACTCCGCTGGGGAATAAAATTAAAAAAATTTGCATAGAAGATTCATCATGCCAGTAATATCTTTCTTCTAAAGTCTTGATGATGATATTTCAGAGTTTTCTAGGCTGATATAAATATTGTATAGAAGAAATTTGACCACACTGGCTTCAAGAAGATACAAAAGGGCTAATCTTGATCCAAATCCTCCCCCTGTGTTTGAAAATCCAAATCTTATCTGAAGAATAGTCAGAAGGCAGGAGGGATTGCTAAGTCCTACACCTATTTTCAGGTCCCATACTTGGCCCAGTGAGTGCTTTTTTGTAGAAGAGATTTCTTTTGATGAGAGTTTTGAGCTCTCTTTGTATAGAAGTAAGTCTAAAACTGCACTCGAAGACACAGTTTTAGATCCAGAGTTTCTTGTAGATATTGAAGTTCACAGAGAAAATTCTTCCATTGATGACTACATTTTGAATTATCCTTAGTCCATCACTGCAAATTATATTCCTGAGCATTCAAAATAATCAGGAACAACATTACCTCCTCCTAATTCATCAGCATCCCCTTCAGTCAATTCCCAGTTATCATCTCCTCCAGCAACACCTCCCCCAAATCCTTCAAATCCTGTGGTAAATCCACCCAGAGTCATGGCTGCCCGGTATACACCCTTTGTCTTGCCTCAGGTTCTTAATGATATGCCTGCTGATTATCAGAGTAAAATTCCTATCTTTTATGCCACTCAGGGCATTACAGCACAACAGCATGTTGATAAGATGAATGACTTTTGTGACTTGCATGAAATAGAAGAAGAGAATGTAGGTACCAGGTTGTTTGTTCAAAGCCTCGGAGGTGAAGTTATAAAATGGTTTAGAGCTTTATTAGTTGTCTCAATTCATAATTTACAGGAGTTACACACACAGTTCTTAGACCAGTGGGAGGTGAAAAGGAATCCACAGCAAATTCTATCCGAATATGAGAATATTAAAAGAAATGCGGGTGAAACTGTGCAAGACTATTGTTTAAGGTTCAATGCTATATACAATGCCATTTCGGCTAACCTGAAACCCCCTGTGGATTCAACTATGCTGAGGTTTCCGGATGGTTTTGATGCCGATTTGGCATATCAACTATGTGAAAGAGATCCACCTTCACTTGAGGACATGCAGAAGATAGCAGTAAGCGTCGAAGCAAATCTGCTGGCTAGAAGAGCTCGAGCCAGAGCTGAAAAGAAAGTCGTGGTGAAAGAGGAGGCCTCCCCTTCAGACAGAAAAATGGACACACTGATTAGTACAATGGAAAGAATGGTTGATCGGCTAACGATTTCAGACAGACCAGAACCCCAAATAAGAAATCCAAATTTCAGAGGACAGCAGCAGCCGCAATTCAGAACTAGACAGAGAGAACAGAGGGTGCAGGACCAAGCGGCACCACAGCAGCAGATTAAAACACCTTTGCAGCAGAACTACGTGCAAGGTACTGACTCAGATGATGATGGTCCTCTGTTTGAAACTAATTATTTTTTCACAGTGGACGGTGCACCCATTTTCCTCACAGAGGATGAAGAATACACAATGGCGACTCTAGACATTCAAGGGGACAAAAATTTCATTTTGGCCAATGACGTGGTGTTAGAAGAAGAATATGATGACTACCAGAGAGGATATATGAATGCTCTATCCACCCAGCAAAGGCAGTATTCTCTGAGGAACAAAAACGTCATGATCAGCCCCATTCAAAAGAGAAAAGAACTCCAAATGAAGGATGAGGCACAAAAGAAAGAAAAATAACTGGTCAATCCTTCCTCCAGCAAAGCACCCGCAGTTACTAATATATCAAATGTAAAAAGCCAACAGAACATAGTGAAGGAGCAAATGGAGAAGAAATATTCTCCTATTAAAGAGGTAGAAAAAGCTCCCTCCTTTAATTTAGAAAGTGAAATTTCCAAGTTGAAAGTGTCTGTGCCCTTGACTGAGTTGGTGAAAAATAGTGTATATAAAATTCAGGTGTCTAAAGTCTTGCAAATAGACCCTCTTTCTGATATGGTTAATGTGGAAGATGACTACCCTGAACTTATTTTTGGTCCAGCCACAGAAGAGTCTGAAGAAAATGAGGTACCTCCCTTTTACCTAAGTCTTAGGTTGCATGAGTTTGTCTTGCATAATGCCATGTTCGACTCCGGGGCCTCACATAATTTGATGCCCAAAGCTCTCATGGAAAAATTAGGCCTTGATGTTACTAGAAAATACCATGATTTGTATTCTTTTGATTCAAGTAGGGTCCACTGTATTTGTAACACCCCTAGTTTATGTGTTTGAAATTTAAAACTAGACATTTGAACTTTAATCCTAAGGGGAGTGGACCCCAAAGGACAAGTATTTTATGAATGTAATTAAATATTTAATTTGAGGAAATGAATAAAATGATTTTGTGTAGATTGACCAAAATGAGATTTATGAGATCACTTGCTAAATCCATGAGGATGGATAAGGCAAATATTTCCCCACAATATTTCAAAAATCCTTGAAAGAAATTATTTCTAATTTAGATTTTTGAGGAAAAATCTAAATTCCCCAATGATGAGGAAAGTAGTTGGGAAGAGGTAAAAAGCTGGAAAAGCTGGGAAAAGCTGGAAAAGCATAAAACAGCTTTAAAGAATCCCTAAAATGGGAAGCCTAGGCAAACAGGAAGAAAAGCATCCTGAGATTCTGGATGCAGAATTAGAAACATGCTTTGGGGAACAATAGCTTAAATAAGCTGCTCCTAAACAGATTAGAGGTTGATCTGTTCTAGGATATGATCTTAGCTCGGGGGTGAGTTCTGGGAGACAGAAGGACTCTAAGGTTGGGAGGTTGGTCAATTGCAAGAGTGGTATGTCTCTAAATTTATTGGTGTTTTTACTTCCTATGGTATGAATTGGCTACATATAATAGTTTATTTGTATGTTAGATTTAGTAGTGCTACATTTAACAGAATTAATCATAAGGCATTCACCTTTATAATTCTGTATAGTTGTAGACAAGAAATCTGTAGAGTAGAATCCAACAGAAACTCTAAACCGAGGTTGGTTTAAATCTGAAGATACATATTCCTCCACAGATAATTTAACTTTAAACTGCTCCTGATCTACTAGTATAAATTTATGCACATGATTAGGATAGAGCAATATGGGAGTTCCTGTACCATAATTGAAAATAGAAATAGATGAACTGAAATATAAACTGTGCATTAAATGAGACAGAAAAAAATATATACAGACTGACTTCCAGGGTTAGCACATCATTCATACATATACAGAAGTACAATAGCAAGTTATTTATGCATATAAGAAATTAATTCCACAATAGAAGGAAGCAATTATCAGTTAGCATGAGATTTCCCATTTATACTTCTTTCAATAAACCTTTCGTACTGTAGAGGCTAAAATTAGTATGGGAAAGAAAGTTAAATAATTAATCAATAGGCAGATTTCACAACAGCAGGGCATATTTAGCTGTAAGTATTCCATTCTATCATGTGAACTAAATGCAAGAGTGTGTAGTGGAATACTAGAAATGAAAAAGTCTTCTAGACATAAATATATATATATATATATATATATATATATATATATATATTAACACCTCACCTGTAGGTATTCACGAAGCATGACGAGAGATGATGCTAAAAAGGTAGACAAATATCATTTGCAAATTAACTATAAAATACTTAACTAAGTACTGAACCAATGTAAAGAGCAGAGCTGGTAATACTTTGTACTATTCCAAGAATACTGAAGAGACTTAGTTAACTGTTATGATCAAAACTACAAACTAGGGTAGTATGATAAACATATACAAATACCTTTGACGATTAACATTCTGAGTGTAAGAATGGTCGAGGTAGAATCATCAATCTAATGATATAATAAAATGTGGATTTATAAAACTACATGTAATTGAACTTACACTGTGGAAAAGCACAGTTAAACTATTCATTTAGATAATTACCATGTTCATGAGTATAGTTTAACAAATGTATTTCCTGAAGGAATTAATATAATAAAATACAACAAAAGTGGGGTATACGTAGTTGCAGAATCATGCCATAAGTACTTATTAAGCTAGACCCAAGCTAAAAAGAGCAAAGTGCGATTTCTGTTGAAGACACATAATAATACTCGATATTATGCAAATCAAGAAACGACAAAGATATATATATAAACGAAAATCCAAACATTACAAGTCCACTGTGGCATGGGGACTGTATCATAATGTTCCAGGAATTGATATAAGGGAACATTCAGTGTCGGAACTCAAAAATTAAAATACTCACACTTATACAACTGTATCAATAAAAATTTTAAGCTGTCGAAAACATTTCTAGAACAAATGCAAGGAGAAACGGCTCCTTCTAACCAGCGTTCGGTGAATACCAACCTGTAAATGATAAGAGGAGTCAATGTTAATGCTGAAGGAAGCCACGTCTCTCGTGGTTCAAGAGAAAGTGAGGCGATGGTCGTAAATACCTGTAAGAGACAAACCACAACATGAATACGATACAGAACATGACGAGGAAGAGGAACGCTATCAAAAGTGATAAATGAGGAATGAACAGTTACCTGGTGCGCTAGAACCTCCAAGATTTCAACTAACCTGTCATATACATAGGGCCATGACATAAATAAACCCGAGTTGAATGGTGGGCGTTCAACTAGAATAAAGGAGCTAGCACTCTGGTGAACTAAAAATATAAATTGTTCCTTACACAGGTCGAGGAAAGGAGCGAACAGAAGGTCTAGAGGGGTAAAATCCCTCTATCTTCATGCGAATGACCTCGGAGCAACCTTAGACGGGCGTAAGGTAGAGGGTAAATCTCCCTCCAAACCCATAAGTGCATTCGTTTAGTCTCGTTCCTGAGAATACGTGTAAGGAAATACAGTAAATATGAACTTAAACCAAGCAAATCGAATTAGTCGAAATGGAGAAAAAAATTTCTCTGAAAGAGAAAATTTAAAAAATTGTTAAACATGAATTAACTGGGACAAAACGATGGTAAAATATCCATCGAAATACAAAACTTCAGTCCCTGCTCGAGTCAATGAGCGTAAGTCTGAACAAGATAGGGAAAACCCATATTGAGTGGTAAGAACAGAGCGTGAATTTCAAACCATCTGGAATTATCATACTTGCATTGTCAAATGGAACGAGGGACTACGCCGAAGTCTGGACTGAATCATGCTCAATTCTCCAGAGCGTCGAAGTTCACTAGCGAGGGACAAATCGAACAAGTAGTAAGGGAAAAGAACTGCCTAGCAAATTAAAAATGAAAATTTATATCCATGTTCTCGGAATAGATCAATGAAACCCTAATGCGTCGGTGAATCCTCATCGTCCACATGGCAAGATCCCAAGGGTGAAGCCACGGATCGAAGGGCTGGATGTGTTATGTACACCATACGTTCAACATTCAATGTGACTAGCAATACAATAAATGTCACAGCATCCTGGCTGTGCCATAGAGATTGCCTTGGCACTAGGGTAGGCTGGCGGGGTGAGTTCCAGAGTTACGTGGAGCAAACTCACGTGACCGCGAATGGAATGAGACCCATTCCAAGCCATACGACGAGACTGAAAATCATATATAGGCTTACGTGGAAAAATAGCTTCACGTCTCAATTCCATTGAGTCAAATTACCAATTCATATTACGTGGAGGCCAAAATAAATGATTCCAATCTTGATATAAATGTTGACGAGAAGTCAATAAATGGCCATGAGTGCCATGTACGCATAGATAGCAACGTGGGTAAATTAAATCCAACTAAGGTTCATACTGTATAAACGAGTGGTGAACAGGTGTAATCGAAATTGTCCCACATGGGCCTATTGAAATATAACGATATGGTTAACATGTGAAATTGAATCGATCCTTCATCTGTCTATCAAACTATAACAATATATTGAATGATCAAAGGGTCATTACTATACAAATGAAGGTGAGACATAAAAGTGGTATTGGGATAAACAAATCCATTATGTTTGTATTTTAAATATAATTATGTTTGGTAGTACTAATATTGTTATATCCAATTGGGTTGGATATAGTTGAGATATGGAAATAAATCATAATTGGGCAAACAATTATGACTTGAATAAACCAACATAATTATAGTATAGTATCTTGCTAGAATTATAATTGAAAATATGAATGCTTGAAAAAAAAAATTGGGAAGGTAAATGGGAGGTGTGACAATATTGGTCTCATCAAAGATTTAGTAGTGTCTCTAGATCAAATCCCAGCCAAAAATGTCTTGATGGATGTGGTTGTTGCCGATGTCCCACCACGGTTTGGGATTCTTCTATCTAGGTCTTGGGGTGCAAAACTTAAAGGGACCATACAACTTGATTTCTCCTATGACACAATCCCTGTATTTGGCCAGTTGAGAAATTTATATAGGGAGAAGAAAATGAAATACATGATCACTAGCGAAGACAAGCCAGTAAATCATCCCATCAATGCAGTCCACACAGATTTAGAATCTTTTGTCTTATATTCAAATGGTGGTTTCAATGATGAGGATGTTCAGTTGGTACAAGTGGAGGAGATTCCCGAGATTTCAGAAAATTTCAGAGAAGTCCTCAAATAGGAAAGGGACAAAGCAGCAAATACTTTTGAGCCTCTTGCCTGCCAGCAACAAAAGGATAGTGAACAGCCATGGCAAAGAAGAGAAAGAAACAAATTTCCAGCATCTTCAAGAAGAAGAAGAGGGCCCGTGGAGTATGGATTTTGATGGAGTTGTTGGTAAGGATGGAGCTGGCATTGGAATATGGATTAGGAGTCCTGTTTTCCAGCCTGAAAAGGTCCCTAGCAATGTCAGAGTATGTGCTTATAAGTTGGATTTTGACTGTTCCAACAATGAAGCAGAGTATGAAGCTCTGATTGCAGGCCTCAAAATCTTGAAGAAGTTGAAGGAAAAAAGGATTTCTGTGTATGGTGACTCTGAGTTAATAATCAAGCAGGTGAAAGGAGAATACCAAGCTAAAAATCCAAGACTGAGGGCATACAAAAATGCAGTTCTGGACATTTTGAAGACATTCCTAGAGTACACTTTGACAGCAGTGCCCAGGATGCAGAATCTTATTTCTTATTCTCTTTCCACTATCGCAAGTAAGTTGAAGATTCTAATGAACTCCAGCAACAAATTTGAGATCCATGTAAAACATAGGCCTGATGTTCCATACAATTTAAGGTATTGGCAAGTATTTTGGGATGATAATGAGATAAATGCATCTTTTTAGGGTGATGGAAAATTCAAGGACACTCCCATAGAAGGTGAGTATGTGGTTGATGATCAAGAATTGGAAACAAACCAAATGGACATATTGCAGCTGAAAGATAATATAATTCCTAGAGGTCTCATACCTCTAGAGGAGTTGTTTGATCATGACGATGTTGCAAAGAAGCCAAGCTTGGTGCCCACAGAGAAAGGAGTTGAAGATGTGAATATTGGAACAGTTGATCAGCCCAAGTTCGTGAAATTGTCAAAGACATTGTCCCCTGAAGTGAAGGAGAAGTATGTGAATTCGCTTTCCGAATTTTTTGATGTATTTGCATGGGATTATTCAGATTTGAAGGTGTATGATAAGAACATACTCCAGCATACTATTCCTATCAAGCTGGATCAGAAGCCTTTCAGATAGAAGCTGAGAAGAATCAATCCAAAGCTATTGCCATCAATTGAAAAGGAAGTAAACAGGTTGTACAAAGCAGGAATCATAGTTCCTATTAGTTTTTCTGATTGGATTTCGAATTTGGTCCCAGTCCATAAGAAGACTGGAGAAATAAGGTTGTGTATATATTTTCAGAATTTGAATAAGGCCTCTTTAAAGGATAATTATCCACTTCCGAAAATGGACCATATTCTGCATATAGTATTTGGAGCATCCAGAATGTCACTACTTGATGGCTACTCAGGCTACAACCAAATCTTGGTGCATGAGAAGGAACAAGATAAAACTGCCTTCACAACACCCTGGGGAACCTTCCAATATGCCAAAATTCCTTTTGGACTGAAGAATGCAGGAGCTACTTTCCATCATGCAATGGACATCGCTTTTGCAAATGAAAAAGATGATTTTTTGGTTGTTTATTTGGATGATTTGATAGTGTTTTCAGGATCAGATGATGAGCATTTGCACCATTTGAGAGTTCTTTTTCAGCTATTCAGAAAATTTGCAAATTTCTCTCAATCCCAAGAAGTGTCTCTTTGCCATGGATGAAGGCAAGCTGCTGGGGCATATCATCTCCAAATATGGTATTCGCATCAATCCAGCTAGAGTGGAGGCAATTCAGCTCATAGACCTACCACGAAACAAAAAGGAGATCCAAGCATTCAATGGTAAGATGAACTTCTTACATCGATTTATACCCGATCTGGATGAACATTTGAGGGAAATTACTAATATGTTGAAGAAAGACAACACTGTTAAATGGAGTGAGGAGGCTATCAAATCATTCAATCTGGTAAAGTTTGATTTGTCCAATGCCCCAGTTTTGATCAGTCCCGACTACACTCAAGACTTTATCATATTTTCGTTTGCATCCAAGCATACTTTGGCCGCTGTTTTAATGCAAAATAGAGAGGAAATAGAAAAGACAATTGCCTTCTTCAGTAGGACTATTAGAGACACTGCTTTGAAATATAATATTATTGAAAAACAGGAATTGGCTCTCATCAAGGCAATGAAGGATTTCAGGGTCTACATTCTACATTCACATACTATAGCATATGTCCCTAGCACCGCGGTGAAGGATGTGTTGATGCAAAATGATCCAGAAGGTCGAAGAGGTAAGGGGATAGTAGCTATGTTGGAGTACGATCTAGAGATCAAGCCCATGAAGTTGATCAAAGGCCAAGGCTTGGCGAAATTGATGGCCCAATCAAATCTACGAGCCTTAGATATAAACCTTATAACAGCAGTAATAGAAGAGGAAGATGAAGGTTTGCTGGTTCCAATTGCAGATATTTCTCTACAGTCCCCGTGGTATTCAGACATTTTCTATGTCCTTCAGCATTTGTCACCTCCTACAAGCATGTCTAAGAGTAAAGGTAGATCCATGAAACTAAAATCTGCAAAATACTGCATTTTAGACAGTGCTCTGTATTGGAAAGATCTGGGAGTTGTTCTGCTCAATTTTTTGGTTGAAGAAGAAGCACAGAAGGTAATGCACGAGTTTCACGAAGGCGACTGTGGCGGTCACTTGTTTTGGAAGACTACAACTAACAAGATATTGAGAGTAGGATATTATTGGCCCACATTTTTCTCTAATTTATATAAGACCGTGATGAAGTGTCATGAATGCAAAATCTTCCAAGGGAAGAAGAAATTGATTCCACTCCCTTTGAAACCAGTTTCAGTGAACGCACCCTTTCAGCAGTGGGGGCTCTATTTCATTGGAGAAATTCATCCCGCATCCTCAGTACAGCACCGATGGATATTGACAGGGACATATTACTTTACAAAATGGATCGAGGCTGTCCCAGCCAGGCAAGCAACAGACACGGTAATCATTCAATTCCTGAAATCGAATATTTTATCTCGTTTTGGCTGCCCATGCAAAATCGTAATAGACAATGCAACAACGTTCGGATCCAAGAAAATGATCGAATTTTGTGAAAAATACAACATCGCGCTGGGACATTTGACAGCTTATTATCCACAAGGCAACAGCCTGGCTGAGTCCTCTAACAAATCACTGGTGAATATAATTAAGAAAATTCTGGAGGAAAACAAAATAAATTGGCACCGAAAGCTCATCAACGCACTGTGGGCAGACAGAGTTAGCAGTAAAAGATCAATAGGTATGTCACCATTTGAGTTGGTTTATGGTACTGATGTTGTCTTTCCTACATCCCTTACAGTCCTAGTTATGAGATTATTGCAAGAATTTGGCAACGAGGACAATGGCAATCAACGAAGGATCAATCAAATGATCCACCTTCAGCAAACAAGAGAGGAAGTGTCACAGAACGTTATTCAGTTGTAGGAGAAAATTAAAAAGATCTATGACAGGAAGACAAAAGCAGAGAAGTTTCAACTGGATGATATAATGTTGAGATGGGATGCTATAAATTAATACAAGGGGAAGCATGGTAAGTTCGACAATCTGTGGAAAGGACCATACAGGATTTCAGCATACAGAGGACATAATGCCTTCTTGCTTTCAGAAATGGATGGCCAAGATTCCCCTGGAGGAGTAGTAAATGATAGGATTTTGAAGCACTACCATTGCTGAAAAAAAAGAATCAGGAATCTATGTCATCACCATTATATATACCATGTTATGTTTATCAGAGTTCAGAGTACACAATCATTGAATTTTGGGGCCCGAGGTGAAGGCTATAAAGCTTGGATGATATGTGTATGGTATGCATTTATTTCAGTTCTCAATTTAGTCTTGAGTCAGTGTCATTCTACATTGTGTCAGTTTTTCAGTATTTTTGACTCCATGCCCAAGGGATAAGGCTACTTGGTCTACAGTGTTCTTGGCACCTCCAAGGAGCTACCATCCCCATTGGAGCCAATGTTAGTGTCAGTCTAGTCATACTGCCATCAGTGATCAAAGTTGTTCTTTTGCATTTGCATGTTAGGTGTCTCATACCAAATAAATTTCACCATTCCGTTAGGTCATGGATTCATTGATGGTAGTAATTTTTATCAGTTTTCCCTCATGAGGTACTTGCTGATTTTCCTCCCTATGTTCTTCAGACATTAGTCTCTTTCATTCTCAAAAATTTACCAGTAGGTCATAGGATGGGTCTCATTAGTTTCTAGGGTCTCACCATGGTCAAATTAATGAGTCAAGTGTCAATAAAGATCCTCAAGGTCATGAGGAAGTCAATAAATACAAAGTCACAACACCAAGAAGATCAAAGATATCATTTGTTCAGTTTGATGCAAGCTTCACCTCAAAACCATGTTTTGAGGTGAAAGCAAGATACTTTTCCTTTCAGTCACAATTCAAAAGCTGTTATCTCCAAAAATTGATGTCCTTGCCTTCAGAGAATTTTTCCATGGTGTGTTCAGCACCAGATCATCTTCAAAGCAGATCCATCAGAAAGAGCCCGAAAAGAGCTTTCCAACGGTATACTACACTCTCAAAACTAACTTCTAGATTGAATTTTATGCTTAAGTGAAGTAAAAGCCCTCTATTCCCTAAGCTGCCTCCCCTATTTCCCATTTTCCCTTTTAACTTTATGTTCATTTCCCTTTAAAACCCCTTTTTTCCCCTTTCCGATCATAAAAATCGCATTATAAAACCTTCGAATACATATGCGGTTTAATTAAAACCACTTCCCCTTTTTTCATACCCATAGACTTTATAGTTAATTTATATCATATTATAAACCCACCCCCGCCATGTAAACCACTTCCCCACCACGCATATAGTCAAGAAAATTTATAGTATAAAGTTTAAAGTCTTGTTATAAATCGAAATCGCAAAAAAATTTTCAATCGCAACATTTATATGAAGGGTTCCGATCAGTTCATCACAAATAGTTGTGATTTGATCAATCGCACAACACTCTGATCGTCGCAATTGCAAGTCCTGACTCGATTCCTCCGATCGCAACTCCCCTACCAATTGTCCTGATCGCATCGCACATCCCTACCTCCTGATTGCGATTACTCCCTGCCTCCGATATTACGATTGCGATTGACCCTTGGGTCTCACCATAATACTTCCACCCGTTCATATGATATAGGGCCTTTTCCTTTGTTAATGCAAAATTTTGATTTTAAATTATAATACAAAGGGTTTTCCCCCAATCGCATCGGAAATATTGTATGCACCATTCTGCTCCTCCTCCTGACTCCGATCTCCGATTGCGATTATATCCCAGGGCCCACCATACGGTACTTACTCCCAATTATAATATAAAGTTCCTTTCCCCCTTGGTAATTCCCAAATCGCATTTTATTACATTTATTAAAGGATTTCCCATGGTTTAATCTAATTGCATCGGAAATTTTGTATGGTCAGTCCCAAATGCGTCCCACCTCCCGATTCCCGATTGCGATTACTGTGATATATGATATCCCTCCCCCCGCCCGATTTGTGATTGTGATTACTTTGTTATATCATATCTCCGCCCCGCTCCCGATCCCGATTGCTATTTTCATATGATTCCCACCTCCATCTCCCTTCCCTTTTCCCATTTAAATACATTCTTCCCTTCACAAAAGCATAAATTCATTTTTTCAGCATTCTATAGAATGTCAAGAAATAATGGTAGATGGAAAGTGAACAGTCAAAAGGCTGAGAGCCTAAAATAAAATAAAGGTGTCTACAAAAGCAGAAAAATAGTATCGGATTGCCTATTGTGTCTTCACTTACAATTCAAAAGATCTGCGTTACAATGTTTCACCTTCTCACTGACCGAATGTAACACAACTCTTCTTTTACGAAGAGATGGTTGGCTTTTGGCTTTCCATATTCAGCTGTGATGTCTCCTCTCCCCATTGATTTGTATTCCTGCAAATTTTTCTACTTATTGTAAACTCTAATTATTTGCAATGGCTGGAGAGTCCGAGTTCTGAAAACTCAGAAGTAGGGGAATAGTGTGGCAGTGAGCTCTGTGCTCCATTGTACAGTTTGGCAGGGAATTAATGAAGTGATGTAGCTCTAATTTGTGGGATTCATGTGGTATGAGTTTTAGCATATGTCTCTATTTTTTGTTTCATATGTACATTGTTATGTTTCATCATTCATTCATAAACATTTCCAGTTGAATGTTTTCAAGTTAGAAAGGTAGAATCCATTTTATATGCTCTTCCTTGGGGAATCATTCATGCTCTGTGTGTTTTATTCTGTTGAAAAGGATTCCTTTATTATGCCCTTTTTAGTTTCTCAATAGTCTTTCCACTTCATCTTATTTCAATTTAATTGCTAAACCTCCTGCCTATCTTGCCCTATGAAATACTCTGTGTCCCTAATTTAATTTCTTAGCTCATGCTGTCCTTTTGTCCCATACATCCCTGAAAATTCAGTCATTTATCAAAACCCCTTTCACATTTATATATCTAGCCTAAAATCAGTTCATTATTATGTTATTGAATATCTATTCTACGGAGAGAGCCCTCTCCTGTCCTTGTAGGGCTAGCTTCAAGGCTGAGCATGGTTTAGTTGTTACCCTGATTTGCCTTTTTCAGCCTGGGGTCCAGTTCAGGTGCTAACAGGAGGCATGGGTATAAAATTAAATTTTAGTACTGCTTACCATCCCCAAACTGATGGTCAAACTGAAAGAACAAACCAGATTATAGAGGATATGTTAAGAATGTATGTTATGGATAGGCCAACCAAGTGGGAAGACTATTTACACTTAGCAGAATTTTCCTATAACAATAGTTACCAAGCTTCCATAACAATGAGCCTGTTTGAAGCACTTTATGGAATAAAGTGCCATACCCCTCTAAGTTGGAGTCAAACTGAAGATAAACTGATACTTGGACCAGAAGGTTTACAAGAAATGGAAAAAGTGGTGAAACAGATTCAAAGAAATATCAAAACAACTCAAGATAGACAAAAAAATTTATGTGGTCAAAAAGAGAATTCACAGGGAATTCAATGTGGGTGATCATGTATATGTGAGGATTAAGCCTAAGAAGAGTACTTTTCACACCGAAAGTTATGCAAAATTTGCTCCATGATATTGTGGACCTTTTGAAGTGTTGTAAAGAGTGGGACCGGTTTCCTATAAGCTAGCCTTAATGTTGTGAAACTAGCTTCAAAAATAGAAGAAAAGAGATATCAACGCCTTATAAATAAGCCACTTCAAGGGGGAAACCTCCATTACATTACATGAATGAACAATTCCTGGATGATACAAATTACAAAACCTCCTTTCTATATATAGAAGTCCATGAGGCTACAATGTAATCCTAGCTGACCTAACAATAATAATTTAAGGGCACAATAATAACAATATGGGGGTTACAGGGGTACAATAATAAGGGACTATACTAGTAATATAGGAACCTAATATGCCCCTCTCCTTCAACATTTGGTATCAAAGATTTGGATTCTAGGATTTCGCTGCTCCAAACAGGTCATCGTGGATTTTTCACTATAATTTTTTTTCTAATAAGGTTCAAGAAGCTAAAATTTTTAGAGTGCGAAGCCAAAATCCTGAGGAAAATCATCACAAAATTTCAGAGCTTGGTTCACAATATTTTCAGAGATATGATCTGTGGAAGTTATGGCTTTTTGCAGATTCCTGAATTCAACCTAAACATGTCATCATGTAATTTTCACTATAATGTTTTTTCTTCGAAGGGTCAAAAGTTGAAATTTTTAGAGCACGAAGAAAAGCCCTGAGGAAAAAGTTCATAAAATTTTCAGAGCTTGGTTTACAATATTTTAGGAGATATGGTCTGTGGACGTTAGGGATTTTTTAGGCTCCCGAATTTTATCTCAAAGAGGTGATCGTGGGAAAATCTTCATAACTCTCCCTTTGAGCATCAGATTGGAATGTTGTAAAAAGTGGCCATAAGTAAAGAGACTGTAGTTTCCTGTCTATCAATTTTAGAGCCAAAAGAGGAAAAAGTGACACTTGGAAAGTTATAAAAGTTCACTCTATTGAACCAGTCCATAATTAGGTCATCGTAGGAGATTGGGCACAAATTTTCCTTCAGGAATCCAAATCAGGTCAGACCTATGGAATTCAAAAGAGATTTCAGATTTTTACCTTAGTGCGAAATTTCAGATATTGAAGATCCAAAATCACAGAGATAATTCATTTTCAATATCAAGCTCCTCAAAAATATGTGAATCATTCACAGTAATGTTCATGGTGTATTCCATGTTTCGTTATTAAAAAAATATGTGCATGATTCTGCTCATGTTATTGATTGGAATGTGATTCAGGTGGAACCATAAGGGGAATTCCTTCCAGATCCACTTCAAATATTGGAGCGGGAATAAATTGAACTTCGGAACTGGACAGTGGGTAGGATAAAAGTGCAGTGGAGGCACTTTACACCTGAAGATGCTACTTGGGAACGAGAGACTGATAAGATGGAAAAATATCCATCATTGTTCACATAGTGATTTAGTTAATTATTTTGTCAACACCGAGGACAGTTTTCTTTTTTATAGGCGGAATATGTAATACCCCAACTTTCTATGCTTTTAAATTGACAGTTGAACAAGTCCAAAGGGGAAGTGCACCCCAATGGAGAACTATTATGTGGATTTATTTTATTTTAATTAATAAAAATAAAATGGAAAATTATGTGTGCTATGAGTAGATTGATAATTGAGATCTGAAAACTTAAATCCATGAGGATGGATAAGCTAGTGAAACTTTCCCACACCTTCCAGAAAGTCCTTGGAAGGAATAAAACAAGTTACCAAAAAAAAAAAAAGATTTGGAGATAAATATCTAATTTCCCCAATAAAGAGGAAAGAAAGTGGGAAGAGGTGGAAAAAGATGGAAAAGAAAAAAATAAATCTTTTAAAGTACCTCTGTGGAAGAAATAGAGGGAAAGCCTAGGAAAAACAGGAAGAAAACATCCTAGACTTACTGGACGCAATAAATGGAAACAGGCTTGGGAAAGCAAAGCTTAAATAAGCTGCTCCAGGATAGACAAAGGGTTTTCTATCACTAGAGCTAAGGTCTCGACTCGAGGGTGAGTTACAGAGAGAGAACTCTATGGTTGGTTGGAAACTAGTCAGAGCTAATTGGTATGCACACTAAACTAGCAATCGGAATTGTCTAATGTTAAATTTTCATGTGTGATGCTTGGCACCTGATTAGAGAATTATTAATATTAGTGTGAAATTGCTTAAGTTAAAGTTATGGATTTCACCTAGGTTTAGTTGGCATTGGTAAAAATGATTAGAACATCCCATACATTTAACAAATTGTGCTACAGTATTAAAACTGAAAGATGTATGGTTGTATGGACAAAGTCTATTTAGATCCAACTCCTAGAATGTATAAACCCAGTAACAGGTTTAAATCTGGGGTTAGGAATCTAACAAATAATTTCTCTATAATAGTAAACAAATAAATTATCATTGTTATTGTGACTAGGATCAAAAGGAAAAATATTATTAATTGTAAAATTAAGTAAAACGCAGATCTGTTAGAGATAACTCTATACAGTTAGAAATAGAGTCTTTTGTACCAATCCATGCTACTGTATTAAATACAGAACATTATTTCATAAATGATTGAATAAAGGAACAATCAGAGCACAAGACTAGTCTATCGTTATTGGCACAGAACTTGAAATAAAGATGATAAATATCCAAGTTTCATGTTCTAGAAACATATAAAAAGAACTAAATATGAAATATAGAAACGAGGGTAGTTGTATAAAAGTACTAAAATTAACTTTAAATACAGCTGAGAGGAAAATAAGTTTCTTGTAGTAAGATTCTGATCTAGTGAACCGTTAGACCATTCTGTTCTAAATAATTTAACATCTACACAGAATGGAATACAAGAAATACTTATTGTGACACCATATGTAACTCTATATATAAGTGGGAAAATGTAACACCCTACTGTGAAAATGGAAAACTATTACTAATTTTTGTTCTATAAAATTTGTGAGAACATATATAAATATTTTCACAAGATAAGTGTTATTCACCATTAAACGAGAGGTCATTATCAAGACTATTTAAAGACCAGAATAAACTGAGAGGTCATTCTCAAGACTATTTAAAGACCATAATAAACTAAGGTTGTTGGAAACAGTAGAGGAAACATACATATAGCATCCCTATCACTAAAATGACATACGTATTTTAAAGATACATATATAGTGTATGTAGCTGTACTAGAATGAAAATTCCCGAAATTGAATTTTGGAGACAAATCATTAGGGATGGCATACAATTTCATTCAAAATGTATTGAGAAAGTATATATAAAATTTTAACATTGTCCAGTTAGTGGGTTACAAACCCAACAAGGTTTATGTATAATTACAAACAAATTTATAAACCTAAGTACAGTGACTTAGAAAAGGCTCGGGTCAATGTATCAACAACAATAGTATACATTCTCTGCGAGGCGGCCAGGTTGACCAGCGTAGAGAAAAACTCGAGAATTTTGAGACCAACCTGTGTAAATTCGAGCTCAATATTAGGAAAAGGGGTTGGGTTTATTACGAGAGCCCTAGCCTAAAACGAAATAAATGATAGCATGAATGTCCCTACAACCCTTAAAACACAAGCATTAGAGAAAGGATATATTGAGATAAGCCATAAATTTAGAAAAGAGCAATCATAGAAATTCAATTATATGCTTTAAGAAGTACTACCTTGATTAGTCTCGCATATGTATCCAATTGCAGTTGTGAAATCATAAGATATGTAAGAACCGAGAATAACAAAGGGATAGTATAAACAAAAAGATATGGATACCTCGAAAAAATATCAAAGCCATGATGAAATAAACCGATTATGTCAATATACGAATTAATAAGTTGAACTAGAAGAACGAAGAATTGTACCCAAAGAAAACCGGAGAGATAGTTCCAAATATCGAATTAATTTTCCCCCATAAAACCTTACTACCAGGATATAAAACAGAGAGTAATCCAAACTGTAACCTTTTTAAAATAGAGAAGTTCTTACTCGAAAATGTTGAGGGTGGTACTGATTTTTTTTTTCCACAAAAGCCATGGAAACGTCAAAGGAGAAAAGAGGGGAAGCACAGTTACAAAATGAAACTGGAATTCATTACATGGGTTCCAAACTTAAATGGTAAACTTTTTTCTTATAGAGTTTATGGGCAAATAAAGCTTACTACCTTTACCAAAGTAAGGGTCAAAAATCTGTTTCAAGGCAGATTAGAAACGACATCGCACCGAGAGTAATGGAATACCAAACCCCATAATAATGGAGGCACATTATAAATTTAGTTAATATGGAAAAAATTAAACCAGGAGTTCCATTCGAACTTCTATGAGAAATTAAGTCGAAAACATTCAAAACACAGTAATGCATGGTTCATTGACAAATGACCATATGAGAAACTAATAGACATGGTAGATAAATTCTAAACTCTGTGCTACGATAACATAAGCCATTAAACCGTGGAAAATATGAATTTACAGAAAATGCATCCAATGCAACTGAGAAAAGTATCCATATGCATGAGTTCATAATTTGATTAAATTGATTAACTATATTATGCAAAAATGTTCTGGCCTTTGTTACACCTTTCTTCATGAGGAAGGAAGTGCTGAGGTACGTCAAGCAAAGTTGTCGAGCAACAATGAATAACACATTGAAAGATGAGGGATTTTATGTCCAACAGAAACCCTAGGATGTCAATTATCTCAGTCGTCCACGTGTAAGGAGATCAACAAGCAACTTCTAATACATACCTATTAGAATTCAATGGCATGGGAAAACCCAAACTGCATATCTAAAAATATATTGAGCCATGTGATTCGTACTATAACCATTTAATTACAAATCGAAAGGACAAGCAGGAACGCCTACTCCACCTCCACTCTAGCTGGTGTGAATGGTTGTTGATAGCGAGAAGGGTAGTTTCAAACATTAAGCGATAAGTTCCAAACAATTACGGCAAGTGCATTAATAAACTAGAAATACCTTAAAACCATCATTCCTTGGGATTAACCGCGGAGTTAAAAAAAAATTTAAGGTTTCAACGTCGTGTGAAATTTTGTATCTGTAGTATTGATAAATTGATATGATAGATGGGTGCGAGAACGAGGAGTACTAGTAACCTATTATACACGAAAAATTTCAGTGCCGACAGTAACATTAACGAGGACTATTACACCCACCAACCAAATCGATGGGAAATGATCAGTTTGGAATGAATGGTTACATTAATTTTATTATGATAAAATATAAAATTAAATACTTTACATTTTGGTTAGAGTGAGTCGAGAAGTTAGTAGGGAAATCGTTATAGTATTATGACGTCTATGTTGGTGGTAGATGGGGTGAAATGGAAAAATTAATAATAAATGATATTAAGGGGTAAGGATAGATTTATATAATGAGTGAGGGGTTTCATGCATATAAATATATATTGGATTTATATATTTATATAAGAAATCTTGTAAATATGTATATAGTCCTAAGTGGAATAGGACCAAGGTTAAAATGTAGACATGTTTTCTTAATACTCCTTTGGAAAAAGAATTTAGATAAGGTGGTTATAAATTATACCATAATATTGATTATGATGGCATATAATAGACATAATTAAGAGTATGAATCCTATAGCGTCAAATTCTGACGGATAAAAAATAAAAAATAAATTAAAAAAATTAAAAAAATTAAAATTAAAAAAATAAAATTGAAGTGAGAGGTATTACAAAAACAAGTTTTTAGAGTGCTAGCAAGTGAAAGCGGAACACCGACACCCATCCAGGTTGATACAGCCTATACTAGTACCTGAGTGGAAGTGGGAGGTGATATCTTTAGACTTCATCATTGGATTACCAAGTTCAAAGAATTAGAAAAATGATTCTATAATGGTAGTGGTGGATCGATTAAGAAAAGCAGCACATTTTATACCAGTACAAGCCACTTATAAGATGGTTCAAATAGCATATATATTTATGCGTGAGATCTTTAGACTACATGGTATCCCAAAGACACTCATTTCTGACAAGGATGTGAAATTTACTTAAGCTTTCTGGAAGACATTATTTACAGGATTGGGAACTCAAATTAATTTTAGCACTGCCTACCATCCGCAGATGGATGGACAAACGGAGCGAGTGAATCAAATCCTGGAGGATATGTTGCATATGTATGTAATGCAACAACCAAATAGTTGGGAAGAATATCTACACCTAGTGGAGTTTGCAGTTTGCATACAATCACAGATATCAGGAATCTCTCAAGATGAGTCTGTTCAAAGCCTTATACGAGCGCAATGTAGAACTCCTATTAACTAGAGTAGTCCAGAAAGAAAGTTAATGCTTAGACTAGAAACACTAGCTGAAATGGAAAAAAAGTAAGGAAGATCCAACATAATTTGAAGGCAACTCAGGATAGAAAAAAAGCGTATGAAAATAAGAAAAGGACTTACTGTGAGTTTGAAGTGGGAGATCATTTGTACATGAGAATCAAGCCAAAGGAAAGCAATTTAAGATGGTCCTCTTGTGCCAAGTTGGCTCACATGTTTTGTGGCCCTTTCCAAATATTGGAAAGGGTAGGAGTCGTGGCTTACCGGCTGGTCTTTCCCAGTCACATTCGTGTACACAACATCTTCCATTTATCATTACTAAAACGATATGTGCATGACCCAAAACACATAATCCACTGGGAGAGTATTCATGTAGGATATGAATATCAGACTCGATTAAAAATGTTCAAATTTATGAGAAAAATAATTCAATTTCATTGATTACAGGTCTAACCAGGCAGCGAGTTTCTGTTCAAGCCTCAATGTATAACTGATCGGAGAGAAATCATGCTCCAAAAACGAGCCATCACCTAGGTTAAAGTGCAATGGAAGCACTTTGGCCCGGGTGAAGCTACCTGGGAAGATGAAGGATTTGTTCAGAAGGCATACCCTGAATTGTTTGCTAGAGAAAAATGAGAACACCGAGGATGGTATTCACTTCCAGGGGCGAAGTTGTAACGGGTGGTTTAATTCTAACTGATGTTTAAGTTTTATTGTCAATATTTTAAGGCATTTATTGTTATTATTTTTGAAATAGAACATTATTAAATAGGAAGTAAATTTGATTAAATAAAAATACTTTTGGAATTGATTTCCTAAGGTGAAAGACTGATGGTAAAAATATTTATTCCAACTGAGAAGTAGTTGAACAGAAACAGTTCAGTAAGTTACTCTTCCTATGTGGATAAAGTAGCATCCTTGTGAGGTAGAAAGGTTCTGATCTGGGGAGTTGTGAAGTGAAGAAAGGAGAGAGAGAATGATTTTCCCAAGCTGGTAGATACCAGTGGAAAAAATCTCAGCTATCTTGTAATCTTTTGGAAGGTGGATTGGACTAGAGTCTTGAGATCGCTTCCAAGCATTGCTTCTTTTTACTTGGCTCAGGAGTGGAGCACGGGGGGCGGGGGGAGGGGGGGTGGGTGAGGATGTAATTTCCTCATCCACGGTAGGGAGGAAAACCATAGTCAATTGACAGATAAGTAAATTTTGTCAAAAGTTTGATAAGTAAATTCTGTTGAATTTTGATAAGTAAATGAGATAGAATGTTATTGTTAGTTTCAAGAAAAATAGACTCCATAGAGCTGAATAAACTTGTCATGAAATATATTGTTGACAAATTTTGTTGGAAACTATTGAGAAATATTTAGTTTTAAATAGGATAAAATACTGTGTAAAGTTGTTAAATTTCTATCGGTTATTTACAGTATTTAAAAGATGTTACAGGACAACAATAAAAGAGGGTAACAGATTGTGGAATGCTCTATTCAATGTGGAATTTCCTATTTATGTACAATACAAACTTTTCGAATGTATTATTAAATTATTTGAATATGACGTAATTATGTTTTACAGTAAATTGGGAATGCTGTGTAAAAATACAGACTAGCCAAAAATTAAATTCTACTGTCTATTGAGCATATTTTTGAACATTAGACAAACTGGGAAAATTGGTAAAAATACTAACTTAACTGAAACACGAAAAAAATAGAAGAATTAGAATATGAATTGTTAAGAGGAAACTTTTCTTGATTCCAGAGCTCAAAGGCTCCGGAATGCGATTTGTTCCAGCATATGAACTATACACGGACTAGAGTAATAATCAGTCTGGTCGACTTTTAAATTCAACTTATAACTATGATAGATATATTCAAGTAGAAAATATTACGAAACATCGAGCTTAGAAACCCATGAGAGTTTTACATCAAAATCCATAACTATTCAAAGATGCATAAAAACCACATGCAAACAGTACAAATATTATTTCCAAAAAGCTGAGTATACAAGATATGATACTGTTCCAAAACTTGCAAAGTGAAGTGAGTAAAATATACAGAATATTCAAGTATTATATTATTGTAAAACCTTGAATAAAATCCTAAAATATTTACAAGGTTGTCGAAGAGATTTAAAAACAACGAGTTAAATTATATTACTCCATTGTACACATTAGAATGAACTCTTCACTACAGTAGCAATACCCGAGTTCGAAAACAAGAGGATAAATCCCATATACAAATAAAAATAAACTTTGAACACAGAGAGTATTATATGCATGTATTATGTTGGGAACATAAACACCAGGATGCGACGACAAAGGTGAAGAGGAGTTGAAACCATACACGGTACCTGTGACAGAGGTTCACCGCAACGAATGAGAAATTGATGGGTGCCCAAGAGTACCATGGCAGTATTGAAATTACAAGATAAATGACCGATGAGAACCATACCTGCACCAAAATTAACGCAACTAAAATTTAGAAAACATTTTGGAATGTTAAATATTGGAAAGAAGGAAAGAAAGTAGAGCTAAGCGACTAGGGTAGAATTGTTTTCATATACATGTACGAGTCTTGTGCCAAAGCTGAATAAACCTTGCAAAAGATAAAGAGGTAGGGGTTAAATTTAGTGATCATCAAGCGAAAATACATAGATTAAAAACATAGAAGACAACTATTATATTAGTAATGAAATTCACACTTACTCTCTCTCTGTGGTGGAGAGGATTGAGTGGCATCCTGACGGAGAGGTTCTCATACGAGGAGTGAAACTGATAGTGTTAAACTGAAAAACGGGTAAGAAGAACTCAGTAAGACTACCGAATGAAGTCACGAATGGATAGAGTAGGAGACTTTTCATAATACCCTCAGCTCAAATTGCAGGCTTCGAACATCTGCAATGCAACATGAGGAAAGGCCTTTTACAAAGAGAGTAATCGTGCATAGTTGCAAAGCCACAAAACCTCTATGGTCTCAGTGCAAATGAGCTAAGCGATTAGGGTTTGGGGTTTAGTTGAAAACCCACTTTAGAGGGAGATTCCAATAGCCATATATCTACATCAATCCTATGGTGCAAATTTAACCAAGTGTCATAGACACAGATACCAAAGGAAGAGTATGGTATGAAAAAATCTGCTAGAGGTTGAATAAATTAAATGCAAAGTACCGATACCATAGGCAAGTTGTAAGTGGAAGAGAATTGGCAGTAATGGATATCCCTTGGGATCATAAATAATAAAACCAATAGCCAGGTGTAGTACATTCCGAGGCATGTGCTGTGATGACAAGGCCCAGTCCATATATAAAAAAATATATATGTTCATCAAATCTTATGAATACGTTAATGTTAAAAAGTTTCATATTAAGTTTGATGACCAGCGAAAATTAAGTATGAGGATTAAGTATAATAATACTAATAAAGTATAGTCCCAAGTATAGTCCCATATGTTAATGTGTAACAAAATTATGTAATGTTTCGTCACAGTGAAGTAATATAAGGTAAATATAATTTTTTATTTTTATTTTTACAATGTTTAGATGATGAATGTTACAATATCTATTGCATTATTTGGAATTGAGATCTATTGAAGAGCCAAGGACCAGAGCCAGAAGGGTTGTTCGAGTCAATGCAAGAAGAGGATTTTAGTTTTTTTTAGGTGTGGAATAATTAGATTAGTGAATTTGTTGCATCATTGTTTTTAAACCAAACAAGTAGCAGTGTGTAATCCTTCATGTTGGAGGGAATGCATTAAAATTTAGGTGAAAGTGAATATTTTATTCACCACTATTCTCAACACGGTGTTTCCTGAGTTGAAAGGTATGATTTGATTTTTAAATCAAGCCAAAATATAACTTTGAGGTTAATTTCTTATGGAGAAGTAAATTGGAGTAATAAAGAGTAATGTCAAAGAGGTGAATTGTTATCATGTACTTTTTTTAAATTTTTTTTTTTTATTTGATATAAAATTGAGGAGGCATGGAGGCCTAAGGAGTTAAAAGTTTGGTGAAAAAGAAAATTTTATGCTGAAAAAATTTGGTTTTTCTATTGGTGAAAATTAGTTTTATAATTATTTTTGGTGAAGAGAGTTAAAAAGGCGTTGGGTGTTTTTTGGGTGAAAGAATTTATTTGAAAGTTATTTTTTTGGAGGGTAAATTTTGTTGGGTGAAAAGGAGAGATAGGAAGTATTTATAATTGGTTTTATTTTTTTATTTGAAGTGAGATTTTTTAGATCATGTGCATTTGGTTTTGAATCTGGTGAATTTGGCTGCAGATCTAGTGGATTTGGTTTAACTTTGTTGATTGACGACAAATTTTATCATTACGTCAAAAAAAAAATTGAAAATTATTTGAATGAGTCCACAAGACTTGATGGAGGAAATTATGCAAGTTGGAAATTCAAATTATTAATAGTATTAGAGGGAAACCGTTTGTGGCCCATAGTGAGTGGGGTGGGGCAGAGCCCAAACCCATTATTGTTGCAACCATTCCAGATTGGGAAAAATGGAAACAAAAGCAAAGGTGTTCCTACAAATCTTTGCTAAGGACAACATCAATCCTCATATTAGGGACTGTAAAACATCCAAAGAAAAATGGGATGTTCTCAAAATATTATATTAAAGATCTAATACCTACAAAATTTTGTTATTAAATACCAAGCTTTTGTCAATTAAAATGGAGGCCCATGAAAGTATAAGTAATTTCATTTCCCGTGTCAAAGAGATAAGTGATAAGTTAGGAAACATTGGTTAAAATGTGTCCAATACTGAGTTGGTCAACATCACATTAAATGGCTTACTGAAATATTATCAATTTTTTGTGAAGTCTTTCAGCTAGAGAGAATCCTCATATTTTTGATGAATTGACAGGTATTCTTCTACAAGAGAAAGAGATGACCAATAACTTCAATTTGCGATCAAACAATTTAGATTTAGCATTGGTAGCCAAGGGTAAGCAACCATAAAAAGGTAAGATATGGAAAAAAATCAAAGGACAAAAGTTTCAAGAAAAGAAGAAAAGTATTGCACAATTTAAATTTCCAATTCATGATATGAGAAATGGTTTCATTCTTATGCATATCTCTCATTCTCTAATTTGGTATTAGAGAATCAGAGAAATGCACAAGAATAAAACCATTTCTCTTATCATGAACTGGAAATCTAGATTATGTCGTACCTTTCTTCTTTGTTAAAAAGAAATATTGGAAGGGTGGTATGAATTTGAGAAACTTGTTGGTATATGTCTCTTATTTTATGTATTGGATAAATTTGGTTCAAATCTAGTGCATCGCTGAAGAAATTAACTAAGAGAGTTTGTTGTCATTATTGGTTAGAATGAATTGTTAGTTGATAATGGTCAAAATAATTTAAAAAATACAAGAGAAAGCATAACAATAATGGATCATCAAAGGAGAATTAAGTAGTTCCGGAGAGAACCGAAGAAGTTTAGACGAAATAATCAAAGGGCAGACAGTCATAAAAATACATAATGTTTTGAGTGGAAGAACCCATATTTGAGAATTAGAATGTAGAATAGGGCTAGGTCAGTGAATAATTTTAAGTAACTAATGCAATATTGAAACCATTAATGCATGTTTTACCATCTTTCTTAGGTAAAATATTTAAAACTTGGGCAATAAAAATGGAAGGATTTCTTGGTTCTATAAATTTATGGGATTTTGTTCAAGAAATTTCTATAATTACCCAAGATAAGAGTAGAGATGAAATAACATTGTTTCTTATTATATTAGCATTGGATTAAAACATATTGCCTAGTATTTTGCATGAATTTGGTGAAGTAAACAATGAAAAAATACTTGGCACATTATTGAAACAAATTTTAGTGAGAAAAATGATGAAGATGAATGTTAATATTTAGTAGTAGATCTACAACTAGGTTGATAGATTGCAGAGGTAAAACTTGTCGATGACTCAACAACAACTTATGAATTGAAGAAGGCAGAGTTTGCAATAAATTTGATAATGGATATTTTTTCTATGAAAATAAATTAAGGGTATCTCTGAAAAGAATTTGATTGATAAATTGTTGTTTGATTTTGGTGATCAAGTGGTTGATGAGAACTTTATTACAATCGCAAAAGTAGAAGAGCATGGTGAGGAAATCATAACAATAATTAAAGAGATAAACAAGTTCAAATATTTCAAACTTGATTATGAGGCAGAGATGAAAATCATTGAAGATTGGATTAAGAAACTTGAGGAACAAATTGATGCAAGACTCAAAGAAACAACTCAGATGCTGAATAATCTTGAAACTAAACAGAATGAACAATAAATGACTGAAGAAACTAACATGGACGTTGAAAGAACAATTAACTTAGTTGAAGAAGTCCATGGTATCCTAATGCATTGAGACATAGAGGAAATGATATATTATTATGGATTGATGTGGGAGATTCCCAATGAAAAAAAAAAATTAATGATGAAAATGAACTTGTTGAAAAAGGAGTTGAAATGGATTTACATCATTGTAGTTGCAATATGAAGTAATATCTATAGTTCATGATATGTAGCAGGAAGAAGACTAAACAGTTTGAGACCTTCAGAGTTGGAGTAGCAAGCTCAAGAAGAAATTTCATCAATATGGTGAGGCAAAGAGAGTCAAAATGAAATATTTGAGTCATATTTGTAAGGCTAGATGAGACTTATACAACCAATTATTGTTATGTATTGTATAAAATTCATTTCTCCATTAAAGGGGGGTGTTAGAATAATGTAGAAATGAAAGAGTCTTGAAATGATCTAGATCTATGTGAGTTACGAGGTGTGGTTCTAGAATTAACTGCATTCCAATGTAATTGAATTTTAGTTGAGTCAGAGTGTTTATCATCCATGTTATTATGTCCATCGAGTCTAGTGATCTCATAGTTATATAATGGGACACATTGTGATGTATTTGCAGTGAGAAAGTGTAAGTAGGCTTAAGCCTGAACTAATTAAATTATTTCTCTATGTTAAACTTTGTGTTATCTATTTGGTATATTATGAGGTTGTAGTCTAAATATTTCCATATTTTCTAACTAATTTTGTTTAAAATTTGATGAAAATTTGTTAGAATCACAAGTTTGGGCCATATAGTTTACACAATCCAAGTACCTTAGAGGTTTTTCAATGTTTAAATGCATCTTTAAATTACCAAGATTAAAAAAATCGTAAAAATCAAATAATTTATAACTTTGTTTTACATCATCATCATCATTATTATTAAAACAATTACTATATGAGTTAAACATTAATTCTTCAAAGAAAAATATATTATCTTCACATAAGTGGGCATGATATTTTTTTAATGAAATTAAAAAGAAAAGTGAAAAGAAAATAAATCATAACTTTTCCTTTAAGATAAATTTCAACATTTTATTTGTGATTCCACCTACCCATATCCTCATATAGGAGTGAGGAAAGGGTATTAGTACTTTTTTTGAAAAAAACATAATATGAAGATTACGCTGAAAAATGTAATTGCATCCAGAGGCACTCTACAACACAGAGGAAATACGTGTGAGTAATGTAATACTGTATGTCAAAATTTTTAAATATTTAATTTATAAGGCATAAAAAATGTTAATATTAATTCAACTTATTAATATTATTATTAAGTGCTCTTTAATTCTTGTCGAGTAGGAGATATGAATGTATTTGTTAGGTTAATTTCCCTATAATTCTTGTCAGATTGGATAACTCATTGTATTTGTTATATTAAGCTCCTTGTCATATTGGAGAACTGAATGTATGGTTAGAAATATGTTGTATTGGGCAGGAACATGGAAAATCAAAATCATGTCAAATCAAACAGGAATGACTTTAAAGACAAAAAAGATGGAAAGATAACAGACTCACACGAGCTTATACCTGCTATTTCTTTCATGAACCGCATTAACATGTCACCCAACCAAGCCATTGATGAGTCCTTAAACATTTCTTACTCATCGAGAAAAGTTTCACTCGTCCTTAATGGAGGGTTTATGTATTTCATCTTTATAATTTCCTTAATCATATTTGTTTACAAACTGGTATTATTGATATTATTTCAGATATGAGCACACATAGAAATATATCTATTTAATATTTGCGGTAGAAGCCATGGCATGTGTGCCACTACATAGAATGATATGGGACGTCTCATCTTATTCACTTATGCCAACGCATGTTACACCGCAACATTTCATCAAATATAATAGAAGGGGAAGACAATGGGGGATTGCAAGCGATTTGTCATAAATAACTTTCGCAAATGATTTTCATTTGAAAAGAATGGCGATATATCCAACCTAATTCTAGGCCCTCCATGGAAAAATATATGAACATCTTCTAGACAAAAAATTGTACACACTTTTTTCAAATAGTGCCATCAATGATAACAACCCTAACCCATATTCCATCTTACATTTATCACAAGTAATATAATTCATTTTGTGACGTAAGACATTCAAAATTATTCCATCACCTCTCAATTATTATCATTTTTGCAATTTTAATCTTAGTTGTTGATGTTATATTCCTGAACTACCATCTCTAAATTCGTAGATAATCAAATATTTTTAGGGTTTTTTTCAATTAATGTATATTTCTAAATAGTAACTTCAATTTAATTCAACAATCATATAAATTAAGAAAACTTTAGGTACTTAATTTACTAAACATTGATTCGAGTTTGGCTTCTAGAGAGGCTAGAGGTGGAAAAAACCAATGATCCTCAACCATTAATGAGGTTTTTTTATGGAAAAGAATATGCGAAAGGTTTAAGAATAATATCTGCAACCCATTATAAGGGGGATGTATAGACATAACATAACAAAGAATTTATGTCAACATTTTTTAAATTTTAATATATATATATATATATATATATATATATATATATATATATATATATATATGAAAAATGTAAGATAATGTAAAATTCAAAATGGAAAATGTAATGGAATGTAAAATGTGATATAAAATGTAAGTCACAAAGCTACCAATTAGATCAAAAGAAATTAGTTGTTCCATAATGTAAATTTAACATGTTATTATTTCTTTAAGAATTCATTTCTTTATACATTATTATTATTCCAATATATTACAATAACAATCATCTCTATTATAATTATTATTATAATAGACCTTACATATATTATTAATTACATAGAATGAAAATTCATAATCACATGAATGGAGGGGGGAGAGAGGAAATAAGAGTGAGAGTGGGGTGGAAGGGGGGTGTGAGGGGTGAAGAGAAAGAGAGAGGGAAGGAGATGAAGGAAGAGAGAGAGGAAGGGAAAGAGAAAATGAGAGAGGGAGGGAGAGAGAGTTGGAGTTGGAGGGAGGTAGGAACAAATACATAGATAGATATAGGTGGAGAGAGATAGAGAGAGACAAGGGGGAGATGTAGAGAAAGTGAGGTAGAGAAGAGATAAGGATGGAAGAGAGACAAAAGGAGAGGAGAGAGAGGTACACATGGAAATGGATCGGGAGAGAGAGAGAAGGTGAGAGGGAGGGAGATATTGATATATTTTGAGGGTAGAGATAGTTAGAGAGGAGAGATAAAGGGAAGTTCGAGAGAAATGGAGAGAGATAAGGGTAGAGGGAGGGATGGAGAAATGGATTTGGAAAGGGAGATAGGAGGGAAGAAGAAATAAATAGAGAGAGAAAGGTGGAGAGAGAGAGGGAGTGAAAAGGGAGAGATGGAGAGAGTGAGGAAGAGATGAGAGCCGGAGGTAAGAGAGAGAGTATGGGAGAGATAGGCAAAGAATGGGGAGCGAGAGAGAAGGGCAAGAAATGAGGGAGAGGAAGAGAAAGGGATGGAGAGAGAGAGAGAGAGAGATAGGTATGGATAAAGAGTGTTTATGATTGTGGGTAATAAAGATAGATGAATAAGGAGAGATAGAGGGAGATAGATATATATATGGATGGGGGCGAAAGTAAGAAGAGAGAGATATAGATGGAAAGGAGAGATTGATAGATATGGACAGAGAACATGTGTATACTTTGGGGGAGAGATATATAGTCAAATAAGGAGAGATATAGGGATATATATATATAGATGGAAGGGGGAGAGGGGGGAGAAGAGAGACAAAGAAAGATGGAGGGAGTGGTAGAGAGAGAGACAGAGAGACAAAGAGATAGAGACAGAGATACATAGAGAGAATGGGGGAGAAGCAAAGGTGAGGGAGAGAGGGAGTAGGAGAGAGAGAGAGAAGGAGAGATCATGGGGGATAAACACAAAAATGGAGGGGGGGGGGAGGCAAGAAGTAAGAGACACACAGATACAAATACACATGTTATATAATATTATGTAATATTTTTCATTATTAACCACAAAGGAAGAGGAATTAATTTTTTATAAAAGATAAAATAAGTTGGATTTCGAGAGCCATGAATATTTGAGGTATTCACTAAAATAGATGCATTGATATCAGTGCATATGTTGATTCCTAAGATTATTTAATCGATTTCACTAGGTGCACTGATATCATTGTAGTTGTTAATTTATAATCCTATTTGATTGTTTACAATAGATGCATTGATTTCAATATAGATGTTGATTTCTAATCCAATTTGATTGCTTGCACTGGATGCATTGGTTTCGGTGTAGATGTTGACTTATAATCCTATTTGGTTAATTTCTGTAGATGAATTGATTTCAATGTAGATGTTTTATATGTTTACTTCTAATCGAATTTGGTTACTTTTAGTAGATGCATTGGTTTCTATCCCTATTTAATTTCTTACACAAGATGTTGATTTCTAATTTGATATAACTAGATGTATAATTACGCTATAAAGCATCTTATTTGAAAACAACTCCCCTAAATGGCAGGTGTACAATTATGTACCATTGATGATAGTGTTAGACGATTGAAACATTCTCCACCTTCCAATTAAATTTTTTTATTATTAGTCAGTTACATAATAAAACAATTTACGTTGGAAGCAAATGGCTCGAAAGCAGATGAATTAAAAAAAATAGAACGCAGAATGCGTGGGAGGGGAGGGAAGGCTGAGTAGCCGAGAGAGGGGAGGTGGGGGCCAATTGCAGGTGAGGGGTGACTGTGAGAGGGGAGGCGAGGGCGAGAAGAAACTGGCCGAGAGAGGAAATAGGAGGCTGTGATTAGAAAAATGTATCCCAAAGTGAAAGAGGTTGGTTGTCATAGCAAGACACCGACAGAATGGTGGTAAGAACAGAGGATGTTAAACCCTTGCATCTGAGTTAGGGCTTAAGCTGAGTGAAAATCCTTGCTGGTCAATTGTGTAATCTATTTTTCTTCCTGTTATTTCAGGAGCAGCTAAACCATTAGATGTTTTTATCCAGCATTATTGTTGATTTTTATTATGTAAAATGTGCTTTCAAATGTATAAAATGTGCAAATTACAGAGATCAAATTTATCATTCCACAAATTGGACAAGATCCATAGGGATTGCAGGTGAGGGGTGACTGTGAGAGGGGAGGTGAGGGCGAGAAGAAACTAGCTGAGAGAGGAAATAGGAGGCTGCGATTAGAAAAAGGTATCCCAAAGTGAAAGAGGTTGGTTGTCATAGCAAGACACTGACATAATGGTGGTAAGAAAAGAGGATGTTAAACCCTTGCAGCTGAGTTAGGGCGTAAGCTGAGTGCAAATCCTTGCTGGTCAACTATGTAATCTATTCTTCTTCCCATTATTTCAGGAGCAATTCAACCATTAGATGTTTTTATCCAACATGACTGTTGGTTTTTATTATCTAAAATGTGCTTTCAAATGTATAAAATGTGCAATTTACAGAGTTCAAATTTATCATTCCACAAATTGGACAAAATCCACAGGAAAATATATTTAAAAAATATAAAAAATGTCTAATAATTAGATTACATGGTTAATTTATCCCTGTAGTATTTACTCAAAAGGGGTTTTCCTTCGGTGATCAATCATTGCATTGATTTATGGTATGAATGTTTGTTTGCTCTTTTAATTCCAGTGTATCATTCGGGTTGTTTGCATGGATTTTTGAAACAATGATTATATTTCAGTAGTAGAACTTGGTGACAGGAATTCCTAGTTTTAACAATGATTTTTCAGATAGATGAAGGGTCCAACATTCCCTTTCTATAAATATGTATTGGTCTTTCCCCAGCAGTGAAATGAAGTTGGCTGCAGTTTTGAGTACCGCATTGATGTTTGAAAAACAGTTGGGATCAACTGAGAATCAAGATACTATGTAACTTATCTAAATGGTTCTGCCCAATTCTGGGCTTCTTTCAATGCAAGTTTAGTGGGCCGAATTCTTGTTACAACTGTTGGATTGTCAAAACATGGTTTTATTTCCTAGTGTGTTGGTGACAGAACTGTAGGTCCCTGCTTGTGGTCATTGTCACAATGTTGGTTAGCTATTTGTCACAATTGCAGAAGAGTAGAAAGGAAATTGAAATGAGGAAGGAAATATGGTTCACAACCATCACTATAGACTCCTTGTAGATACCCATTAAAATTAAGAGGAATAAATCCTCCAAATTCCTTTGCTAATTCTGAGCCATGGCAATCCCTGAAGTGATACATATTTACTCTGATTTTCCAAACCATAACACCTAATAAACCTACAGTAATCTACACTCTGTGAAACCCTTAGCAGTCTGTCTATATGGATGATAGAAATAGCAATGTCAACCACACTACATATGTATTATATGATATGTCTACTAGGTGGTTTCAGTAATACTCATTTTCAGATAGATATTTTTGAGTACCGCATTGATGTTTGAAAAACAGTTGGGATCAGCTGAGAATCAAGATACTCTGTAACTTATCTAAATGGTTTTTCCCAATTCTGGGCTTCTTTAAATGCAAGTTTAGCAGACTGAATTCCTGTTACAACTATTGGATTGTCAAAACATGGTTGTATTGCTTGGTGTGTTGGTGACACAATTGCAGCTCCCTGCTTGTGGTCATCGTCACAATGTTGGTTAGCTATTTGTCACAATTGCGGAAGAGTAGAAAGGAAATTGAAATGAGGAATGAAAGATGTTTCACAACCATCACTATACACTCCTTGTAGATACCCATTAAACTCAAGAGGAAGAAATCCTCCAAATTCCTTTGCTAATTCTGAGCCATGGCAATCCCTGAAGTGATACACAATTACTCTGATTTTCCAAACCATAACACCTAATAAACCTAAAGTAATCTACACTCTGTGAACCCCTTAGCAGTCTATTTGTATGGGTGCCAGAAATAGCAATGTCAACCACACTACATATGTATTATATGATATGTCTACTAGGTGGTTTGAGTAATACTCATTTTCTTCTACTACCTTCATGTTGCCTCTGCCTCTTCCATCATTGTTATCTCTTATCAATTCTTCTATCCTTGCGTTACCTATCATCTCTGCATTACTCTCCTTGAATTTTCAATACATTTCATTTCCTTAGTATTAAAAATACACCCGTGGTGCTTAAGACGCCTTTTGAAGCAGACTTGAAGAATATCAGAGCATAATTTTTGTGCAAACTTTAAGATAATTTTAAGTAGATCTTTGATGAATTTCTTGAAGCAATACTTTTGCATCTTTTGGAGCAGACTTTGGAATTGGTTTTGGAGATAAATTTGAAGAAATTTTGGAGTTGAATATAGGACCATCTTTGGAGTTGTGTTGATACCATATTTGGAGCATTACTAAGGACTCTTGGAGCAACCCTTTATCAGTAGACTTGAAGAAATATTTATATAGTAGACTTTCGAAGAATTCTTTAAAGGCTTTGGTAGAAAAATTCTTACCATTTTCTGTACCCTTTTTTTGTAATTTTCTGTTGGGATGCATTTGTTGTGTTGCTGTCTATACACAATAATATTGTGACGAAACAAAAATTGATTCCCATGCCAAATAAATAATTTTATTATTGAAAATAATAGTGAGGACTCTTAACCTATTGAGATCAAATACTTGTTGAAGAATTTGGCCCTTTTATCTCTGAGAAATGGGCTTGCATTCTGAAACCACTGAAACAACTGATGATGGCTTGCTATATGTCGAGTCCAAGAGATTATAAAGTGGCTAATCATGTTCAAAAATATTAAAGGATTTGCTTTAAATCTCATATGAATGTTTACATCATGAGTGTCTGTTCTCTTAACCTCAAACTTTGTATCTTATTTTCCTTACGGATGAAGACAATGTACTATGGAATATCAAATAAATTATGAAATGTCAAATTGCACTGGTGTGATACCGTTCGTATTTTTGTACAATTGGTACATTAGTTCTGTGTATAGACATGTTGTTTTCTGGTGTCCTCGGTGCACATTGATTCTTCTAGCGCATAACCCTTCTATCATCCTCTGTCATTACATCTCTAATATAATTTGATTTGCGTCGCTTTAAAAACCTTCAAAATCATGAACGCACATTGCAAGTGACCTAGTAATGTACACCACACCACATATGTATTATATGATATGTCTATTAGGTGGTTTGAGTAATACTCATTTTCTGCCACTACCTTCATGTTGCCTCTACCTCTTCCATCTTTGTTATCTCATATCAATTATTCTATCCTTGCATTACCTATCATCTCTGCATTACTCTCCTTGAATTTTCAATACATTTCATTTCCTTAATATTACAAATACACCCGTGGTGCTTAAGACGCGTTTTGAAGAAGACTTGAAGAATATCAGAGACACCTTTTGAAGCAGACTTGAAGAATATCAGAGCATAATTTTTGTGCAAACTTTAAGATACTTTTAAGTAGATCTTTAAGGAATTTCTTGAAGCAATACTTTTGCATCTTTTGGAGCAAACTTTGGAATTGGTTTTTGAGATAAGTTTGAAGAAATTGTGGAGTTGCATATAGGACCATCTCTGGAGTTGTGTTGAGACCATATTTGGAGCATTGCTTAGGAATCTTGGAGCAACCCTTTATTAGTAGACTTGAAGAAATATTTATGTAGTAAACTTTCGAAGAATTCTTTAAAGGCTTTGGTATAAAAATTCTTACCATTTTATGTACCCTTGTTTTGTAATTTTCTGTTGGGATGCATTTGCTTTGTTTCAACAGATTTCACTTTGTCTCTGCATATGCAAAATCCAATATTTTATGGGTAGAGTTAAAGCATAGGTTTTTCTTTTATGAACTGATAAATTTGGATCAAAAGACAACCATCTCACCCAGAAAATTCAACAACCCATAACTTTTTAGCATCCTCAGCCCAACAAAAGAAAATTTCCACAGCAAATAGGTTTTTCTGGTGTGGCTTCAAGATTGTTTTTTGGGGAAGGAGTGTTTATTTCAAACTATCCTAGAATCGTTCTCATCACCAATGCTGGATTGTGAATTTTTGGCAAGTTTGGAAGTGAGGAATTGGCCATGTGTCTTTGTTGCAGAACCTGGTGGTGTATTTATATATCAAACACCCATATAGTAGTTGTACCTACAAGTAGTTCTTGTGGTGTTATAAGAAAATTGTTTGAATGTAATTTCCAAAATCATCAATGTCATTATATAGTCCAGTCCTGGTAAACGATTGCACATTGCTAATTAACCAAAATTTCTAATTTTTGTGTGTTTCCATGTGTTAAAAAAATTTTGGATAGAGGAAGACGAAATTAAGCCTCAATTATTGGTTGAATCTGCACAGCCAAGCATATCATAGAAAAACCTTCGGTGTAAAAATAAAATAATATATAATTGATTTATTTTTATTTTAAAAATAAACTGGAAAGATTACACAGGATTACGTGGGATTTATAATCTTAAAGAAGATGTCCTCCAAACAAGAGGACTTGCATGTGTTATAGTATACAACATAGTTTTTCACACCATCCATCACACACAGAAGTGAATGCATCAATATCACTAGATGACCCTTCCACGTGATCAACAACCATGAATAATTATATGTACCAATGCCCCTTGCATGTCCCATCCCCATAAATATGTAGTGAAATAGGCTCTCAACCAAGGCCAAGCTCATGTTTGTAATAAGAGCCACTAGAAGTGTTATGTGGGTCCTCTCTCTCATCAGAAACAGGGTCTGAAAACAACATTCAGGCCATAACAACAATCACCTTCCATCACAGACACAACTGTGGCCAAATTGCAGAGTATCATGGCATGTGCAAACATAATTGAATAAATAATTTCCCCACAACAGCAGCCCCAAACATCCATACTGTAGGCAACCCCAATACAGATACCCCATTAATGATTGCAGTCTACAGAAATTAACACAAAAATTGGGGCATTGAATCCTAGGACCAACATAAAATCCAAATATATCATATATGTCACCACAAGGCATTTCCAAAGTTTGGGCAGCTGTTTAATCAACCTCTGCCATGAAGGCCTATTTCCTGCATAAATAGAGGCAACTATATGGGCCACTGCTGATCTTGCCCACAGTGAA
Source organism: Pinus albicaulis (assembly GCA_034641835.2). Lineage (NCBI taxonomy): Eukaryota > Viridiplantae > Streptophyta > Pinopsida > Pinales > Pinaceae > Pinus > Pinus albicaulis. Next base: position 1,154,593,853 of record CM076579.1, on the reverse strand, counting down.
AAATGTGACTAGAAATGGCAGGCAGAGAGCATAATAAATCATGGCCTCAGAGAGCTTGTGATATATGAGTTTGGTGAGATGGGAATCAAGATCATCACATGAGAGCTTGGAATTTTTATGAGTTGATGGCTACAAGGAGGCGATTGAGAAGCGCTTGGGAGAGGAAAATTGTAGAAGAGTAGAAAGGCAATTGAAATGAGGAAGGAAACATGGTTCAGAACCATCACTACAGACTCCTTGTAGATACCCATTAAACTCAAGAGGAAGAAATCCTCAAAATTTCTTTGCTAATTCCGAGCCATGGAAATCCCTGAAATGATACACAGTTACTCTGATTTTCAAAACAATAACACCTAATAAACCTACAGTAATCTACACTCTGTGAACCCCTTAACAGTCTGTATGGGTGCAAAAAATAGCAATGTCAATAAAATTGAAAGATAACTGATTTGAATTGTGATAGCATGTGGGAATCCAAGAGCTCGCCTAATGAAGATGAGTTTAGTTTTGCATTGATTGACACTGGAAAAAAAATTAGTGGGTACAGGACTAACTCCACTAAATTAATGGCATTCAGGTATTTAATTTAACTTGAAGAAGGGGCAACTTGAAGCAGAGGCTGATGAATGCTTTTTCACTATTTTGAGATTGGTGATGATTATGGGTTGTTGGAGCCTATGATATAAAATGGTAACATTCAATTGCTAGTTTTACATTGCAAATGCTCATATAAAAAGTTATTTGCATTGTTAACAATCTCTTTTTTAAATCTTCACAAGCCTGGTAGTGTTTCCATCGTTCTTTACAATTTTAAGAGCCCCAACATGATCTATAACCACCTTAAAAGGGAGGTATTTGAAAAAAGAGTTGGTAAGTACGTCCCCTATCTTCACCCAAGGTATTATTGCTTTAATTACCTCAAATTTCTTTCTTAACATTCCATACATATGTGCCAGAAAAATGTCATAGTGCATAATCAGACCACCACTCTATGAAAAGATTTATAGTGTTTCCTTTGCAATATATGGTGTAATTTCTAGTGTACATTAATTTCAAAGTAAATAGATAAATAGTGTACATTGAGTTCATTATAAGCACTAAAAAATTATTGACTGGGTACATTTATTTTTGTGTTATAGTAATTCAACCATAAATAAAATACTTGAATTTCCATCTTAAATTCAACATTCACTTCCATGAAATTTTCTCTTCTTGAAATTACAAAATATTTGTAAATGACATTATTCTTATTATTCTCATTTTCTATCATTAAAATTTAAATGACTAGATTAATATTAGGGGAATTTAACATATTTAAAATGATAAAAATAATTAGATTTTCAATAAATTTGGTATGGATATGAATGAGTAAAACCAACCTAGATCCATATTAACCTCGGATCTATGTATAGAGAGGGATAAAATCTCTAGAGGTGCAAGTTTTTCAATAAAAAAAAAGGCTTACACTTTAACAAAATTTATTATGGGGTTAAGATGGATCTAGTATGTTGCTATAATAATACTACATTTTCATATATATATATATATATATATATCATAATTACTTTGAGATAAATCTCACCTTTTATATGTGAATATTTCATTCTGAAATAAAATTTATATCATACAATTACTAATTAAATTAAAATTACAAAAAATTTATAATAAACACTCATAAAAATAAATATCATAATTGTAATAAAAAGTAAAAAAATATATAATAATGAAAAATTGAAAATGGAAAAAATTATTGTTTTATTATATTTTTTGTAAATAAAAATAGAATTTCAAATAAAGTAAATACCAATCTAGATCCATCTTAACTCCAGATATATTAAGCTCTGAGAGGGATCAAATGCGATCAAATCTCTTGAGCAGATATCTTTTAGAGTAGCACTTGGTAGATCAGTAGTTAATGGATCTAGGTTGGTTTAGTTATTATTATTTTTTAGACATGATTTTATCAATTAAAATTTTCTATTTACTCCACATATAAAGACTATTTTGTTACTTGAGATTTATTCTTTATTAATTTTTAAATATTCCACTTATTAATGAGGTTTTCTTACTATCTAGTCTATTGATTTCTTTATATTATTTTAAAATACAAAAATTAATTAACACTTATTTCATAAATAAATTAAAATTTAACGTTAATCATATTATTTTATGAGGAAAGGGACAACTTAGGAATTTGAGTCATCGTTGAGTCTTCTATTATGTCTTGATGAGTAACTCTCCTTTTAAATGTCTCTAAGCAATAACTGCAAAAGAAATTAAAAACAACCCATATTTAGCTGAAATATTAAAGTAAAACAACAAAGAAATTCTTACATTTCAGTGTTTACCTTTGTAGTAATCCAAAACTAATATTAAATCATAGGATGTAAATTGAGTAAAACTCGAAAATTGTAATTTGTAAAAAAATACTATGCACAAGCTTAAAAAGGCTACATTAGAGAATAATACCATGGGAAAAACCCTGGGTTAAGAATATCGTGGGAAAATCATGAATTGTCAAAATTATTATTATTATTATTATTATTATTATTATTATTATTCGTAATTTTACGGCTTAAAAATGTTAAACATAACAGAACATAACATTACACCATTTCTACTATATTTCTACCATACTGAGCTATCTCAGTGCAATAAACTTTTAAACTTTTGAGCATTTTTAAATTTTTATCTAACTTTATAATATGTTCAGAATAATCTAGTTCCAAATTCTTAGTCAAAGCCTAGTTTGGAGAAAATCATGGGTTCAGAATACTCTAAAAAAAAAAAACTATGGTGTGACAGCCTCATTAAGAAAGTAACTAATATTAATTAGTTAAAACAGTTGTTTTATTTTATTTTTTTATTTTCTGAGCAAGCAAGACTTTATGATGATATTTTGAGACAATCACTATTTTTAGATTTTATTTTATTATTTTTCTTTCTGAATTAATGGGAGGAAACCAATGAAGGAAAAGAGAATCTCTAAAGCTATTGGTGATAGTTTTCTCAGAATGGGAGGTGGTTGGAGACAATTGGGGAAAAACAATTACTCTCTCCTGAATGGATAAAAGGGGAATCCAAGAGAGGAGAGGGGGTTCTAGAAAATTGGCAAGAAAGGGGAAAGTACTGTCTTGAGCTGGAAACACCAGTGGAAGTATCTTTCAGTAACCCTTGAATTGGCCAGACTTCCTGTGTGTGACTGGCAGGGAATTCAACAGGTCACAGCAGAGTAGACTCCACTGTGGAAACTCCGTGGCACTAACCCAGAGTTCTGAGGCTAGGGGGCAAGTGTAGGACGTAATGGCCTCACTTGGTTGGTAGGGTGGACCACAACATTAGGAATCAATTTTCAGTTCCAGATAAGTACACAGACTTTGAAGCTTATATAGAATACATGTTAAAATGAATGCGGAGTAATATTATCTCAAACTCTGTAGATGAATATAATAGTGCTATTACTTATTTTATTGGAAATGAGATTATACAGTTCAGAAGGAATCTGTTAGATTTCCTTTGAAAGAGAAGATTAAGTTGTGCATTAAATGAGCAGGTGCTTGAATTTAACTATCTATGTGTGTTAAGATTTTTAGAAAGAAAAAATAAATTCTACTGTGTATTTACTCTTTTGTTTTTTTGTGGAAGCATGTATATATAAAGAGCCGAAAGTAAGAAGTTTTTATACAGGATGCATGTATAAATTTTATTGTGTATATAGCCAATCGGCTTAATTTCATTTATTAGTACCCAATGTAATACTACCACTAATATAGTACAAAAGAGAAGCACTGCGGGGTTGTGCTGAGTGAACTCCAGGTTTGGCGTTTTCAAGGGCAGAGAAGGGATCGAAATCACTTTCGAACCCTTGCCCCAGGTAACCCTGGTAGAGGTAATATTATACACGGTCATGACAGTGGACCGGTCACCTTAGAGATATCATGAAAATTTAAAAAGGGACTTAAAGAAGGAATAGTATGCCGACCCGAAAACGGCAAACCTCGACCAAAATATACTATTAATGATGCGAACAGCTAGCTCTATATTAAATTGAAAATTAGAACCTCAAATTGGGTGATATTGCAAACAATGGGAGAAGCCTTAGCGCAGAAGAAGAAACAGTAAAAACGTAAGAAAAATTATGTTTAAAAGGAACTTCAAACGAAATTTAGAATTATATTTGAACACAGTAATATCAGTAAAATTATGTTCGCTCAATAGTCATATAACAAAAAGACCAAACTTGACAACGATTCGGTGAATCGAATCAGCAAATTTAGAACAGACAATATAAGAATACTGGAAACGGAAAATCAACACCTTCGAGGTTTCCATGCAGTAATATGAAAGGCACATACTTTATATTTAAACAATAACCATATTTTCATCATAGTCACTGAGCTAGAACACTGTAATATTACAAGGCATTAAATGGCACAGTTCGATAATCCAAAAACCCTAACTTGGGACTGATTATTTTCCAAGTTACATGTCTAGAAATTAAAAGAAATAAATAGAACTATGTCGAAAACTGCAGCTGAACCCTCGGTTCGTATTGGGGTACCTGTAACAAGTGAAAGGAACTTCATCCATAGCTAGCAAGAAACGATAAGTTGTAGGAAGATTCAAGGGTATCTTAATTACCTGCGCGCACAAGGAAATGAGAGCTCAGTCAGTAAAATGATAGTATTAACATGATAATGAATGACAAACCAAGCCCCATTTAAACGCTCAGAAGGTTTTACCTGAAGGTCTGCATTGATAGCCCTGAAGGAGACAAACTATGGATAGTTAGACTTCGAGAGAAGTAAGCACAATCTCAGAACTGGAGATGGTGAGGTTAAAACCACCCTTGAGCAAGAAATAAACTATCTGAAGGTTGGTTCTTTACAATTCATTTCCAGAAGACCATTGCTCATCTCCATTTATTCAGAACTTCATTCTCTGCCATCCTGTTTACAAACAAATAAACCACAACGCAGATTAACTTATGGTTCTTGGGTCAAAATACACAGGAAACGCATAATCAAACTGCCAATTGGACTCGGATGAGTTTAGGTGCCGTAGGATGTAGACCGCTTACCTATTTTCTCTTATAACAGGAATTAAGGACGGAAATGTCGAGGGGGAGCACATCTCTCTCGCGCGCCATGAAAAAAAATCTCCAGTCGCCCAGTCGAAAGTTTAGATGAGCACTCCAGAAACAAACCTCTTGTTTCCCTCGCAAATATCTCAAGGAACCCGAGGCAAGTTACACTTGTCGTAGATGATAAATGCGGAGGAGCAGAAACTCTACAAACAATGACACATGTGCCTCGACCTGAGGGAAATTCTGTGCCAAATGCCGGATTGGAATAGAATATCAACCTTAAATTTTAAATGAGAATACGAATAGGACCAACCCTCAATTACCTTTCCAAACTAGCACGCCAGAGATGTGATTCCGCAAATCCAAATTTACTTTGAGTATGATGCGTTGTCGTGTGAAGTGGTGTTATCTGTGGTGCAATCAATTCTGCCACTGAAACCTTTTTATTATAAGTCCGTACCCGTGAAATAATGCCATATAAATATATTTAATTAGCAACATTAATATGGACTTCCGAATCTGTGCTTGATCAACACTTACACTGTATGTATTAAGAGGTAAGTGCAAAACGTAATGGATAGATGCCATGCTATTCGCCAGGTGGAAATTATGTCATTGGTAAATTTTTTTTTATTAGAGTAATTTTGTTGATATATGGACATGAAAAGTGGTATCAGAACCGGTTCTACACTGGCAAGCTACGGGTCTACTAACAATGTTGTGTGTGTGTTAGTGCACTGAGAAGAAGAAGAAGATATGGAAGATATAGCATCTCAATCACAACTGAACGAGACTCAAGGTCCAACGGTTAAGAACCCAGAAATGTGGGTTCAACTAACCGTGGAGCAGCACCAAAAAATGAGTAAACTGCTGGAAACAGCAGCAACAAACTGCTTTTCTGCTAAATACAGTACAACAGTTACAAGAGGAGATGATTAGAGTCCGGAAAGACAATGAAAAGTTGTTGCAAGATCAGGAAAATATTATGAAGAGTATATCTGATAAACAAAATCATGAGAGGCGGCAACCCAGTGCAGAAAGAGAATTATCAACGGAACCAGAGGACCAGCAAACCAGAAACAACACCACCGGAAAGACTGAAAAGAGTTTCTCCCACAGGAGCAAAAACCGTAATTATAATGAGGCAGAATCGGAAAATCTATCTGACCAGCAGGATCATAAGAGGCAGAAAGTTGAACTGCAGGGGGAGTTTCATAAGATTAAGCCACCAATGTTTGATGGTGAGGTGGAAGAAGCAGCTGAAGCATGGTTAATTAACATCAATAAATATTTTTAGGTATATGAGTATAGCAGCAATCTGAAGGCCAGATTGGCTATATACCAGCTGTGAGAGAAATCCACCCTGTGGTGGGAGGAGGTAAAGAATGTTCGCAGCATTGATGAACGAGACATTACATGGGAATTATTCCAGCAGTACTTTAAAGATGAATATCTAATAGAAAGATTTTATGATGATAAAGCCAAGGAATTCCATGATCTCCGGCTGGGCTAGATGACCATGGATGAGTATGTCACGAATTTTACTTCCCTGCTACGCTATGTACCATACCTCAGAGAGGAAAAAGGCACGGTACAGAGGTTTTTGAGCAGTTTTCCTGCTCCCATGAGGGAAATAATAGAGTTTGTTAACCCCCAAACTATGGATAAAGCTGTCCGGAAAGCACGCATGTGTTACCAGCAGTATAAGACTAAGGGGGAAGGTGGAAAGGGTTGGCAGCCTAAGAAGAATCAAAATAATTCCTCTACTTTTAAAAGCAGAAAAAGCAGCCACTTTAAAGGGGCAGGACGAAACGCTGGCAGCAAACAGTTTAATAGGAACCATCAAAGGATCAAGTGGCCAGCTGAAGAAAAACCCACAGAAGCATCAAGCAAACCAGAGCATGGGCAGAATTCTAAACCTCCCCTACAGTGTTGGGGCTGTGGGGAAGCACATTACTATAAGAACTGTCCACAATGGAATAAGAGTGAAACTGTGGCAAACTTACAGGAGGCATCAACGGTGGGGGACGTGGCGCGAAACATACCACGTATAAACGCAACCTTGGAAAATCGACAGGCTGATTTTCAACCCACAATGATTGAATTGGAAGGTACTATATTATCTAAACCTGTTTCGATTTTAATAGATCCTGGCGCTAGTTTAAGTTATGTAAGTCCTAAACTAGTGGAAATGTGCAATTTAAAAGAATAGAAATTTAAAAACTCCTGGTTAGTTCAACTAGCCACTGGAGCAAAACACAAAGTGACGGCGAAAGTTGCTAATTGCATACTGGAAGTTGCAGAATAGCAGTTGCAGGTAGACTTAAATATTCTGCCATCGGGATCGTATGATGTGTTACTAGGAATGGACAGGCTGGAAAAACATTAGACCTTAGTGGACTGTAAGGAAAAGACAATTTATTATAGAGCGCTAGATGGTACGCGTAAGGAAATTAAAGGAATTAAGAATCCTGTGCAATTACGCCCCATAACAGCGTCTCAGATGAGCAAGTGTATCCAAAAGGGATGTCAGTTGTACGCAATTCAAGTAGGGTATGCTGAATCTAAGGGAAAGGCTGCGGATATAAAGGATATCCCTGTAGTATAGGAATTCTTGGATGTATTTCCAGAAAACATTCTAGGATTGCCACCTAAAAGAGATATTGATTTCACTATTGAATTACTACCCGGAGCCTCTCCTGTGTCAAGAGCCCCTTACAGAATGAGTATACCAGAATTAACAGAGTTAAATATGCAGTTGCAGGAGTTATTAGATAAAGGATATATTCACCCAAGCATGTCACCTTGGGGAGCGCCAGTCCTCTTTGTTAAAAATAAGGATGGAACCTTACGTATGTGTATGGACTACCGACAACTCAACAAGCTGACAATTAAAGAATAAATATCCTCTACCCAGAATTGATGATTTATTCGATTAGGTGAGAGGTGCCAAAGTATTCTCTAAAATAGATTTGAGGTCTGGATATCATCAGATTCGAATCAAGGATGAGGATGTTTGCAAAACAACATTCCGCACCAGATATGGGCATTATGAATTTGTGGTATTGCCCTTCGGATTGACAAATGCACCAGCAACCTTTATGAGGCTGATGAATGGCATTTTCCATCAGTTTTTAGATCGCTTTGTACTGATCTTCATAGATGACATATTGATTTATTCAAAGAGCGAGGAAGAACATAAGGAGCATCTGAGAATAGTATTGGAAATGTTGAGGAAGCATCAGCTGTATGCTAAATTGAGCAAGTGCGATTTCTTTAAATCAGAAATCCAGTATTTGGGTCATGTTGTGACAGCTGAAGGAATAGCGGTGGACCCTGAAAAGATTAAAACTATCATGGAATGGCAAGTACCCCAGAATGTGGTAGACATCAGATCATTTATGGGTCTGGCAGGATATTACAGGTGGTTCATCGAAGGGTTTTCTAAGATTTCTTATCCTATTACATCCTTACAAAAGAAAGGCAAACCTTTCAAATGGACGAATGAATGTCATTTCAGCTTTGAAAAGCTGAAACAACTTTTAACCACAGCACCAGTACTGAAGGTAGCTAACCCCAACAAAGACTACGAGGTGTGCACGGATGCCAGTAAGGAGGGAGTCGGTGCAGTGTTAACACAAGAAGGCAAGGTAATAGCCTATGAGTCCAGAAAGTTAAGAGAACATGAAAAAAAATACTCTGCTTATGATCTATAACTTACAACAGTAGTGCATACTCTCCGAGTATGGAGGCATTATCTACTGGGCAAAAATTTTGTACTTAAAACAGACCATAGCAGTCTAACTAATTATTTTAAGCAGGAATATTTAAACTCTCGGCAAGCAAGGTGGAATGCCCTGAGCAGGAAATTACATGGGATCTATGCAATGTACTTCAGCCAACCTGTAAGCCAGCTGTCAGAACAACTAAAGGAAGAGGCACAGAAGGACCCAGAATACAAGTTTTTATGGCAGCAGATGGAAAAGGATAAAGAGAAAGGTAAGCCATCTAAGTATGGAAGCAACGAGGAACAGATGTTAACTTTTCGTGGAAGAACCTATGTTCCTAATCGCGCAAGTCTCAAGGAGTTAATCATGAACGAGTACCACCGCAACAACTACGCTGGTCATCCTAGTTATCAAAAGATGCTTTCGGCAATTAGAAAGATATATTATTGTCCAGGTATGCGCAGAGACATTGCGGAATATTTGAGCAAGTGTTTAGAATGCCAGCAGGTTAAAGTGGAGCATCGGCACCCAACGGGACTACTGCAGCCCATACCCATTCCTGAATGGAAATGGGAAGTGATCTCTTTGGACTTCATCACAGGCTTACCTCGAACAAGGAAGCAGAATGATTCAATCATGGTAGTGGTGGACAGATTAAGTAAATCTTCCCATTTCATACTTGTGCAATCCACTTACAAGACAGTGAAGATTGCAGACATATTCATGAGGGAAATCTTTAGGTTGCATGGTATACCTAAGACCGTGATTTCAGACCGGGATGTTAAGTTTACCTCCGCATTTTGGAAAACCTTATTTTTGGGTTTAGGTACTCAAATACACTTCAGTACTGCCTATCACCCTCAAACTGATGGGCAGACCGAGCGGGTAAACCAAGTTTTGGAGGATATGTTGCGCATGTATGTAATGCGGCAGCCAGCTAAATGGGAGGATTACCTGCACCTAGTGGAGTTTTCATATAACAACGGATATCAGGAATCTCTAAAAATGAGTCCCTTTGAAGCACTGTATGGACTACAGTGTCGTACACCGATAAACTGGAGCAGTCCAGAGACAAAATTAATGTTGGGGCCAGAAATGTTGGCTGAGCTAGAAGCTAAAGTAAAAAGAATAAGGCAGAATTTGAAGGCTACGCAAGACCGACAAAAGGTATTTGCAGATAAGAAAAGATCTTATCGCGAATTCAGAGTGGGGGACCACGTGTATGTAAGGATTAAGCCTAAGAGAAGTACCTTAAGGTGGACTTCTTGCGCCAAGTTAGCTCCCTGTTATTGTGGACCCTTCCAAATTCTGGAAAGGCTGGGACCAGTAGCTTATAGGATGGCATTGCCCAGCCATATAAAAGTACACAATGTGTTCCATGTATCTTTTTTAAAGCGATATGTGCATGATGAGAAACATGTAATTCATTGGAAAAACATTCAGGTAGGAAGTAAGAATGGAAATAAAGTCCTAACTGAAGTTGAATCAAATTTAAATCTACTGATTGGTGATCTTGTTGCTTCCTTTCAAGTAGAACCGGACGGAGAATTTCTGGTAGAGCCACTACGCATACTTGATCGTAGGGAAATTGAACTCCGTAAAAGAGTAGTTACCCAGGTGAAAGTGCAGTGGAAGCACTTTGGACCAGATGAAGCTACTTGGGAGGATGAAAATTTTGTGCAGGAAGCCTACCCAGAACTCTTTGCATAGATGGGCTGAAAACACCGAGGATGGTGTTGCTCCCAGGGGGGGAGATGTGACAACCTCATTAAGAAAGTAACTAATATTAATTAGTTAAAACAATTGTTTTATTTTATTTTTTTATTTTATGAGCAAGCAAGACTTTATGATGATATTTTGAGACAATCACTATTTTTAGATTTTATTTTATTATTTTTCTTTCTAAATTAATGGGAGGAAACCAATGAAGGAAAAGAGAATCTCTAAAGCTGTTGGTGATAGTTTTCTCAGAATGGGAGGTGGTTGGAGACAGTTGGGGAAAAACAGTTACTCTCTCCTGAATGGATAAAAGGGGAATCCAAGAGAGGAGAGGGGGTTCTGGAAAATTGGCAAGAAAGGGGAAAGTACTGTCTTGAGCTGGAAACACCAGTGGAAGTATCTTTCAGTAACCCTTGAATTGGCCAGACTTCCTGTGTGTGACTGGAAGGGAATTCCACAGGTCATAGCAGAGTAGACTCCACTGTGGAAACTCCGTGGCACTAACCCAGAGTTCTAAGGCTAGGGGGAAAGTGTAGGACGTAATGGCCTCACTTGGTTGGTAGGGTGGACCACAGCTTTAGGAATCGATTTTCAGTTCCAGATAAGTACACAGACTTTGAAGCTTATATAGAATACAGGTTAAAATGAATTTGGAGTAATATTATCTCAAACTTTGTAGATGAATAGAATAGTGCTATTACTTATTTTATTGGAAATGAGATTATACAGTTCAGAAGGAATCTGTTAGTTTTCCTTTGAAAGAGAAGATTAAGTTGTGCATTAAATGAGCAGGTGCTTGAATTTAACTATCTATGTGTGTTAAGATTTTTAGAAAGAACAAATAAAGTCTACTGTGTATTTATTCTTTTGTTTTTCTGTGGAAGCATGTATATATAAAGAGCCGAAAGTAAGAAGTTTTTATACAGGATGCATGTATAAATTTTATTGTGTATATAGCCAACCGGCTTAATTTCATTTATTAGTACCTGATGTAATATTACCAGTAGTATAGTACAAAAGAGAAGCACTGCGGGGTTGTCCTGAGTGAACTCCAGGTTTGGGGTTTTCAAGGGCAGAGAAGGGATCGAAATCACTTTCGAACCCTTGCCCCAGGTAACCCTGATAGAGGTAATATTATACACGGTCATGATAGTGGACCGGTCACCTTAGAGATATCATGAAAATTTAAAAAGGGACTTAAAGACGGAATAGTATGCCGACCCGAAAACGGAAAACCTCGAACAAACTGTACTATTAATGATGCGAACAACTAGCTCTATATTAAATTGAAAATTAGAACCTCAAATTAGGTGATATTGCAAACAATGGGAGAAGCCTTAGCGCAAAAGAAGAAACAGTAAAAACGTAAGAAAAATTCTGTTTAAAAGGAACTTCAGACGACATTTAGAATTATATTTGAACACAGTAATATCAGTAAAAATATGTTTGCTCAATAGTCATATAACAAAAATACCAAACTTGACAATGATTCGGTGAATCGAATCAGCAAATTTAGAATAGACAATATAAGAATACTGGAAACGGAAAATCAGCACCTTCGAGGTTCCCATGCAGTAATATGAAAGGCACATACTTTATATTAAAACAATAACCAGAGTTTCATCATAGTCACTAAGCTAGAACACTGTAATATTACAAGGCATTAAATGGCACAGTTTGACAATCCAAAAACCCTAACTCAGGACTGATTATTTTCCGAGTTACATGTCTAGAAATTAAAAGAAAGAAATAGAACTATGTCGAAAACTGTAGCTGAACCCTCGGTTCGTATTGGGGTACCTGTAACAAGTGAAAGGAAATTCAGCCATAGCTAGCAAGAAACGATAAGCTGTAGGAAGATTCAAGGGTATCTTAATTACCTGCACGCACAAGGAAATGAGAGCTCAGTCAGTAAAATGATAGTATTAACATGATAATGAATGACAGACCAAGCCCCATTTAAACGCTTAGAATGTTTTACGTGAAGGTCTGCATTGATAGCCCTGAAGGATACAAACTATGGATAGTTAGACTTCGAGAGAAGTGAGCACAGTCTCGGAACTAGAGATGGTGAGGTTAAAACCACCCTTGAGCAAGAAATAAACTATCCGAAGGTTGGTTCCTTACCATTCATTGCCAGAAGACCAGTGCTCATCTCCATTTATTCAGAACTTCATTCTCTGCCATCCTGTTTACAAACAAATAAACCACAACGCAGATTAACTTATGGTTCTTGGGTCAAAATACACAGGAAACACATAATCAAACTGCCAATTGGACTCGGATGAGTTTAGGTGCCGTAGGATGTGCACCGCTTACCTATTTTCTCTTATAACAGGAATTAAGGACGGAAATGTCGAGGGAGAGCACATCTCTCTCGCGCGCCATGAAAAAAAATCTCCAGTCGCCCAGTCGAAAGTTTAGCTGAGCACTCCAGAAAGAAACCTCCTATTTCCCTCGCAAATATCTCAAGGAACCCGAGGAAATTTACACCTGTCATAGATGATAAATGCGGAGGAGCAGAAACTCTGCAGATAATGACACATGTGCCTCGACCTGAGGGAAATTTCGTGCCAAATGCCGGATTGGAATAGAATATCAACCTTAAATTTTAAATGAGAATAGGGATAGGACCAACCCTCAATTACCTTTCCAAACTGGCACGCCGGAGATGTGATTCTGAAAATCAAAATTTACTTTGAGTATGATGCATTGTTGTGTGAAGTGGTGTTATCTGTGGCGCAATCAATTCCGCCACTGAAACCTTTTTATTATAAGTCCTTACCCGTGAAATAATGCCATATAAATATATTTAATTAGCAACGTTAATATGGACTTCTGAATCTGTGCTTGATCAGCACTTACACTGTATGTATTAAGAGGTAAGTGCAAAACGTAATGGATAGATGCCATGCTATTCTCCAGGTGGAAATTATGTCATTGGTAAATTTTTTTTTATTAGAGTAAGTTTGTTGATATATGGACATGACATATGGGTTGGAAAAGTTATTAATTTCATATTTTTATTCGATTTTATTTTTAATTTATTTTATTCTTTTTATGTAATTTGACCAAGTCAAAATGTTAAACCATAGAGGACTTAAATTTGTAATAAGTTTAAGATAATCAAGTTTCAATTTTTTAATAAAAATTCAATTTAGAGAATACCATGGGAAACCATGATATTATTAATTTCATTTTTATAAATAATTATTGATTTTATTTTTATATTTTATTTATTTATTTAATTGTATTTTAAGTTTTTTTTTTAATAGTTATTTAATTTAACCAAATAAAAATATTTATATAACATAACCTTACAACATTTCTTCCTTAATCCAATAGAGAAAGCCACTATTATTTTCCAAAAATATACCATTAATAAAAAACACCAAAAAAATATAGCATTATATAAAGAGAGTAATTTAAATTCTTTCTACTTCCCTATAACAACGATCTCACTTGCACACACATTATCTACTTGTTTCATGCTTGCAAAAAAAAGAGCCCATATTTAATGAATACATTGGAAGGATGGCTATCAATGGATTGGAAGCGTGGATTTTGAGAATACTTGGTGTCCATGACGTGACGAACAATCCACAACGAGCGTTATTTTCTTTTGCTGTACATTATTAAAGGCAGTGGGGCATATACTGCTCATTTTTAAATTTAAATTTAATTGTATGAAATATATGTCCAACAACATTTAATAACGTATAACCCAATAAATAAGTTTTTCCACTATCCACACAACATTTAATAACTTATAGCCCAATAAATAAGTTTTTCCACTATCCACACAGCACTGTTATTGTTACAGTTGAAGCACGAACCGAAGGCAGATTTCCACATGCTTACTCCTATGAGACTTGGCCTCCACAGGAAAAAATCTGTCCACACAGCATTGCACTGTCACACTAGAAGCCCTAGCCTCCACAGTAGTTTTATCTCCACACGAGGACAATCCATCGACATCGCACTGTTGCACTATGGTATTGACTAAAATTTCAAGCAATCCCAGCAGAGAAGAGCACAGAGAATGGGGAGTCTCGATTGAACTATATAGATTACTTTTATCTCCATCCAGCAGAGATGTAATATTCATCCAAGCATCAATAAAAATAAAAATAAAAATTAACTATATACTCTACAGTAAATATTAGATTTACTCACTCACTAAACTTGCTATTGTTATTGTTATAATTTGAAATAACATATTTGTGATTATTGTAAAGTGCTCAACCTTGTTTTTATTGTGTATATGGTTATCATACGACCATGGTATTTCCCATTGATTGTTCCTGACCTATAGCAGTACTGCGCATAATTTTATTTTAATTGTTTTGACTCCCGAGGAATTCAATTATTCAATGCGTATCCATAACACATTGAATTTCATTCTTATGATTAGAAATATGTTATAAATTAAGTATCTGTGCATATATTGTTTTTACCAATTCATCACTTTGAGTTTCGTGTCCATAACATCTATTTACAATCCCACCATTGGATTTGATGGAAGATATACGGCTGATAGTGGTTCTCGACGTGATAGGGTAAACAACCTCACCCCAAACCCTAACCCCTCAACTCATTTGCACTGGGGTTTGCTACAAGGTTGTTGCTCTCCAACCGAACGCAGCATTAAACATTTGACCATGTTCTTCGTTTGTATGTGGCAATGGAAAAGGAGAATAGTTAGGGTTTTCTTGATTTGATTATTGCATAACCAACTTTCATGGTGCATGGCTTTACCACCGCTTGCAGTTTAGGTTTTCCTCTCCATGATCAAAGCTTTGCTAAAGTGAATAGGCTTTCCTCTAACTTTTTTCCTCCACTTCAGCATGAAAAGTTACTCTATTTTTTCCTTTGGCATGTTGTTTGGCAGGAGACTTCGGGGTTTTTCTCAACGCCATGCGCCATGAATCTTCCATCATTTTACAACATGACCTATCTATCATAGCAGATAAAACTATGAGGTTATCTCCTGGTGTTATTTTTAATTTTTTTCTTTGAGTATTTCTCCCTTCTATATCCGAAATCTAGACTAACCTTTTCCCTCTGTATACCCAGCAGGGAATCTCTGCTTTCGCTTGGAGTTCGGTTGCACCCATGTATGTTAAATTCATGCTTGCATAGTTGCACAGCTTTTTCAGAGTATTTTTCATTCACAACATCATTAGAGAAGAATTTCTAACTTATGTTTGGTTTGAATTTGTGCAGGTACAGGTTCTTCTGACGATTTCAGTATTGGTTTCCTGCTCTGCCTCTACCCTGTACCAAGGCAAGGTTCTTACCTACAAATGATTCTCCTGTCTCAGGTATTGGGGAGCTTCCATTCTTCTCTTTGTTAATGTGGCAGCATGAGTAGTCTTAGCCTTTGCATTCTATGAGCAAGTATTTTTCTTGGGTTTTAAGAGACTAGTCTTGCATCGTGATTAAGGGTTTTTGATGACCCAAACCAGGGTTACTTCTATTTTGCGGATTTCCCTTATGATGTATAATTTTAGATTTTGACCCTTATATTCTAACAAGGAAATTCCTATTACTGTATTCTCGACAACCCAGTTATTTTCTCTGGGGTTTCTGCTATATTTCTAGGTTAATATATAAATAAATGCACCACACAGTGCACCTCTAATTTCTATGTTTAAACATTTGAGAGTTAATGTAACCTCTGCTTTCTGTCATATGAGAAGAAGGTTTAATTCCTATTATATGCGTCATATGAAAGAATTTATTCTTCGATGCTTTGAAATATGTTATTTATTTTCACTGTTTGGTAAAAGTCCTATTTTGATTTTACTGTAAATTTATAATAGGTTAGGGGTCGACCGGGCCTATCCAATTTCGTCTGTGTATAGTCTTTATACTGGGGAATAAATGTCCTAGAACTGGAGCCTCCTCACCCTAGTTCTAGGTTAAATATTTCCCAATCAACCCATAACCATATCCTTCTGTTCAGGTTAATTAGGAGATATTTTATGGTTTGTGTTAGGTCCTTATAATACTAGTATAGTCCCTTATTGTTGTTACTGTAACCCCCTTATTGTTATTTTTGTACCCCTATAACTCCCATATTGTTATTATTGTGCCCTTACATTATTATTTTTAGGTCAGCTAGGATTACATTATGGCCCCACTAGAATTATATTATGGCCCCATGGACTCATATATATAGAGAGGAGGTTTTGTCATTTGTATCATCCAAGAATTGTTCATTTATCTAATGTATTGGAGGTTTCCCCCTCGAAGTGGATGATTTCTAAGGCGTTGATCTCTCTTTTATTTTATTTTGTAGCCGGTTTCATAACATTTAGTATCAGAGCTTTGGATTCTAGGGTTTGACTACTCCAAACAGGTCACCGTGGAATTTTCGCTATAACTTATTTTCTATGAAGGTTCAGAAGCTGGAATTTTTAGATTACGAAATCTTGAGGAAAATTGTCACAAAATATCAGAGCTTGGTTCACAATATCTTCGGAGATATGATCTGTGGAAGTTAGGGCTTTTTGCAGGCTCCTCAATTTAACCTAAACAAGTCATCGTGGAATTTTTGCTATAAATTTGTTTCTACGAGGGTTCAGAACTTGAAATTTTCATAGAGCGGAGCCGAAAGCTGGAGGAACCGTCTGTAAAAAGGTCAGATCTTGGTTCACAATATTTTTGGAGATATGATCTGTGTAAGTTAGGATTGTTTTAGGCTTCCGAATTTCATCTCAAAGAGGTGAACGTGGGAAAAACATTATAATTCTCTCTCTGAGCATTGGATTTGGATTATGTAAAAAATTATTGAAAGTACACGGACTGTAGTTTTCGCTATATCAGGTTCAGAGCCTAAGGAGGAAACAGTGACACGTGGCAAGTTGTACAAGTTCACACTACTGAACTAGTCCATAATTAGGTCATCGTAGGAGATTCAGAATAAATTTTCCTTTAATTATCCAAATCAGGTCAGACCTGTGGCATTCAAAAGATGATTTAGAGGGATAATTTCGGGCCAAATTTTAGATATTTAAGATCCAAAATTACATAGGTAATTTAGCTTCAATATCGAGCTCCTAAAAATCAAGAAAAAGGTGTGTATTTTTTTTTCAAATTGCATAAGTCTTGTTTGAAAAATCAGTTCTAGGTGATTCCAAAGGTCTATTGAACATAGATATCAGTATTGGATTGTAAAATTCCTCTTAAAAATAATTCAACACCCATTAAGCCTTCATAAGGCTCTACTATGACTCATGAAGACGAAGAAATTCAACATGAGATATCAAAATTCCAAGAACAAGTGAACCAAATTTTGCTATCGCAAAGAGCAACAAAAAATGAAATTGAAGTTTTGAAGAAAGGCGTGGAAAATAATATGGATGGTTTGAAGTAAGGCATGGAAGCTAAGATGAATGGTTTCGAAGCTAAGATGGATGGCATGGAAGCTAATATGGATGACATGGAAGCTAAGATTGATGAAAAAATGGAAAACATGAAGAATGATCTAAAAGTAGACATCGAAGGTTTGGAAAAGTTAATACAATAAATGTTTCCTAATAGTGAAAATATAGTAAAGGAAACTCATGATGAGAACAAAATAAATGTTAATTGTGATTTCATAAACTCTAATGTAGGATTAAAGAACCACCATATTCCAAAGATGGATATGAGGAAGTTTGATGGCAAGGATCTCGTAACATGGATACTACAAATGGAGCAATATTTTGATCTCAATAATGTGAAAAACACACAAAAGGCACGCATTGCAACTTTACATTTAGAACAAAATACATTTGTATGGTATCGATGGCTTTTCTCCCGTAAAAAAATTGTCACTTGGTCAATTTTTACGGAGGAAATGATAGCACATTATGAGGATATAAATAACAACACCTTCTTTAGCCAATTGATAAATCTCAAACAAAAGGGTTCAATGGTGGAGCACATTGAGGAATTCCAAAAATTGAATATAAGGGTAATTGATATTCCAGAGAAACACAGGATTGATGTCTTCATAGGGACTTTAAAGGATAACATCCAACATGAAGTTCACATTTGGGAACTGGATTCATTAGAGAAGGCATTCAGGTTGGCAAGAAAAATTGAATATAAAATTATGGTGACAAGAAAGCCTATCACTCACATCTATAAAGATAGAAGTGTAGCTACTCCTATACTTCCACAACCTACAAGGTTGACACCACAACAATTGGAAGAAAAAAGAGGAAAAGTGCTTTGCTACAATTGTGATAGAAAATACACTAAAGGTCATAAGTTCTCAGAACAAATTATTTTACATAGATTGTGAAGAGGAGGAAGAGAATGAACAAGAAACTTCAGAAGAAGAGGATATACACCAGGACGCAACCCTAGAAGAAGAAGAAATGAGTCCGACCATATCATGTAATGCATTGGCATGAATTACCACTCCTCAAACACTCGAGATAGAAGGACATATCAAGAAGAAAAAGGTAATATTGTTGATTGATTCGGGTAGTACCCATAATTTTATTCATTGTAAGGTAGCCAAGGAATTGATTTGTTTCCTATACCCAGCACCAAAATGTCAAGTGATGGTTGAAAATGGAGGAACTATAAATTTCTCTGGAAAATGCCATAATATCAAGCTATCTATGGGGGAATATGTATTGAATATTCCAATTCTTTCCATCCCAATGGGAGGTGGTGATGTTGTACTAGGAGTACAACAGTTACAATCTTTGGGGATGAGAGCTTCTAATTTTCAAGAAATTTTCTTGAAATTTTTTTCAGAAGGAAAGGAAATCGAATTACGGGGTATCACAGGGAAGCCAGGAAAGATAATAAGCTCTAATTTCATGACAAATCTTCTGAAGAGAGAACAACGAGGCATAATTCCACAAGTATGCTCACTAGAAGTTCCAACATCAAAATTATCTATTTCTCCATATCTCCAAATATTCTTGGACAATCATTCCAAGGTGTTTGATATTCCCAAAGGACTCCTACCTATTCGTGATCATGATCATGTTATTCATTTGATTCTAAGAAGTGTTCCTCCAAACATCTGGCCTTACAGATATCCTTATGTCCAAAAGAGTGAAATTGAACGTATGATTGCAGTAATGTTAGAGGCTGGTATAATTCAACCTAGTCAAAGTTCTTTCTCTGCTCTAGTAGTATTGGTGCACAAGAAGGATGGATCAGGGAGCATGTGTCCATATTATAGGGAGCTCAATAAGCTCACTATTAAATATAAATTTCCCATTCCTATGATTGATGAATTATTGGATGAATTACATGGAGAAATTTATTTTAGCGAGTTGGATCTTTGTTCAGGATATCATCAAATTAGAATGAAGACTGAAGATATTCCAAAAATAACATTTCGAACTCATGAGGGTCATTATGAATTTTTGGTCATGCCTTTTGGCCTTACCAATGCACCTTCTAAATTTCAAGGGCTGATGAATTCCATTTTCAAACCCTTCCTTAGACAATTTGTGCTAGTATTTTGTTATGGTATACTAATCTACAACAAGTCTTGGAAGGATCATGTTCAACATGTTGACAGGGTGCTCAAACTATTGGAGGAGAAACAATTATATGCAAAAGCATCCAAATTTTTCTTTGGAGTACAAGAGGTGGAATATCTGGGTCATATTATCTCACGAGGGTATTAAGGTAGACCCTAGAAAAATTAAAGCCATTAAGGAATGGAAAGTCCCCACAAACATAAATCAGTTG
This sequence comes from Pinus albicaulis, assembly GCA_034641835.2. Lineage (NCBI taxonomy): Eukaryota > Viridiplantae > Streptophyta > Pinopsida > Pinales > Pinaceae > Pinus > Pinus albicaulis. Next base: position 1,154,573,606 of record CM076579.1, on the reverse strand, counting down.
CGTGGATTTCTCAGGTTAACAGGGTATTATCACAAGTTTGTTAAGAATTCTAGGAGAATAGAAAAACCTCTAACAACATTATTGAAGACAGATGCATTTTCATGGACTCCTAAAGCAACTAAGGTGTCTGAACATCTTAAAGAGGAAATGTGCCTAGCACCAGTCTTAGCTATGCTAGACTTCACAAAAACCTTTATTATGGAATGTGATGTCTCAGGAAATGGAATTGGTGATGTTTTAATGCAAGAAGGAAGACCCATTGCTTTTGAAATTCATTCAATCAAGGGAAAGTACTTACAAAAGGCTATTTATGAGAAGGAAATGTTGGCAATACTACATGCACTAAAGAAATGGAGACCTTACCTAGTGGGACGACACTTCAAGGTAAAAACTGAACGTGTTAGTGTTAAACACATTTTGGAACAAAGACTATCTTCGGAAGAGCATCAAAAATGGGTCACAAAGATGTTGGGTATGACTTTGAAATCATGTACAAAAAAGGGAAGCTAAATGTTTTTGCAGATGCACTCTGAAGAAAGGATGAAGAGGTGGAGGAATTACTTTGTGCCATTTCTATTATCCAACCAGATTCGATAGCTGAAGCAAGGGCTGAATGGAAGAAGGACGAAGAAGTTTGAACACTCATTCAAAAGTTGCAGCAAGATCCTGGTACATCTGATACATTTTGTTGGAAAAATTATTCCTTATGGTACAAAGATCGCTTATATATTTGCAAGAATTCCCAACTAAAACAAAATATTCTTTTGGAATTGCACACTTCTCCTTTAGGAGGACACTTGGTATTTTTAAAAACTTACCACAGGTTGAAGAAATAAATTTTTTGGGATGACCTTAAATATCATATTCAAAAGTTTGTGGTGGAATGTTTGGTTTACCAGCAAAATAAAGTTCAGAAAATTAAGACCCCGAGTCTTCTACAACCTTTATCCATTCCAAGTCAACGTTGGGAGGATATTTCAATGGATTTTATCAAAGGTTTACCTAAGTCCGAAGGAAGGAGTGTCATCATGGTGGTAGTTGATAGAATTACCAAGTATGAACAATTTTGTGCATTATCTCATCCATTTAAAGCAAGTACAGTTGCTACTGCATTTATGGAAACAATGCAAAAGCTACATGGAAACCTGAAAATTATTGTAAGTGACAGAGATCTCATTTTTACAGGAAATTTTTGGACAGAATTATTTTCTTGTTTGGGTACTGAACTAGCTCATAGCTCATCTTATCATCCTCAATCCAATGGTCAAACAAAGATAGTGAATAAATGTTTGGAAGGATATCTTCGTTTTTTTGTATCTGATCAGCAAGAAAAATGGGTCAAGTGGTTACCTCTCGCTGAATGGTTGTATAACACTTCCTTCCATACTGCAGCAAAAATGACCCCATTTATGGCACTTTATGGATATCATCCATCGTCCATCACATCTTTTTTAAGGGAAAATTCTAGGGTTCAAGGAGTGGAGGATCACATAGAGCATCAATAGGAAGTTCTCCAACTCTTAAAGGATAACCTAAATTTAGCACAAAATTGAATGAAACAATAGGTAAATGAACATTGCAGTGAGAGAATTTTTAATATGGGAGACTAGGTGTTTTTATGTCTACAACCATACAAACAAATTTCCCTCAAGCAAGCTAAGAAGGATAATAAATTATCACCAAAGTACTATGGTCCTTACAAGGTGTTGCAAAAGATTGGTACTATGGCATACAAATTGGAGCTTCCTACTTATTTGCGAGTGCATCCAGTTTTCCATGTTTCATGCTTAAAAAAGGTTATAGGGGACAAACTTATAGTTCAAACAATATTTCCAAAACTTGATGAGGAAGGAAAAACCATATTGGAACCTGAAGCAGTCACGGAAATAAGAACTTGACAGCTACGAAATCGATAAATTTTCGAGTATCTCATCAAATGGAAGAACTTACCCCTTTGAATATTCTACATGGGAGGATAAATTTTATACGAAGTACTCGAGCTACTCGAGCGTTGAGGACAACACTTTTGAAAGGAGAGGAGCATGTTAGGTCCTTATATTATTAGTATAGTCCCTTATTGTTGTTAGTGTAACCTTATTGTTATTATTTGTAACCTAGTAACTCTCATATTGTTATTATTGTGCCCTTACATTATTATTTTTAGATTCGGCTAGGATTACATTGAGGCTCCATGGACTCCTATATATAGAGAAGAGGTTTTGTCATTTGTATCATCCAAGAATTGTTCATTTATGTAATGTATTGGAGGTTTCCCCCTCGAAGTGGCTGATTTCTAAGGCATTGATCTCTCTTTTATTCTATTTTTGTAGATGGTTTCATAATAGTTTGTCTATTGTTCAATATTTACTCTCCAAACAAAATTATTACCATTCAGTTCTAACTAGTTTTTTTACTGTACAAAGTTCTTTTGTTGTAGAAATAGATTTTTTACTGTGCGAATATATTATTCTAGGTAATGAAAAGAGTTTATTGTTTAAAAGAGAATTGATACTGCATAAAGAATAAAAGCAATCTTTCCATGCATATTACTATCTGCTTAAATTTCCTTTATTCAACCATATAACCAATATTTAAAATTCCAGAATGACTAATATCCGAGGAGTCACACAGTAATTTTCCCTTTCATGAATAATGACATTCATTCAACAGTTAAGAAACTTCATAGTGAACAGGCATCTTCACTGAAATATGATTCTCAACCAAAATTACGGAATTTAATAATGTCAGTTATTATCTAAGCTAACATTACCGATTTACTTCTATAAACTTATCATAACACAAGAAATTTACTTATCTGGGATTGATTGATGTTTTCCTCGCTACCGTGGATGAGGAAATTAAATCCACACCCCCCCCCCCCTCCACACCTGAGTCAAGTAGGATGAAACAATGCTCGGAAGAGATCTCGGTACTCCAGTCCAATATACTTTCCCGAAGATTTCAGGATGGCTAATATTATTTCCACTGGTCTCTACCAGCTCGGGAAATTCACATTCTCTCTCCTTTTACTTCACTTAGATTCACACAGGTCATAACTCCTCTTCCTCACAGGGATGTTTCTTTATCCACAAAGGAAAGGAAACTGACTGAATTGTTTCCGTTTAACTACTTCTCAGTTGGAATACTTTTACCATCAATGTTTCACTTTATGGAACCACTTCCATAACTAAAATTTCATTTACCTTAAATCCAAAACACAATTTATTTTTATTTGTTAACTAATTTCTGGTAAGAAAATAAATTTCTTAGTTTTCTTTTAAAATAATTAAATAAAAATTAATTTGGTATTTAAACCAGCTGTCACTAGAGACCCTAAAAATCATAAGCTAATTATGTTCATAGAAGTTCTAATTATTAGATGAGGGTAAGGGTTATCGTTCGTGTTGCTCAGTAGTTACTTAATGTTAGGGGTTATGTGTTTATGGTTGGATAATATACTTTCTTAAATTTAATTATAGGTATATATATTTACTTTTACATAATCTATTTTTTTAATGAGCATAACAACCCTGTCAATTATCTGCCTCACAGAAAATTAGATAAAACTGGCCTTCTATAAAAGTGGCCCCCAACTAGATAAATCTGGCCTTCTATAAAAGGCCCCCCCAACTCATAGAACTGATTGGGAATCAAACTTATCCATTAAATTTAGTTGTAAAATCAAACTCCCTCAACAATTTTTCTGGTACAATTATGGGAGTTATTCATTAATGGAAAAACTCTTTGAATCACACACCATAACACATACCTCAATCATAAAGTAAAATGGAATGTATGAATACACTCAACATCAAAATTGTAATTTAAAACACAAAAATTTAAAGTGTAAGAAATGATAAAATAATTAATTTTTGAGAGATTATCTAAAACAAATATATTATTATTATTATTATTATTATCTAATTTTAAGGTCACTATCAAGTGATACATCAAATTGGTGTATGATTATCTAATTTTAAGGTCAAGGTCAAGCTAGACACTAAATTGGTGTATGAGACTCTCTTCTTTATGGGACTGATTGGGAATCAAACTTATCCATTTAATTCAAGTGTGAAATCAAACTCACTCAACAATTTTTCTGGTAGAAATTATGAGACTTATTCATTAATGAAAAAACACTCTAAATCATGCACTACACTACAAACCTCAATCATAAAGTAAAATGGAATGTTTGAATACACTAATGTTTGGTCATAAAAATTGTAATTTAAACCACAAAAATCTGAAGTTTTAGAAATTTTAAAATAATTAACTTATGAGAGAGATCATATAAAACAAATACTATATTATTATTATCCAATTCTAAGGTTATGGCCAAGCCTGACACCAAATTGGTGTATGATTATCTAATTTTATGGTCACCGCCAACCCATACACCAAATTGGTGTATGAGACTCCGTTGTTTGTGGGACAAGGGACCCATATTAGCCCCTACAAAGGCATACATACTCTACCTCCTTTAGTTTTGAACCTGATACTTATTAGAAGGAAACACATGCACACATGCTCTTAACCATTAGGTCTACTCAAGCTGTATAATTAAACCAAAAAATCTAAAGTTTCAAAAATTTCAAAAATAATTAATTATGAGAAAGATGACCTAAAAAAATATGATATGAGAGGAATATAGGTTACCAAATGACAATGGGAACGATAATACAAATTTTACCACCGGAAAGTTCACACGCAAAGCCAATTATTATCTCTTTGGTGGGTCGGGGGCAATGACTCGATGTAACATACCCCGATATCCTCACATGGAAATGCAAGGAGTTAGAAATTTTTTATACAAATTACCCACGGGTAACTATCCAAATCACTATTAAAGATTCCTCATTAATAATTAGATATAATTTTCATCAATTCATGGTGTAACATTAGTAGAAGAATAGTAAGTTCCTTAACCATTAATAACCACTATTGTAGTACATCAACATAAAAATGTATGATGTAACCTTTCTTTCATTTCATTATTCATGTAGTCATCACATACTTGACATTATGAACATCTCAACAAGAAAGAAATCAACATCATCAATCTGACACAATTAATCAATCACATCATTGAACACCAATATACCCTGGGAACCCCATAGGGTGAAAACTAGCAAACGTTTAATTTTATTATTAACTGCTCATGAGGGTGTTCACCCCTCACTCAATGGCTTATAAGCGAGACCATCCCTTAATAATTGTTATATATATTACAAGGAAATATACAAATATCTAGCTTAAATCCATTACAATAATTATGATAGCATTTACCCACTAATCTTCATATCTCATATCTTGGTGGCATGGATGTACCTAAAATGGATCATCCTACAATGGACCATCCTGCAGCTTGTACTCATCTATATGAACCATTAATCATTTACCTGCTTCCATGTTAATGTGATGCCTCAGGAAATGGAATTGGTGATGTTTTAATGCAAGAAGGAAGACCCAGTGCTTTTGAAATTCATTCAATCAAGGGAAAGTATTTACAAAAGGCTATTTATGAGAAGGAAATGTTGGCAATACTACATGCGCTAAAGAAATGGAGACCTTACCTAGTGGGAAGACACTTTAAAGTAAAAACTGAACGTGTTAGTGTTAAACACATTTTGGAACAAAGACTGTCTTCGGAAGAGCATCAAAAATGGGTCACAGAGATGTTGGGTATGACTTTGAAATAATCTACAAAAAAGGGAAGCTAAATGTTTTTGCAGATGCACTCTGAAGAAAGGATGAAGAGGTGGAGGAATTACTTTGTGCCATTTCTATTATCCAACCAGATTCGATAACCGAAGCAAGGGATGAATGGAAGAAGGATGAAGAAGTTTGGACACTCATTCAAAAGTTGCAGCAAGATCCTAGTACATCTGATACATTTTGTTGGAAAAATTATTCCTTTTGGTACAAAGATCGCTTATATATTTGCAAGAATTCCCAACTAAAACAAAATATTCTTTTGGAATTGCACACTTCTTCTTTAGGAGGACACTTGGTATTTTTAAAAACTTACCACAGGTTGAAGAAATAATTTTTTTGGGATGACCTTAAATATCATATTCAAAAGTTTGGTTTACCAGCAAAATAAAGTTCAGAAAATTAAGACCCGAGTCTTCTACAACCTTTATCCATTCCAAGTCAACGTTGGGAGGATATTTCAATGGATTTTATCAAAGGTTTACCTAAGTCCGAAGGAATGAGTGTCATCATGGTGGTAGTTGATAGACTTACCAAGTATGAACAATTTTGTGCATTATCTCATCCATTTAAAGCAAGAACAGTTGCTACTGCATTTATGGAAACAATGCAAAAGCTACATGGAAACCCGAAAATTATTGTAAGTGACAGAGATCTCATTTTTACAGGAAATTTTTGGACAGAATTATTTTCTTGTTTGGGTACTGAACTAGCTCATAACTCATCTTATCATCCTCAATCCAATGGTCAAACAAAGATAGTGAATAAATGTTTGGAAGGATATCTTCGTTTTTTTGTATCTGATAAGCAAGAAAAATGGGTCATGTGGTTACCTCTCGCTGAATGGTTGTATAACACTTCCTTCCATACTGCAGCAAAAATGACCCCATTTATGGCACTTTATGGATATCATCCATCGTCCATCACATCTTCTTTAAGGGAAAATTCTAGGGTTCAAGCAGTGGAGGATCACATCGAGCATCAATAGGAAGTTCTCCAACTCTTAAAGGATAACCTAAATTTAGCACAAAATTGAATGAAACAATAGGTAAATGAACATTGCAGTGAGAGAATTTTTAATATGGGAGACTAGGTATTTTTATGTCTACAACCATACAAACAAATTTCCCTCAAGCAAGCTAAGAAGGATAATAAATTATCACCAAAGTACTATGGTCCTTACAAGGTGTTGCAAAAGATTGGTACTATGGCATACAAATTGGAGCTTCCTACTTCTTCGCGAGTGCATCCAGTTTTCCATGTTTCATGCTTAAAAAAGGTTATAGGGGACAAACTTATAGTTCAAACAATATTTCCAAAACTTGATGAGGAAGGAAAAACCATATTGGAACCTGAAGCAGTCACGGAAATAAGAACTTGACAGCTACGAAATCGATAAATTTCAAAGTATCTCATCAAATGGAAGAACTTACCCACTGAATATTCTACATGGGAGGATGAGAATTTTATACAGAAGTACTCAGAGCTACTCAAGCGTTGAGGACAACACTTTTTTGAAGGAGAGGAGCATGTTAGGTCCTTATATTACTAGTATAGTCCCTTATTGTTGTTAGTGTAACCCCCTTATTGTTATTGTTGTAACCCCGTAACTCTCATATTGTTATTATTGTGCCCTTACATTATTATTTTTAGGTCGGCTAGGATTACATTGAGGCTCCATGGACTCCTATATATAGAGAAGAGGTTTTGTCATTTGTATCATCCAAGAATTGTTCATTTATGTAATGTATTGGAGGTTTCCCCCTCGAAGTGGCTGATTTCTAAGGCATTGATCTCTCTTTTATTCTATTTTTGTAGATGGTTTCATAATAGTTTGTCTATTGTTCAATATTTACTCTCCAAACAAAATTATTACCATTCAGTTCTAACTAGTTGTTTTACTGTACAAAGTTCTTTTGTTGTAGAAATGTATTTCGCTTGTGCGGAATATATTATTAAAGGTAATGAAAAGTTCCCAGACTGAGAATTTATCTTGCATATAAGAGATAAAAGCAATTTCCATGTATATTATTACTATACGCTTAAATTTCCTTTATTCAACTATATAACCAATATTTAAAATTCGAGAATGACTAATATCAGAAGTCACACGGTAATTTTTTCCCTTTCATGAATACTTACATTCATTCAGAGTTAAGATGGTTAAGAAACTTCATAGTAAACGGGCATCTTCAGCAAATATGATTCTCAACCAAAATTACGGAATTTAATAATAGAGTTATTATCTATTCATACTTCTGATTGCTATAAACTTATCATAACACAAGAAATTTACTTATAGGATTGATGATGTTTCCTGCAGCTACGTGGATAGGCGATTAAATCCACCCCCCCCCCCCCTCCACACCTGAGTCAAGTAGGATGAAACAATGCTCGGAAGAGATCTCGGTACTCCAGTCCAATATACTTTCCCGAAGATTTCAGGATGGCTAATATTATTTCCACTAGTCTCTACCAGCTCGGGAAATTCACATTCTCTCTCCTTTTACTTCACTTAGATTCACACAGGTCATAACTCCTCTTCCTCACAGGGATGTTTCTTTATCCACAGAGGAAAGGAAACTGACTGAATTGTTTCTGTTTAACTACTTCTCAGTTGGAATACTTTTACCATCAATGTTTCACTTTATGGAACCACTTCCATAACTAAAATTTCATTTACCTTAAATACAAAACACAATTTATTTTTATTTGTTAACTAATTTCTAGTAAGAAAATAAATTTCTTAGTTTTCTTTTAAAATAATTAAATAAAAAATAATTTGGTATTTAAACCAGCTGTCACTAGAGACCTTGAAAATCATAAGCTAATTATGTTCATAGAAGTTCTAATTATTAGATGAGGGTAAGGGTTATCGTTCGTGTTGCTCAGTAGTTACTTAATGTTATGGGTTATGTGTTTATGGTTGGATAATATACTTTCTTAAATTTAATTATAGGTATATATATTTACTTTTACATAATCTATTTTTTTAATGAGCATAACAACCCTGTCAATTATCTGCCTCACATAAAATTAGATAAAACTGGCCTTCTATAAAAGTGGCCCCCAACTAGATAAATCTGGCCTTCTATAAAAGGCCCCCCCAACTCATAGAACTGATTGGAAATCAAACTTATCCATTAAATTTAGTTGTAAAATCAAACTCGCTCAACAATTTTTCTGGTACAATTATGGGAGTTATTCATTAATGGAAAAACTCTTTGAATCACACACCGTAACACATACCTCAATCATAAAGTAAAATGGAATGTATGAATACACTCAACATCAAAATTGTAATTTAAAACACAAAAATTTAAAGTGTAAGAAATGATAAAATAATTAATTTTTGAGAGATTATCTAAAACAAATATATTATTATTATTATTATTATTATCTAATTTTAAGGTCACTATCAAGTGATACATCAAATTGGTGTATGATTATCTAATTTTAAGGTCAAGGTCAAGCTAGACACTAAATTGGTGTATGAGACTCTCTTCTTTATGGGACTGATTGGGAATCAAACTTATCCATTTAATTCAAGTGTGAAATCAAACTCACTCAACAATTTTTCTGGTAGAAATTATGAGACTTATTCATTAATGAAAAAACACTCTAAATCACGCATTACACTACAAACCTCAATCATAAAGTAAAATGGAATGTTTGAATACACTAATGTTTGGTCATAAAAATTGTAATTTAAACCACAAAAATCTAAAGTTTTAGAAATTTTAAAATAATTAACTTATGAGAGAGATCATCTAAAACAAATACTATATTATTATTATCCAATTCTAAGGTTATGGCCAAGCCTGACACCAAATTGGTGTATGATTATCTAATTTTATGGTCACCGCCAACCCATACACCAAATTGGTGTATGAGACTCCGTTGTTTGTGGGACAAGGGACCCATATTAGCCCCTACAAAGGCATACATACTCTACCTCCTTTAGTTTTGAGACACGATAGCAGTAGAAGGAAACACATGCACACATGCTCTTAACCATTAGGTCTACTCAAAATTTGTATAATTAAACCCAAAAAATCTAAAATTTCAAAAAATAATTAAATTATGAGAAGAAAAGATGACCAAAAAAAATATGATAACAAGGAGGAATATAAGTTACTTTCAAATGACAATAGGAGCAGTGATAGAAATTTTACCTTTGGAAATTTCACACGCAAGCCAATTATTATCTCTTTGGTGGGTTGGGGGCAATGACTCGATGTAACATACCCCGATATCGCCACATGGAAATGAGGAGTTAGAAAATTTTTTATACAAATTACCCACAGATAAACTATCTAAATCACTATTAAAGATTCCTCATTAATAATTAGATATAATTTTCATCAATTCATGGTGTAACATTAGTAGAAGAATAGTAAGTTCCTTAACCATTAATAACCACTATTGTAGTACATCAACATAAAAATGTATGATGTAACCTTTCTTTCATTTCATTATTCATGTAGTCATCACATACTTGACATTATGAACATCTCAACAAGAAAGAAATCAACATCATCAATCTGACACAATTAATCAATCACATCATTGAACACCAATATACCCTGGGAACCCCATAGGGTGAAAACTAGCAAACTTTTAATTTTATTATTAACCGCTCATGAGGGTGTTCACCCCTCACTCAATGGCTTATAAGCGAGACCATCCCTTAATAATTGTTATATATATTACAAGGAAATATACAAATATCTAGCTTAAATCCATTACAATAATTATGATAGCATTTACCCACTAATCTTCATATCTCATATCTTGGTGGCATGGATGTACCTAAAATGGATCATCCTACAATGGACCATCCTGCAGCTTGTACTCATCTGTATGAACCATTAATCATTTACCTGCTGCCATGTTAAGGATAATATTTCATTTTCACAAGTCACCATCATTTTCTGCTAATGTTGTCTTCAACATTCATTGGTGTGAGGATTCTTAAAGTATTAATCAACACATTCACAAATTTATATTAGTGATTCTTCTCCATCTATTCATGTAGAGTCATGAAATGAAATTATAATATCTCGACATGCTTCCTTTAACAACACTCCGTATGTCTTAGTTATAACCATATAACCATCAAAGGGTGTCCATAAAATATTAACTAATATTTCCCTCACATAAGCACACATTTTTGCAAGACAAATCACTACAACTATCTAGACAATTCTTTAAAAGAAACTAATATATCAGTTGCAATATTCGTACATGCGAATTACATAAAGTTAATCAAAATAACTAACCCTTAATCTATTACTTTTGGTGCATGTAAAGAAAGCTAACACAAAAAATGTTGCTCCCATGCATGCAAATGCATATAGTTTCCAAAAGAGTCTTCCCAAAGGAATGTTTAACACAATAGAGCATGCCAATGCATGTTTTCTTTTCTGTAAAACTAATGCAATAAAGAATACAAATACATGTCTTTTTTTGCACAGATTATACTAACAATATTTTCCAATGTAGTCTAACACAACATGCTATTTTTTCCCACATACAAATATGTATATTCCTTCCAACGAAATCTAATACACATCTTCCATGCTTATACATGATCTTATTCCAAAAGAAACTAACATAATAGTTTTGATAGCATAAAATTAATCACCTGTCAATATTTATTCTATCCATGCAAAGAACATATCTCTGTATCACAATGGCTATTATTTGTGCATGCAAGAGCTTACCATAATAACTCTTATTTAATTTCCACAACACACGTGTCCTTCTTAGAATTCTACCATTATTAACTAGTATTTATGTGTAAATAATACATACTTCTTCTTCAAAAGGAAGTTAAAATAATACAATTTCTATGTCTTTCTAAATGCATGTTTCTCATGCTTCCCTTTCAAGAAAGTATCACAGTTAACCATATTTAATGCATAAAAATAGGAAACCATAACAAGGTTAACTTAATCTTAAATCAATAAATTGACACAATTCATCTTGCCATGCAAATTACCACAATAACTTTCCGTATATATATATATACCCAAAAATATATTTTCTATCTCACAATGACTATCCTTTTGTGCATGTAAGATTTGTTCTTTTTCTAACATCATCTCCATTACCTCAATGCACATAAGATTTTCAAGAAACAATCATTCATTCTTTATTGTATGAACAAGTTTTATATGCATGTTTTTTTATTTAAAACAAATCCATGCAGTCTTTAAATAATCAACATGGGTAATATATGTATAGATATTCATGAAAACCCTTCCAAGAAAATTAATCTAATTAATTTTTCTCTTTTCTTTTTCACAAATTACTCTCTTTCACTCATCTCCATTTTCAATAAAAATAAGTTATATGGAAAGGATCATTTCTCTTTTAATATAATATGCCATCTTTTCTAGAAACTAATGAGCATATATTAAGCATAACCTTCCAAATATTTTACCTAAAGAATCTATCATTATACATACAAGTCTACAACCTTTATGAGATGTAACCCTTACGAAATATGAAAAATATTTCTAAAGGAATTCACAGTGTTAACTATATCTTTGTGCATTACAACAACAAATTATCATAAAGAAATCATTTTAAATAAAATAGTATAATCAACCATACATTTCAATGCTAAAACCAATGAGACTTACAAATCAACTAATCCATCTATGAGAGCCTACGTCCTCTTCTAATTTGTATGGCCCTCATGAAGCTACATATATCACATAAACATGCACAACCATAATACCTATATCAACGTTTCTCCGCTCGGGTTTTCACACAGAAAAGAGAGCTTTCTAAATGGATGAACATGAACACATAGGATATAGTTCTAATTCATCTTCGAACAAAAAACCTCGAGAAGAAGTAGGATGGAAAAAACTCCCATGATATATTACTGAAGTTGAACTTCATTCCTTTTCCAACAAAAACTCCACCTAACGCGCAAGGAGAAAAGAGTCTTTGAAACTCCCTCGTGTTGAAATTTTTAGTAACCAAAATGGTCGTATGATCTCTCTTGGGCCCTCGACATAAATTGATAAAACACAGATATTAACCAGACACCATATTCGTCCCATGCAATTGAAATTTGGTTCTTTTTGTATATCAATCAGGAAGGAAGTAACAAAACTACTATCCAACAAAACTTATTCTTGGTAGTGGGGGTTTCTTAGTAAGATGCTAGAATGTTAATACTTGATTGGGTAAATTTATGGTAGTTTTGTAACCGCTAAGAAGCTTTACGACACTTCTTCACTTGTTTTCAAGAGACGATTTAATTTCACGAGTGATCAAATTATTTTTCTCAATGAATTCTTGATGAAATAAAATAATAATATTTGTTTATTAACTCCACTTCTAGTTACGTGGGTTTACGGATGTTACACTCGATGTCATTTTTCTCCTACTCTTTTTTCCCATTAAAATTTCTAATTTCTTTCTTTATTCACGTCATTCAAATTGAAATCCACTTCATATTTTTTACACAAGAAAATCAATTCAAGGACTTCTGCAATTTTTTTCATAAAATCTATTCCCGAACTCAACGACCTGTGCATTTTTTTTCGGACCATTTTTTGTTATGGTTCAGTTTTTCCACTTTTTCCATTTTTCAGTTTTCTCTTTTTCCTTTATAGCCATGAAACATTCCCAGTAATACAATTCCTAATCCATTTTGCATTCTTCTCTTTCTTCTATAAGTATTCTACCTGCTCCGATTCTTGAAACTTTTTCTTCAATCTTACATTACAATCATTCCCTCTCAGGGGCGACATGAATTAGGACATATGATATATCTCTCGTTGAAAAGCCCAAATAAATTTGAACAGTGTTGTTTGAATCGAATTATTAAGAAGTAATAAATACTCATGCAATCATCTCAATTAATGGAATTGATAATGATTATAACACTTACTTTATAATATATTTGATATTATTAAATTAAAATAATAATAATAATAATGAAGATAAAATAAATTATAAATGTATTTTACATTATTATTTTATATTATTAAATTAAAAAATATAATAATTAATTCAATTATAAATGTATTTTATACTATTATTTCATATTATTAAATTTAAAAAAAAAAAAAATAATTAATTAAATTATAAATGTATTTATATTATTATTGTTATTTATAAAAGGAAATAGTTTATATTTAAAATATATACAAGTTGTCTTTAATGTAACGTTTTGAAAAGTTTTATGATTTATTTTTTCGATCTAATTTGTAATTCATTGAAATCACAAGTTTGATAGATAAAGCTTTGCACAATGGAAGTGCTTTAAGGATTTTTCAAGGTGATGAATCCATACATGCATAATAAAAAACTAGTTTAAATAACACAAATCAAGATTTCACCTCGAATAAAATCCAAGAGAAACTCCCTCATTAATGTAAAATCCATATATATATATATTGAAAAATGTAATCGTTTTTTTAAACATAAAGATTTATACTTAGTTACTAAATTATGAATAGTTTTTTCTCATAATGTACTATTGTCCAATATAATGGTTTATCAATAACATATGTCTTAAAATCATATAATTTCATATAACACTTGTTTATATGACATTATGTTAATTGATCCATTTAATTAGTGATCATTGATGATCATGATGCTAATGAATGGTCACTAAGACTTATAAGTCTATTGGAGTAGTTAGAATCCTCCAAAATTTATGGAACTCAAATTCCTCCAAAATTTCTACACCAAGGTCGATATGAGTGTAGATACAAAAAAAACTAAATTCATGGTAATTAAATCCAAAAGAATCATATGTGGTACTTTCATATATGATAATAGCTCCTTGGATTAGGTTAATTCATACATTTTTTTGGAAATCAACTTCAATCATTAGCCCAATTGGAATTATAACAATGAGAAAAGGAAATATAGAGTTTGTAAGGCTTACTATGGGGTTGAAAATAATCATAAATTGGGAGATATTTGGTTTTGGGATAAAAAAACTCCTCTTTGAGACTCTCATCGCTCTTATTATTTTATATGGCTCGAGTTTTGGGGTTGTTATATATCGAGATAATAGTGGAGGAATATTGAATACATCCAAAAAGTAGTTTATAAGTTACAACCTTAGGATTAAATGAAATGATTCATACCATATTCTTCTCATTGAATCAAGTCTTTCTCCTATTGAAAGCATAACTATTACTAGGTATCTTATGTATAAGAAGTTGTTATACAACATATAGGCCAAGAGATTTCCTAAAATTTCTTCTATATGTAGCCACATCCCCCATCTTTATCTCATATAAGGGTGGCATTAGGATGCCTAGTCTTGCCTAGACAATTGGGAATAAAGAAGGATATCATCTTGCATAAGCCAGATAATATTAAAAATATTATCACTTCAAAATTTAAGGAGAAATTGTGAGGAAATAAAGAAATAGATGGAAAAAGAGAACTATAATATTATAAGGAGGTGGTCAACCTCAATCTCAAAAAGCAAACTTATGCATGTTTCTTGACTAACGTTATGAAGAAAATAAACATTGTTAAGATTAGAACTAATTCTCATGATTTTCATAGTGGATTTGAGAATTGGTCATCTCACAAAATTGCATGGGATGAAATAGCTTGTCATATATGCAATGTTAAGAAATTTGAAGATGAAAATAACATTCTCTTAGATTAGCCATCTTATACTCGAGTGTATGCATGAATTTGGGTTACACGTTTTGGCAAAGGGGGGGCATGTCTAGGTGAAAAAGAAATCTCAATCGAACCAGTTTAAGCACCCAATCGAGATTTTAAGCACTTAATTGAGCTTCTTGGGGGCTAATGAATAGCTCTATCGATCTCCTGGGTAACCTGAGGTACATGACCTTGATCAATTGAGCCATGATTTCTTATCAAAAACCAAGTTGCGTTTGCGTAAGAGATTATGTGCATACATTGAGAAAGAAGGAGTTCGACAGATAATTTCTAAGCTCGACCGAGATGGAGGATCTCGATCCAAGTGCCTAGCCAGTCGGCCAACATCATAGAGGCTGAAGACAATTTTTTTACTCTTTTATTTAATTTTTCTTGCAAGATAAAATAACTAAATTTGAAATAAAATCCAACCATAGAGATACTACAAAAAAGAACCATGAAAACCACAAAAATACACCAAGAAAACCCTTGAAAACCATAAAAAAATATATATATAATTTGGGTGTTGTTGAGAAATTTTGGAAACCTTTGTATTTTGTTCGAAGAGCCCGACATTCTGGGTGAACACTTAGTCTTAAAAAAACCACATGTTTTGAGAAGTTCTCAACAACATTGTGTTCCTCATTGTGGAAACATACATACCTTAAAATATAATTTAGGTTTTAATTTTTTTTTCATTTCAATGTATAAGTTTTTAATAATTGCAATGGTAGCAAGTTTATTATGATTTTTTCTATTGTAGAAACTTTATTTTTTAATTATTTTTGGTTTTAAATAATTTTCTTAGAAATTTAGTAAAACAAATTTTCAAAAAAAATGATTTTTTTTTATTATTATTTAAAATGCATTTTAAATTTCTAAGAATTTTATCCAAAAATATGGCCAAAATACTCCAAAACTTAATGAAACCAAACTATAAGCAATAAATAAATAAATTATGAGCTTGAAGTCGACATGATGAATATGATTGATCATGGCGAACCTATATTTATCAAATAAAAAAATTTATTTTATTTTAATTTAAATTATTTAAATTTTTAATTTTTTAAATAATAAATATAATAATTTGTTAAGAAAATTAATTATACTTGAATAAAATATTAATTAAATTAAATTAAAAATTAAAAATAAGAAATATATATATAACAAAACATAAAGTTTATATATAATTATAACATAACATTTAATATATATATATATATATATATATATATATATATATATATATATATATAAAACATTTAACATAACTATAGACAACTAGATATATATAATTATATAGTTCACACACACACACAATAATATAAGATGGCTCATGCTCAGCAACTTTTTAAGACTTGTAATTTTCTTTTGAAATTCCACTATTCATATTTGTAAAATTATTTTAATTTAATGATATGACAACTATATTATGTCTTAGTTTGTGCCCTTATTAAATTTATTAGTTAAGTAATGATTTTGTAACTTACACTTCCTATAATTCCTATCTTATGTTATATAATTAAATAAAAGTATAAGAAGTGTAAGTTAAATATACTTAAATAAATAACTAAATAAAATATATTGTTAATATAAGAAGTGTAAGTTACATAATCATTACTCAAATAATAAAATCAATAAGAATGAGAACTAAGAGATATATAGTTGTCATATCATTAAATTAAAATAATTCTACAAATATGTAAAATTTAACTACATAGTTATATATAATTATATATGTGTTCACTTTCAACAATGCATCATTAATACATACATTAAATCCATGATTAAAAGTGATTTAAAGTGAATAAAAACATTTTGGCTCTTTTCTAATTTGTACCATATTATTTCATTATGTAGTGTCTTGTACCAGGAAACATTATCTTCATATGCTTGCAACTAGTACATGTCATGTGTCAAAATCAAACATTATAAGAAATTGCCTTATGGAGTAATTGGTTGGCATGAAATTTTAATAATTTTGAAATTAGGTTTATTTTAATTTTTACATATATTTACATATTTTTTTATCTATGAATAAAATGCATTATTTAGAAATTGAAAAAAGTGTGAAGATATATTTTATCACCTCTTTCGATTGTGTTTACATGGAGCTCAACAATTTAGTTGATAAATTATAAAAAAAGGGACTCTAAAGTTTAGGAATTTGGGCTAGATTATTCTACTTTAGTTTAGAAATGGTTTTCTTGTGAGTATTCTTTCTAAGTCAACGTTTTTTCTTCGATTAGTTTATATTTATTATATGTAATAGTTTAGCCAACATTTTTTCCTTGGATTAGTTTATATATGTATTTTATGTGATATGCAGAGAAATCTCATATATGCCCCCCACCCTAAGGTTGTCAGAGTGTGGAGTCGTCTACTATACATGGTCAGGCTCGTGGTACATCACGTATCCCAACAACATGATGCAATCCACTCATAGATCACGACTCTAGCACCATTTAGATTCTTAGAGGCCATTTTTCTATCTCGGTGGATGATCTTGTTATAGATAGTTGACGTTCTTCACAAGTTATAGGTACACCTCCTGCATTTTGAAATCCTCTTTAAAAAAATAAAATTTATGCCTTGAAATTATATTTAATTTTTAAATCATATTCAATTGATGTGTTTGAATTTAATGTATATTTTTTTATATATGTTAAATTATGTTTATGCTTTACAAGCCCTCAACTAGAAAAAGTTGATGATCACAATGTAGAGTCGATCCCTCTATGGAAGGACATTATGGCCAGTATCACATTTGATGATTTTAGGGACCAATAGATATGGATCACATGAGAACTGGGAAAAAAGTATGTTAATTTTCCTACTGGGCGTACTTTTTCTTTGATGCTCGATGTCATCAATATGTTGATCGAGACATACTAGAGGGTGGGCCCACATAGCCACCTCCTACATTACATATATAGGATTAGGAGGTTGGAGGTTAGAAGCCCACATACTTAGGAGGTAGTAAAATACAACACCAAAGAAATTTATGTTAGTGGGGAGTTTTTTTACATCCCTATGAACCATTGTGCTAGATATGATAGTTCGTTTCTACTCAAATATTTTAAGAACGTTGATGCGACCCCTTTTGTTTATGATTGATAAATTTGAGCTTGAGTCCAACTCCCCCACCATGACTATGTCCCCAGTTACTTTGAAATATATATATATATATATATATATATATATATATATATATATATAGATATATATATGTAATTTATGCTCTTAGGTACCCTAGACATGTAGCACCACATGTGATGTTTCCATGATTATATCAAAGCATGTTATTGCCAATGGAACTAGAGCAATTGTTGTAGCTCGATGTTGAGATGAGGCACACCATTATAGATAGCATGGAGAGGAAATTGGCTAGTGCGCATGTCGCATTGCGTGGAGATATGAGTATACCACCTTCGTTGCCTCATTACCCACTAGTTCTGATGTAGACTAGCTACAAAAATATCAGAGTATTTGCGGAACTATATAGTTTACAATCTACACAACCTTATTACCGCAACAGGTTTGAATTAACCTCGAGGTTCATCATACATACATACATACATATGCCTGATCAACAACATCATTATAAACAACACATATAACCTAAAACAATTTGCATCGAATGGAATCTCTTACCAGAGGGTGCCACGACAAGTCTGACCAATCACTAGCAACCGAAGATCGCACAATTTAAAGTTTAGCTTTAATGCTTAAAATTTAGTCCATGTGAATTGCAAAAATTCGTTGTGCTAACATGTGTCCTCTTCCTTTTCGCATCCCAAATAAAATATTTTACTTTTTGATGGCTTAACACTTATTCCCTAAGTCTTGCAAAGTGCGAAATCGCTTTCCCCACTCTGTGATATCCACCGTTGGATTAATCTCATATCTGATGATCCATGTTGTCTCTCCACTCCGCACTTCGCATCGCTTGTAAAACAACTAAACTTGAAACTTTTAAAAGTTAAACTCATTTCTCTGCGATGTGCGATGCTTTCCAATTTGCGATGAGATCTCTCTCGTTGATCAGGTTCAGGTCTACAGTCCTCGTCGCGCATGAAAACCGATTGTTATTCTAATGTTTAAATTAATGTGATTTAGCAAATTTTAATCAAATAATTGAATAGAGAGCCCGATCAACACAAAACACGTGAAAATTATTAAATAATGAATTGACAGATCCAAGCCCTTTATCGGCTAATTATTACAATTTGTATGCTCTCTCTGCTCTCGCCTCTCACACACCTATTCTACTTTGTCTCATTTTTTCCCACACTCTACTCTCTCTCACACCTATCTCACACATTTATATAAAAATCTAAGGTGGTCCTTCTCACTTAAAATAGATTTCTGTTTAACCACTCCAACAAACAAATGCTACCCTATTTCTATGCTGATCTCCTACTTGGCTCAATGTCCTCGCAAGGAGAAACCAATTTCTTTTTCCATTCCTAATTAGTTTAATAAAATCAAAACAAACTAACTTGTCTCATTTAAAACTAAATAAAATATTAATGGTCAATGCTTATCCACCTCATGGTTATCCACAACATGTGAACATCCAATCACATTACTAGCTAAGTCTGAATGCTCCTTCACCAGACTCCCAGGGAAGAGAAGATTGATCCATCAATGCTTTAGGATTTTTACTAAACTTTTGTAACTCTGTTGTTGTCATCCAAATGGCATCTTCCACAAGGTTTCCTTTCCGCTTGACTAGATAATGATAGTAATTTTGTCCTCTGGTCTTCTTTGCTTCTATTTTTTCCAAAATGGATTCCACTTCTTTCTTTTCTGTCTTTGGCATCTATTCCTTTCAATTCAAAGTCTGGTCTTCCTCTTCTATAGAGTCTTCTGGTAGCTCTTCCTTTTTTCCTTTATATAGGTACAAATATGCAACATTAAATATGGATGATATTCCAATTCCTTCTGGCAATTCAATTTCATAAGAATTTGAAGAAAATTTCATGTAAGCCCTAACAGGAAACCTTTTTTTTCACAGGTACACCATGAATATGTCACCTACTTGGAATTATTTTTATTTCCTCTTCATTACAAATCTCTTCTTTTATTTGCTACTACTTTCCTGCAATCTGTTTTTGATATCTCCTTGTAGTTTCTATATATTTTCTGCAAACTCTTCGTCTTTTGTGCTCCTTATCTCTTGTTTTCCTAAATTTCAGAGCTCATACAGACCTCTTGGAGTCATTCCAAAAACAATCTGGAATGTACTCAACCCAAAACGTCGAATGAGAGTATCATTATAAGAAAACTCAGCTTGAGCAAGTGCTAAATCCCACTACTTAGGTTTTTTATACACTAAGATCCTCAATATATTTTCCAAGCTTCTGTTCACTACCTCGGTTTGTCCATCCATTTGAGGGTAATAAGATGAACTAAAACTAAAGATGGTACCTAATTTATTCCATAGAGTTATCTAGAAATGACCAAAAAATGTGGTATCCCTGTCAGACACAATACTCATAAGCAATAAATGTAATCTTACAACTTCTGAAAAAATAGATTAGCAATATTTGTTTCATCACTAATTTTTTTGCATGCAATGAAATGAGCCATTTTAGAAAACCTATATACTACAACATAAATGGAGTCACTTCCTCTTTGAGTTCTTGGCAAACCTAAAATAAAATCCATACTAACTACATCCCATGGTCGGTTTGGTATTGGCAATGGCTGATACAATCTTGTATTCTGATTTCCCCCCTTAGCATGTTGACAAATCCTACATTTCTCAACAAATTTCTGAGCAAAAATTTTCATATTTGGCCAGTAGTAAAAATCATTTACTTGAGAAAAGGTCTTATCTTGTCCAAAGTGTCTAGATAAGCCTCCACTGTGCTTCTCCCTAATTATGTTTTCCCTCCTAGAACATTTGGGAATGCACTGTTTATTACTTTTGAATATCAAACCTCCTTGGATAATATAATCCAACAATTGGCTTATATTATGAAATACTGGGTTTTGCACAATTGCATAAACTTCGTTAAATTTTCCATCTTCTTTATACATGTCAACAATTTCTTCAAATCCTACAACACCAACTTGTAATTCTTGTATGATTAAATTCATTCTTCTCAAAGCATCAACAACTTTATTCAACTTGTCGTTTGTATGCTTAGTTAAAAAAGTAAAAATATGCAAAAATTCTACCCATTTTGCATGTTTATGTTTTAATTTTGGCTGGTTGTTTATAAATTGTAAAGCATGGTTATGAGAATATAATACAAACTATTTTGGTAACAAATAATGTCTCTATTTTTTCAAGGCTTTCACAACAGCATAAACTATTTGTCATAAGATGAGTATTTATTCTTTGCTTCATTCAATTTATCATTGAAGTATGTTATTGGTCTCTGTTATTGACTTAAAACTGCTCCAATTTCAACTCCACTAGCATCGGTTTCAACTTGGAAAACTTTTTCAAATTCTGGAAAAGCTAAAACTAGTTTTTCTATAATTTTCTTCTTCAGCAACTTAAATTTTCGGTCTGCTGCTTCTTTCCACTCGAATGGTTGATTATTTTCCTTGATTGTTTCAATAATGGGTGCACAAATCTGACTAAAGCTTCTGATAAATTTTCTATAGAAAATTGCAAGACCATGAGAGCTCCTTACCTCAAATATGTTACTTGAATTGGCCAATTCAAAATTTCTTGGAATTTTTTTTGGATCCATTTTCAAGCCTTCTTTAGAAACTACAAATCCCAAATAGACTAGTTCTTCCTTCATAAAACTGAATTTCTTCAAATTTATTAGAAGCTTCTCTTTCTCCAAAGTTTTAAGAAACAAATTAAGGTTCTCTAGATTCTCTTCTTTACTTCAACTAAAAATTAGAATATCATCAAGATAAAAAATTACAAACTTGCCTGCATATTACTTCAAGACTTCATTCATTAATCTCATGAATGTGTTGGGTGCATTAGTGAGCCCAAAAGGCATCACTAACCATTCATACAAACCATTGTTTGTTTTGAAGGAAGTCTTCCACTCATCCCCTTCTCTAATCCTTATCTGATGATAACAACTCTTCAAATCTATCTTAGTAAAATATTTTGATCCACTCAAGCAATCCATTAAATCATCCATTCATGGTAAAGGAAAACGATACCTGATGGTGATTTTATTTATGGCTCTAGAATCTATGCACATGTGCCATTAACCTCTTTTATTTGGATTGAGTAATGTTGGTACAACACATGGACTAAGGCTTTCTCTTATCAATCCCTTATCCATCAACCCTTGCACTTGTCTTCCAACTTCTGCACTTTCTTGAGGATTTAATCTGTATGCTGCTTCATTCAGAAAACTTGCTCCAAGTATTAGATCAATTTGATGACTAATACTTGTGATTGGTGGTAATGTACTTGGAAAATAATCCACAATAATATCAGAAAAAATATTCAATAGACATCGGATTTCTTCAGATAAATCTTCTAAATTTTTGGAAGTTATAATTACCTTGGGTCTTCCTACAACAGAAAAATTCCTCTCCTCATCCTTCTTGATTTCTTGCAACATTTCTTTCCCACTCATTGGCATAACATTATTTCTTGGTGTTTCCTTGTCAGCTTCATCCTTCAATGGTAGCTGTGTGTGTTTGTCTCCATCCTTCTCAAGAGTATGTCTTTCTTCTGCCATAATATATGGCTTTCCGATGAAACTGCCAAGGTCTTCCTAGAAATATATGACATACATCCATTGGCATTACATCACATAATATAACATCCTTGTAAGTAACAATATAGATCTCTACCTTACATTGTTCGGTCACAATACTCTGATGTCCTTTTTATAGCCATGATACCTTATAAGGAGTGGGATGTATTGTTTTTACCAATCCCAAATTGTCTACCATATCTATAGAAACAAGGTTATCATTGCTTCCACTTTCAATTGCCACTTTGCAACATTTTCCTTTGGACTTGAATATAGTCCTAAGTAGATTCTTCCTATGAGTTGGTTCTCCTGCTTCTTTTTCAAATTTAAGCAATACCCTTTTAAATAACATGGATTCTCCTCGTTCGGGTGGTTCCTCTTTACCTGTAATCCGAGGAATGTCTTCCTTTGTTTCAGAAATATTTACATTTCTCTAAATTGTTGACTTTTTATGAGGACAGTTCCATGACCCATGTCCCCATTCACCACATGTAAAACACCAAATATATCTTCCTCGTCCTCTACCTCTGGGTACAAACCTTTCTCGACCAGAGTCTCCTCTCTGTGGTGATATTATACTCGATCCTCCTGTTTCATTCTTGGAATGTTGAAATCTGGATTTAAATGTTCCTCTTCCTCTTGTTGAAATATTTCCTTGGTTCCTGTGACTTTGCTTTATCTGTATTTTCTCTTCTACTTTTAAGGCTTGCTGGTAAGAATCTTCAATTGTCTTTAGATTTAATAGACTGATCTCATCTTCGATATCATACCTCAAGCCATTTATATACCTGGCTACTTTCTCAACATCATCCTCTACATTTCCATCTCTAATATTCAATTTATAAAACTCCTCTATATATTCTTCTACTGTCATTCCTTTTTGTTTCAAATTATGTAATTTCTTTAAAAGATTTAATTGATAATCCTTGGGTAAGAACTTACTTTTTAATTTTCTTACCATTTTGTCTCATCACTTGATTTTGGGATTTCCTTTTCTCTTTCTGGATACTTTTAATTCTTCCAACCAGATAGCTTCATGACCCTTTAGTCTGGTAGCTATAAGCTTCACTTTCCTTTTGTCTTCAACCTCTTAAAATTCAAAGTACTTGTCTAATGAACTTATCCAGTACATTAGCTCTTCCATATTGATATTTCCTTCATATAAAGGTACATTCACCTTCGGTATTTTAGTTACCTTTATCAACATTTTTAGAATTTTAGCTGCATCATCTTCTGCTTCTTCTTCTTCCTCAGAAGTTTCCTTAGTTGCGTTGATAGCTCCTTCCTCAAGTGCTATCCTCTAAGCAGCTTCTACTGTCTCCATTCTTGTACAAATATGTCGAATCTCATTCAACATAATTGCATTAGCCTCTAGTCGTCCATGGCCTATAACAGCTCCTCTCTTGGGTGGAATATTTACTTCAATTTTCAAGAACAAACTCAAGTCTATTCTGATACCAAATGATGCAGACTAGCTGCAGAAATATTAGAGTATTTGTAGAACTATAGAGTTTACACTCTACACAAACTTATTACCGCAACGGGTTTGAATTAACCTCGGGGTTCATCATACATACATACATACATATGCATTATCAACATCATAATTATAAACAACACATATAACCCAAAAAAAATTGCATCGCATGAAACCTCTTACCGGAGGGCCCCATGATAAGTCTGACCAATCACTGATGAGCGCAAATCGCACAATTTACAGTTTAGCTTTAATGCTTAAACTTTAATCCATGGGAATTGTGAAACTGTGGTAAGATGACACATGTCCTCTTCCTTTTCACAACCCAAATAAAATAGTTTACTTTGCAATGGCTTAACACTTATTCCCTAAGTCTTGCGAAGCGCGAAATCACTTTCTCGGTGCTATGATCTCCACTGTTGGATTAATCTCAGATCTGACGATTCCCGTGGTCTCTCCACTCCTCACTTTTCATTTCTTGTAAAAAAAGTTAACTTTCAACTTTTAAAAGTTAAACTCATTTCTTTGCGATGTGCAATGGTTTCCAATTTGCGATGAGATCTCTTCCATTGATCGGGTTCATATCTACGGTCCTTTCCGCGCCTAAAATCTGATTTTTCTTCCATTGTTTAACTTAATGTGATCTAATAGAGTTTAAATAAATAATTGAACAGAGAGCCTGATCAACACAAAACACTTGAAAATTATTAAATAGGGAATTTACAGAGCTAAGCCCTTGATTGGTTGATTATTACAATTTATTTTCTCTCTCTACTCTTGCCTCTCACACACCTATTTGACTTTGTCTCACTTTTTCCTACACTCTACTCTCTCTCACACCTATCTCACACATTTATATAGAAATATGAAGAAGTCCTTCTCGCTTAAAATAGATTTATGTTAAACCACTCCAACAAAAAAATGCTACCCTATTTCTAAGCTCATATCCTACTTGTCTCAATCTCCTCATAGGGAGAAACCAATTTCTATTTATATTCCTAATTAATTTAATAAACTCAAAACAAAATAACTTCTCTCATTTAAAACTAAATAAAATATTAATTGCCAATGTTTATCCACCTCATGGTTAGCCACAACATGTGAACATCCAATCACATTATCCACAGTATTAAGCAATATGACACATATTCCTCAATACTGTGGATAATCTGGAAAGCTTATTACAAAACAGTCACCACAGGAGTTTAAAAACCAAAATCCAATCACATTGTTGGCTAAGTATGGATTCTCCTGCATCAAGTTCCATTATATGATGATTCATATCTTAAGATTCTAGGGCATGACCAGTTTTTGGCATATGCATGTACGTGTCGTGATATTGTGTGTGACACTTGGAGGGTGCACGACCCACGCGACACAAACCAAGTACATATATATGGAATTTTTTATTCTTGTTTTCAAATTATACATTATTTTTATTAATAATTTTTTTATAATATTGCATTTATATTAATAATTTCATGATAACATGAATACAAAACCCAACTACATTGACGCATTTCTGAGGTCATCCGAGGGGGCAGTTGATCAACTAGAGCTTCCTCCTCCAGTGTATGATTCCATGGCTCATTCTCCTCCACCTCTGCCTACACCTCATAACACTCATGTGGAGGAGAGTCACTATGTATATCCCAATGGACCAGCACTTGAGGTAAACTTTTTTATTCCTAATATTTTAGCATTTTTTTTTAAAGTTACATGTATATGTGATAATTACTTTATTTACTAATTATAATTTGTGTTTTCCATTGTGTACATAGGCCCAGATGTAAAGTGGTGTCGATTTCACAGATATATGGACACATGAGAGGCTTGTTTTGTATGGAGGAATTGGCGATGTGGGTATATAAAAGTAGGCCCCAATATTTTGAGCCAAAGGAAGGGGAGCACCAAACCAAGATTTATCTTAACCCCATCCCACCTAAATTCCATTTTCACTCAACTAAGCCACAGGCAGGGGAGAACCAAACCTATATTGATGAGACCCCCATCCCACTTAACATCCATTTGCACTTAACTGAGCCACAGGAAAGGGACTAATGAAATGCATATTTTAAATTCATTTATTTCCATATTGTTTATTTTGTACAAATAATGTTATAATTTATTTGAATTTGAATGTGTTATGTTGTAGTATCGGATTATGAATGCTTACTTTGTGCAACAGAACTCACATAAGAGTTCTGAAACTGATACTTTCTAGAGTGGATCATAGATAACTTGTAAATGTTCAAGCTCATTTCATAGGGCACATTCACATGTGATACATACTTTGTATATTTTCATACATGAATAATTTATGGATGAATGAAAATTATCTTAGTTTATTGATGCTTATTATTTTAGTTTATGGATGTTCATGTAATGTAATTTATATATATATTCATATGGACATTTTATTGATACATTCATAGTTTTAGTTTATAGATTTTTATTAATATTTTTTATGGATGTTCATTAAATTTCATTTTATGGATCTATTTCTTATTTTGCTAGTTTTAAATAATATATACAGTATAACTTTTAGTAAAAAATATAACAATTTGTATTTCTACTTTCAAAGACTACGAAAATAAGCACAATCTGAGACTATGATGCAAGTGATTTTGATACATAAAATGAACTAAAATACAACATGTATCAATTTAATATTGAGCATGGAAATAATTACAAATGTGTTTTCATATTGCCTTATAGAATATGCCTTTTAGTGCGATCAACATATGTTAAATTTCAATGATTTTAAAAGATGGCAAGATGTAAACTATAAATAAGTTTTATTTGATTTTTCTTTTTGGGGGCTATCTACAAGAACTTAATAGTCATAACATGATATACATACACACACAGAGGCACAAATAGAACACACACAGATATATATATATATATATATATATATATATATATATATATATATATATATATATATATTGTTAGAAAATTATATATTATAGAGCAATGTAACACATAAAATATGTAGAAAATACAAGCACACAAAACACATAAAACTAGAGAGACACAAATATATGTGATTCACCCAGTTTGGGCTACGTCCACCCCCGAACAGCCAGTCCAGCAAAATGAAGAGACAAAACCTACAGTAGATCCACTGTAATATCCTCTTTTCTCTCTCACAGTCTCCTTAGCTATTGCCCGCTCAAAGAATACACATGTAAATATACAACCACAATACAATACCCTCATACAAGGAGAGGGGGTTGCCTAAACTAAACATAACTTCTACCATCAAATCATCTTCCTAATGAATGGCCCAGATTGACTAAAAATTACTATACTTTTACAAGGAAATTTTACATCTGTTTTTAGCTTCGGGGGCGCTGCCCCCAAAACCCCCACTGTGGGACCGCTGGCCCTCGGACCCCCCAGCCGGGGGGTAACCCCCCAAGACCCCGCGGGGGGGACAAGTCCCCCCCGCACACCCCCACTGCAAGGTTGTATAGTTTTCACATCCAGCTAAACAAGGATCTCTGAATCAGGATGAAAATCAGGCTCCACACCTAACAATATCCCACTTGGAAATTGATTGTAGCAGCTCCATTGCTACTTCATTTTCTGGACAATGACTCCTGTTTGGACCTGCTTGTTTCCCATCTTCATCATCATCCTTGAAGACCAATTGAAACTGAGCACATTCTCAGTTTCTCCCTAGTTACAAATTTTGTTAGCATATCTGCAGGACTCTAGCTAGTGTGTATCTTTTCCAGCTTCAACTCTCCATATTTCAATACTAACCATATGAAATGGTACTTGAGATGTATGTGTTTAGTCATGGAATGAAATGTTGAGTTCTTTGCAAGATGAATGGCACTTTGGCTATCACCGTATAACCTGCCCATATCATGCTTCTTACCCAATTCACCCATAAACCTTTGTAGCCAAATCATTTCTTTACTAGCCTCTGTAGCAGCAACATACTCTGCTTCTGTTGTTGAAAGTGAAACAACACTTTGGATTTTTGAAACCCAACTGACAGCTGTTCCACCTACAGTAAATACATATCTTGTAGTGCTCCTCCTATTATCTTTATCACCTGCCATATCTACATCAACATATACCTATAGAGCAATGTTTGAACCACCAAAGCATAATGCTTGATTTGTGGTACCTCCCAAATATTTGAGAATCCATTTTACTGTCATCCAATGTTCTTTTCATGGATTATTCATGTACCTGCTTACAACTCCCACTACATGTGAAATATCAGGCCTTGTGCAAACCATTGCATACATTAAGCTTCCAACTTCTGATGCATATGGAACTTTAGACATATAATCCATGTCTTCTTGGGTCTCTGGGCACACCTCCTTACTAAGTTTGAAATGGCTAGCAAAAGGTGTACTAACTAGTTTTGCATTGTGCATATTAAATCTTTTCAACACCTTTTGTATGTACTCATTCTGAGAAAGTGCTAATTTTTTATTTTTCCTATCTCTGGTTATTCTCATACCAAGGATCTATTTTGCAGCTCCCAAATCATTCATTTCAAATGAATTTGCCAATTTTTGTTTGAGCACATTTATTTCCTGCATGTTAGACCCTGCAACAAGCATGTCATTGACATACAATAACAATATAATATAGCTACCATCATTTTGATTTTTCAGATAAACACAATGATCAGAGTGACATCTAGTATAACCTTGTTTAGACATAAACTTGTCAAATTTTAGATACCACTGCCTTGGAGCCTGTTATAAGCCATACAAGCTCTTCTTTAACCTGCACACCAATTTTTATTTCCCTTTGACCTCATATCCTTCTGGTTGTTGCATGTATATCTCTTCCTCTAAATCTCCATGGAGAAATGTTGTCTTTACATCTAACTGTTCAAGATGTAAATCTTCCGCTGCTACAAGACTTAAGATAGTTCTTATTGAAGTCATCTTAATAACAGGAGAAAATATTTCATCAAAATCAATACCTTTCTTTTGTGCAAACCCCTTCACCACAAGTCTATCTTTGTACCTCTGTTTTCCTCCATCTTCTTCCTTCAGCCTATAAACCCATTTATTCTGCAATGTAATTTTACCTGCAGGCAACCTGACTAAGTCCCAAGTCTGGTTATGCATTAAGGAGTCCATCTCTTCTTCCATGGCTTGCTCCCACTTCTCCCTACTTTCAACCTGCATTTCTTCTTCATAACATTCGGGTTCACCAGAATCAGTCAACAATAAATAATATAATGAAGGAGAGTATCGTTCAGGGGGTCTACTTATCCTGGTAGATCTTCTAACACCACTTTCAGGTGTTTGAGGTGCTTGTTGTTTTTGTGGTGGTTGCTGCTGTTGTGGTTGTTGATTATTATTATTTTCAGGCACCTTTACTTTTTCATTTATCTCATCAAGAACCGTGTATTCCTTGCTTTCTTTTTCTTGTTTCTTGTCCGGCAACTAATTCTTATACAAAACCTTTTCATTGAATATTACATCTATTCTCCTAATGATTTTGTGATTTTCATAATCATATAAGAGATAACCAAAATCATTAACACCATATCCAATAAAGGTACATTTATTTGATTTTGCCTCAAGCTTTGTTCTATTTTCTTTATTAATATGGACAAAGTCCTCACAACCAAAAGGCTTTAAAAAGGAGTAGTTTACCTTTTTAGGTGTCCATGCTTCCTCTGGAATACCACCATCCAAAGAACTTGAAGGCCCTCTATTTATTAGATAAACAGTAGTATCTACAAAATCTGCCCAAAATTGTAAAGGCAATCTTGCATGCAATCTCATGCACCTTGCATGCTCCATGATTGTTCTATTCATCCTTTCTGACACACCAATTTCTTGTGGTGTTCTTGGAACTATCTTCTCTCTACGAATTCCATGGTCTGAACAGTACCTATCAAACTCTTTGCTGCAATATTCACCTCCATTTTCTGATCTGAGACACTTCAACTTCTTTCCTGTCTCAATCTCAACCAAATCATTCCATTTCTTGAAAGTATCAAATACATCAGATTTATTTTGAATACAATAAATCCAAGTTTTTCTATTTGCATCATCAATAAACATAACATCATAGCGAGAGCCACCGAGAGATGATACCTGAGTAGGTCCCCATACATCTGTATGCACAAGCTCCAATTTTTCGCTCTTCTTTTCTTTCCCAACTCTGAGAAATCTAACTCTCTTCTATTTTCCATAAATGCAATTCTCACAGAAATCCAAATCAACATTCTTCAAACCTGGCAACAAATTTCTTGAGTGAATAATCTTCATCCCCTTCTCACTCATGTGTCCGAGCCTATGATGCCATAATGCTACATCTTCTCCTTTGGAAGTTAAAGCATTAACAGAGTTAGAAATACCATTGCATAAATACAATGTACCAACCTTTTCGCCTTTTGCTATTACCAGGGCTCCTTTGGTGACCTTCCAAGTTTTATCCGTGAAAGTTGTCACACAACCTTCACCGCCTAACTGCCCTGTTGAAATCAAATTTTTCTTTAGATCTGGAACATGCCTTACCTCCTTTAGTAGCCATTGGTTTCCATTCTGTTGTTTTACAAGAACTTTACCCATTCCAACAATTTTACAGGGTTTATCATCACCCAAACGAACTTGTCCAAAATCTCCTTGAACATAGTCATGAAAATATTTCTTATCGGGTGTGGCATGGAATGAAGCCCCTGAATCTACAACCCAAGAATCAGTAACATTTTCGAAAGAAAGAATCAAAGCATCTTGTAACACATCACTTGTCACATTTTCTTCATGATTGTTTTCTTGCTGTGTGTCTCCTTCTTTTCCCTTCCGAGATCTATAGTCTTTCTTTAGGTGTCCTTTCTTTCCGCAATTCCAGCACACTATCCCTGATCTAGACTTGGATCTGCCTTTCCTTGATTTACTGCGATATCCCGAGCTCTTTCCTCTTTCCATTCTTCTTCCCCTAGACTCTGCACTCAAAGCATTACCTGATGTCTCACCGGAGCTTTTCCGTCGCATTTCCTCGCTAAGGATAGCACCGACAACATCATCAAACTTTAGAGTACTAGATCTAGAGACAGAGTTACTAATGGCCATTACTAAACCATTCCAACTTTCTGGCAATGAGCACAAGAATAACAGAGCTCTAACTTCATTATCAAAGTTCACCCCTACAGAACTTAACTGACTGGTAACTATATTAAAATCATTTAAATGGTCTGCAACAGATCCACCTTCCGACATCTTCATATTAAATAGTCGTTTCATAAGAAATACCTTGTTTGAGGCCAAGGGTTTTTCATATAGTTTCGCCAACGTCTGCATCAAACCCTCTTTTGTTGTTTCCTTCGAAATATTGAAGGTGACTGGCGTTGCAAGGCACAACTGTACTATTATGAGTGCCTTTCTATTGATAATGTTCCATTTTGTGTCTGTCATGGCCACCGGCTTCTTTGTTTTTCTACTCAATGGTAGGTACAGATATTTCTGATACAGATAATCTTCCATCTGCATCTTCCACAATGGGAAGTTTTGGCCATTAAATTTCTCAACCCTAAACTTACCATCTTCCACCATTTCTCCCACTCAAACCAGGAACCCTTCTTTCCTTCGATTTTATCAGCCAAATATACCTTCGGCTCTAATACCAATTGTTAGAAAATTATATATTATAGAGCAATGCAACACATAAAATATGTGGAAAATACAAGCACACAAAACACATAAAACCAGAGAGACATAGATATACATGGTTCACCTAGTTTAGGCTACGTCCACCCTCGAACAACCAGTCCTTCCTTTCTATTATCTAGCAAAATGAAGAGACAAAACCTACAGCAGATCCACTGTATATCCTCTATTCTCTCTCACAGTCTCCCTATCTATTTCTTTCTCAGAGAATACACATGTAAATACATAGCTGCAATACAATACCCTCATACAAAGAGAGGGGGTTGCCTTCTAGGGAAAAAATCCCTAAACTAAACATAACTTCTACCGTCAGATCATCCGCCTAATGAACGGCATAGATTGACTAGAAATTACTATACTTTTACAAGGAAATTTTACATCTGTTTTTAGATTCGGGGGCGCTGCCCCCGAAACCCCCGTCGAGGGCCCGCTGGCCCCCGGATCCCGCAGGGGGGACATGTCCCCCCCGCACCCCCCCGCTACAAGGGTGTACAGTTTTCCTGGGGTATACATCCAACTAAAACAAGGATCTTTGAATCAGGATGAAAATAAGGCTCCACACCCAACATATATATATGTGTGTGTGTGTGTGTGTGTGTTCTATTTGTTGCACTTTTTATGATCAAATATGAATCATGTGTGTAAATATTTGCATGCTTTATATCAAACTGAAGCATGGAATTTATTAATAACATAAAAGTATTCCAATATTTTTCATAACCTATATAGTTGAATTTTAATTTTAAGTAAAATAATATTATATCAACTTTATCGTTAAATATCAAAATGGATTTTCTAGAACCCATTATGATGGATATCTAGATGATTTCTTCCATGCTCAACAAGAATACTATACATGAAATTTAAAATCAATAATAACATCAAAGTTTTTAGTTAAATCTAATTATAAATCCCTCTTGATTGTAAATTTTAACTATATTTTAGATATATGTGGTTCACATAAGGATCCTATCCCTAAAAATGAAACCTCCTTCAAAGTTGGAAAACTTTAGAAAATTAAGCACCTCAAGGAAACTAAAGATTATAAAACATGTATAAACGATTATGAATCTATCCTAAATGAGAGAGAAACATTTTTCTATTAAAAATTACAAAATTACAAGAGTATTGAATTGTCACATTTCTAAATTACAAAATTCATATGCTGATCTCTTACACTAGATTATATTACACTTGGTTGTTATAGAATAACCTTTAGGGATTTCCGTTTTCATCATCTACTCATTTAGACAATGGCACACAAGAATTCAAGTCTCCATAATACGTTCATGGTCTGATTCTATCATCTTCCATCTCCTTGGTTTAGCTTTCTTTGTTTTGATTTATATGAGATTGATTCGAGCCACTATGATTAGATGACTATATTGGAAAGATATATATCCAGGCACGAATTATAAATGATGTGATGAACATAATTTTTTAACTTTTCAAAAAAATGGCCTATCAAAACCATGTCACCAATTTGATACATGAATTTTCCATCTTAATGCAGTCACACCAACCTGCATTTTACGTGTGTAGATCACATCAAGTAGTAGGCCATGTTCTCTTCATTTTCTGGGGGGCAGTGACAGAAAAAACATCGCCTACAAACAAAATAAAAAAGATATATTAGTTAAATATGTTCAATGTTTCAATTTATAGATGAAACTGTTAATGATAGATGAGCCACATGCCTTCCCCTACAATACCATAGACTTTATCATGATCAAGTAAAACGATGGTGTCTTCATTGTGCATCTCTTGCCACATCGGAATTGGATGAGGTCCCTTTGGATTAAGAGGGATACATTTCCATCCTTTCATGTACCCATGTTTTTTTCACAGTGATCAACTCCACATCCATCAACACCAATGCAAAACTCACAAAGCATGTGAGTTTTCTTGTCTCGATGGAAAATATTTCTCCCATGTATTTGATCTGCACTGAGTGTAATTCCCTTGTCAATATTATATATATATATATATATATATATATATATATATATATATCTCCAAGTTCAACATTCTATAAGAACCTACGCACATTCCTAATAGATATGTGACATTCATTTCCTAAATGGGATATGCACTAGTTAACCACCTCTAGTGATTGTTTGAGTTGATATGCATAATGACTTGTTAGGTACCTCCTAATTGCTCAATTCACACAAGAAACTACATCATCATGCTCACCCTTTCCATGTCCTGTTTCAAAATAGCTCCAAGTTTGTTGCATTTTTGCCTTATTGTGAAACTTGATCAACCAATAAAAACTGTGTGTTGACTTGAAATTTCCCGTGCAACCATATAACCATATCCAATGCTTTCTGAATGATATCTCATTTTTTTTAATGATTCATAAATAATGTCAAATCAATGTTGTAAAAAGAATTTTTCATGCTCATGATCATCATTTATGTAATAGTGATACTCAATCACATCACGTGACTCATCAGTGCTATCCCTACCTCAATATTCAATTGTGCATGTTTGTACAGAATATGTAAAAATATGGAAACTTAATATGAGTGATATTACTCACTTTGGATCTATGTTTGAGGAGAAAATGTGTATTTCTCAGTAATTTCTACCACTGATAAAATTGTGCCTCATTAGAATACGTCATTAGAATTCCTAAATCATAAGCTTTCCACCTAGACCTGTGTGACTGTTTGATATATTTTATATCTAGTTCTGAAACACCACCATGAATTGTGAAATATGAATCTCATCCTCAATTTATTTTATCCTCCTAGGAACCATAGTTGAATAAGGCGGTTGATTTCCCATGGCATACTCATATCTCCTCCTTGTGACGGTGACATCTAACATGCCAAACTGGTTGGGATTGATAGGAAAAATATTATGGACCAATTCCAAATGACCACATCTACTGAAATTCTCCTACTTATACATATTTCTTAGTAAAAAAACTATTTTGGCTCCCTTCTTCACATTAAATATGAAACGAAATCGTGCATTGTAGGTGGAGGAGTGTCGTCGTGACATTTCTTCTTCTAAAATTCTTGGAAAGTGTCATAGTGAAGCTGAAATTCAACATCATATTGGTAATAACATGTGTCATAGATTGTATTAGGCATAATAAACCATGGTTCAATTTCTAAAACATCCTTACAGATATCTTCACATGGTGATTTCTTTCCTTAACTTCCTCGAGTAATGCAACTTTTTTCGTTTCTACAATTTTCTTATTATGATCTATATACTCACCTTTAGCTATGCAATGTCATACGAAATGATTTCCATTTGGAATAGAATGAGAATGGATCTCCTAAAACCATACAATAAGTTTTCTAATTCATGTTGTAAGCATGTCATGGTAGGGTTTACTAGTGATAAGAGCCCAACAACTAGATTCATCATTTTCATTTACTCAATCCTTGAATTTGGTATGCTTGTGCAATTTTTTTATCAAGACATGGAGAAATTTTTACACTGTTGCCAATTTTTGATGTCTTGATGTACTTGGTGTAACAATATAAGTTGTAATATCCCTATCAGCAACTAAAACATTGATTTTTACCTATTTTACAAACATACTGAATTCCTTTGATATATTTTTAGTGACATTCATATGTGTCTTCCTCTTTTTAACATCTTGGACACCCAAAATATTTGTGGCCTGTTTTAGTTTCTTATGCTTGATCAACCCATGTAGTATCTAAGCTTGTGAAAAAACTGAATGTTTCTAAAAATATTATTGAATAATTTTATTTTCATTCTCTTTAATAGTGCGAGTAGTGATAGGCTCCCCAAGTTCCTCTATTGTGCTTGTATACAATTCTCCAAACCTTCCACCCCTTTCCAAACCACTGTAGCTCCCTATCATCCTATTAAATTGAGAGGGCACACCACTTTCTTCTGGTGGTTGATTAGCTTGATGGGACACATATTATTCCTCTAGTGGTTGATTATCTTGATATGGAACATCTTATTCCCCTTGTGACAGTTGATCAACTTGATAGGGAACACCTTATTTCTCTAGTGGTTGATCAACTTGATACTGAACATCTTGTTCATAATGTAGTTTATCATCTTAATAAAGAAACTATTGTTCCTCATATGGATGATAAATTTCCATCTATACATAGTGGAATACAAAATATACTTTTAATTCAAGTCAATCACCATTATAAACAAGTAGATAGTAGACCTACACATGTTTATTTTAGAAATCCCCATAGGTGGATGGTCATGATATGATTGGATGGTTACTCCTCCTGTTTTCATTTGAATTTAGGGATATACGATGGTAAATTGGTTGGCATGGGGGGCATTTCTCATTACGAACAATGGTATCGTTTGTGAATCTCATCAAATCTGGGATATTTAAAGAAGCGACAAATGTTATCTTGTTGGTGTTATTTATGATGTAATGACATTGCGTATTGGTGTAACCAGTGGGGTAGTATTGGTTTGGGTACCCTGTGGGGTGGGGTTTGTTGGAGTACCCTACAGGGTAGTGTTTGTGTTGCCCTGAGGGCTGGTGGTGGGGGTTCCTTGAGAGGATTTATATCCCAATAAGGATTAGAGAAATTCTTATGTCAAAAATGTGCCTCAAAACAAAAAATTACAACCAAAATTAATTCTATAATAACCAACAGGATTCAATATGATGATTTCAACCACGAATTATGGTTCACCATTTTTGGAGTAAAAAAATAAAAAAGTTCAATTTTTTTTTTTTTTAAAAAGCTACTTTTTGAACTCGTATTTTCAACTTATATCCCTACAATTTTACTCAAACTTTTAGAAATAGAACTGTTTGGATGCAAAATTTAATTCCCCATCCAAGGAGTACCCATGTTACATAATTTTTTTGGACTCTACTACAAGAAAAATGGGAAATACATGAAAATTTGGATTGGAATCACATTTTTTCATGTATTTCTCCTTTTTCGTGTAGGAAGGTCCATCAAAAGTATGAAACATGGGTACTCCTTGGATGAGGAATTAAATTTTTCATCTAACAAGTTCTATTGATCAAAATTTGAGTAAAATACCCTCTAGCAGATTTTTTTGAGGAACCCCTTATAAAAATACCCCAGATATCCATTTCTAGCAGAGGTCTCTAGAGGATGTTGTCGGGTGGAGGATTTTGTGTATGTTTTTTTTGCAGTGCGTTTCCCATCATAAACCGCACCAATGCACACAAGAAATTGGCACACCGAGACACCGTGCTCTCTGTACAAATTTTCCTAATGCATCTAAGTACTCTAGTGCACCACTACTCTACGTATAAACAAGCTCGGTTCATCTCTGTAAAACAACGTAGCATAACGATGTGTGGTACACCATTGATAATATCTCCCAGTGCGTCTCAAAAACCCACACACTGAACAAGGGTTAAATAAAAATAATTACTGGATGTAAAAATGTCATTTTTACTTCTTTAGTGCTCCATACCTGTCAAGCACCGGTGTGAGTTTGTCTTGTGTGAGGCACCCTTTTATCACTACTCACATTGCACGTATTGTTGTTGTCCATTACCAACTGTGTGGAGTTCGAATTTTTGAAAATGGTGGGAAATTTTGGTTTCTTCAATTCCTCTAGAAAATATGCCTCCTCGAGGCATGAATGTACAGGTAATCTACATGTTTCTTAATAAAAAAATGTTTTATCTTATTAAATTTTTAAATTAACTTATAATTAACTATTTTAAAAAAATAAAAAAGAATTATGCACGGTGCGTTCAAGCCATTTGGTTCGCATGTTTTGCGATGTTGCCTATAAATTAATAGGTCGCACCACGAACAGTGTTAACGGAACCTGCACTGGGTTCCGGTGTGGTACAAAAAAAATGTGCTCCATAACAAATTTTAAAAATAACAAGGTGATGTGGTCGTTTAAATGACCTCACCATTGAATATGTAATACTGTCAGGAGGGTAGTGCATTGACCAAACTAACTGCCCTCGAGCGGATAGCTAGGTTACTGCACCACTCACCTGACAACATTACATAGTCAATGTTACGATTGTTTACAAGACTACACCATTGACCATGTACTGTTGTTGAGTGAAACTATGACCAAACTATCTGCACCGAGGTGGATAGTTAGGTCAATGCATCGCCCTCCCAACAACAGTACATGGTCAATGGTCCAGTCATTTACACAACCGCACCGTTGACCATGTACTGTTGTTGGGTGGTGCATTGACCAAAATATCCGCCCCAGGGTGGGTAGTTCCTTCAATGCACCATAGAAAAATATTCCCTTCTTTGGTGGTGCATGAACATTTTCCATGCGCATTGAGCGTAGTGTGTGATAAAAAAGTATGCACCAGTACCAGTGCGTGACTATTTTTTTAGGCGCACCGATTGCTTTTTTTATTTTTATTTTCAAATATATATACACATTTCTCATTTAATAAATAAAATGTATTTAATATGTGAATCATTCAGCGATGTCAATGGAGAGAAAAAAGGGAATAACAAGAACATATGGAGGACCGTTATAACGTGATTCAGCTGTGGGAGGCATGAGAGAGGGAGAGAATTTTTTACCCTCGCCCTTTTATGGTAGCCACCCATTTTATCCTAAGGGATTTAGGCCTCCTCAAGTTCTATTAGGAGGCTATATCCCTGAAGGGCCATAGTGGGTTATTGGGATAGTTGATCTTCAAGTAGGATTCCCACTGATAGGCTTTCCAGGTTGGTCCATGGTAGTGGTTCATGCCCACTGAGGAGGACATAGACTTTATTACTAGCTTATCTAGGAGAGGGTGAGATTTTCCCCAGTTCCTAGATGTCCCCATCGGTTATGTAGCATGGAGCCAGTTGGCGTACTCCCAGAGATACATTAGGGACCATATAGTTTTTTCGGAAAATTTTCAGGTGTCTAATGGTCAGTTACGTATTACTTCGTTTGGTGCAGAGGAGGTGAGGTACCTCTCACTATTGCTGATGACCATTACACACTACTCCAATGATGGGCAATGCATTAGTTTTCTACTTTTATTTTATGTTGATTATTTATTCCAGGTGCCATGACTTTTGAGATGGTATGCTATTTTTTTGCAGCAGTTTTGTCAAGCACTAGGTAGATGTCATTCTCAAGCACGTGGGAGGTTTACCTTCACTTTTGCTTCAGAGTTGTTTTGTTTACCTTTTGAGATGTTTTCGAAGATGGGGCTACCTTTTCTCGGTAGCCTCGTAGGTTGATGCTGCATGTACCGATGCATACGTGGGGCCAGATGATGCCCAAGAGGGGCTAGATTCACTTTCCGACCAGGATATCTACTGATGCATTGGAGTTGCTAGCTAGTGTTGATGATCACTCATTCGTTCGAGTGCCATGTCCATACACCGGTTTGGATTGGTGAGGGTGTACCAACATCTTGTTCACACATGATGAGCCACAGGATGCGAGAGGTAATATTAGTGGTTTCTTTAAATTAATATAGTTTCATTTTATTGTCTTAATTAATTAATTAGAATTATCAAATTTATTCTAACACGTTCTTTAACTTGTTTTATTAATTTTTTTAACGAAATTGTTTAATTATTTTTGTGTACTATATATTTTGTAGATATTGGAACATTCATTAGGGACATGATTCCACCCCAACCAAATTATTCAGGTGTATATGTTGACAAGGAGATGGAAGAGGTGGAGGATCAAGGTGGCAAACCTGATCCTGATAAGGTGCAGATACCCGCAGGGGTGTGGCGTAGGTCGGACACCTGATTCAAGATGGTGTTGGGTGACCAATTGTGTCGAATCCTAGTTGATGAGAGAGTTCGCCCAGCTATGATAAGAGATATCGAGGCTGAATGTAGGCTCACGTAGCTCTAGAGAGGTATGCCCCGTGATATGATGACCCTCATGCATCATATCGTTGGAACTTCCAGGTCACTTCCGCGGGCTAGGGGCAATAGGCATCATGGAGATTCACGATAGATCAGCTCATCTGATTATCATGATCATGAGGGGAGTGATCATCATTATAGTACTCCACCTCCTCCTCCTTCACCTCGCGTTGGATATCATGAGTAGCCAACATCCAGTCTTGATCAACAGGCATCTTCTAAGGAATTTGTACCATCTCAATAGACACTTAGTCCTGAGCAAGCACGACCATCGACTGAGCGGGCTCCTGATCCAGAGCGGGCAAGTCCATCTAAGCAAGCTATTCCATTTGAGTAAGCCGCACCATCCACTGAGAAGGCTCCACCAACAACGACTCATCAGTAGGCAGTTCTTGAGTAGACTGCAACATTGACTGATCAACAAGCACCTCCGCAGCAGGCACGTCATCTATCTGAGCATGAAGTTGCACCATCGACTCAGCAGGATTTGACTAATACTAGTATTTATGTATTACCACCAAATATTTGACATTTATATGCAATTATATTACATTTTTATATTTTTGACATATATATATATATATATATATATATATATATATATATATATATATATATATATATATATATATATATATATATATATATATATATATATATATATATATATATATAGATGGTCCATGTATTTTATTTTCATGTTGATGTACCTAATTTACATGTTGGTGTTCACCATGATGTGTCTATTGTTAGGTCATGTTAGATATGTTCATTTAATGTGCTTGCAGATAGGTGTGTATGTGATAGCAGTTGTTTGACATGGGATGTATATTTGATGTTTGTGTTGTGATGATGTTATACAATGCGTGTGTTTGTTAGATGATCATGATCACGATGATTAGATGATGTTAGCGAATTTGAATGTGTATTTTAGAATATGATGTTTGTACGATGGTTATCATGATTGTGATGTTTATTTTTAATATTAGATCATGATATTTATTAAATATTATGTCGTGATTGTAATTGAAATTTTAATTTTATTTTTATGTAAAATTGTAATTGTAATTGTGATTTTAATTTTAATTATAATTGTATGTATAATATTTGTAAAACTGCAATTGTAATTGTATGTAATTGTATTGTGAAATTGTAAAATTGTAATTGTAATTGTATGTATTGTCATCATTCAATTTTCTTAAAATTGTAAAATTTGTAAATTTGTAAATTTGTAAAATTCTAAAAATGTAATTGTAATTGTATGCATCGTGATTGTAATTATAATTTTAATTTTAATTGGATGTATAATTGTAAAATTGTAATTGTAATTGTATGTGAAATTGTAAAATTTTAATTGTATGTATAATATTTGTAAAATTGTAATTGTAATTATAATTTTAATTGTAATTGCATGTAAAAAATTTGTAACACTGT
Organism: Pinus albicaulis; assembly: GCA_034641835.2. Lineage (NCBI taxonomy): Eukaryota > Viridiplantae > Streptophyta > Pinopsida > Pinales > Pinaceae > Pinus > Pinus albicaulis. The sequence goes on along the minus strand of CM076579.1, from coordinate 1,154,532,127 downwards.
AATTGTAATTGTAATTGTAATTGTATTGTGAAAATGTGAAATTGTAATTGTAATTGTATGTATTGTCATCACTCAATTTCATTAAAATTTGTAAAATTGTAAAACTGTAAATTAATTGTTAATTTTGAACCATAGCTACAGTAAGTAAAATGTATACCACAAATATTGTTAAATTACCATAATTGTAAATTTGTAAATTTGTATGAATTTAAATAATTGTAAAATAATAAATCTAGAATAATATGAATTTTTGTAACATAATAAAGTTTAGAAAATAATGCAAATAAATTCATGTTTAGAATTATCATTATTTTATTATGATCTTACATACCAAAAATAACAGTATACATTTTAAAGATACCATTCACGCATATTTAAAGCAATCAAGTAGTTGTATTATTTTAGGAATTGACATAAAAAAAAAGAACTTGATAAAGTGTGGCATTTTTTTCAAGATCAACATAATTGAAAATTATCAAGTGAAATTATTTTAACATTAACATAATGAAAACCAATTAACTCAAAATACATATTGTAATGTTTCAAAAAAAAGAGTGTTAGTTATAAGGTTAAGTCCTCTTCTTTATAAAAACCCATCTTAAAAAGTATAAATGATGAAATAACACATGTACCATATCACTCTCAGTTCTCATGATCACCCTCATGATGATCTTCCAGCTCACTTGGCATGATAACTCTATTGTTCTCAAAAATATGTTTTGATCTTGGGTCATGTCCCAAAACAAACCACCAATCCCTATCCAACACATCCAAGTAAAAAAATAACTAGTTGTAGTGTTTGGGGAAAACACGGGGCTCCTTAACTTCATCCAACATATTTCTATAGTTGATACATATCAACCTACTATCACGATATTATTTTACATTATTCTAACCAAAAGTGTACCACCACTTGCACGTAAAAATAACACATTGGAAAGAAGAGAAATCCACTTGAGTGATCTCTTGTATCTTTCCGATGTAACCTAATGTCCCTTGTACTAGGCAGGGAAAATTTTAGGGGTGAATTTTAGCCCAAGGGTGAAATTTAAGGGGTTTTAGATTTTAGAGGGGAAATTTTTTTATATAAAATTTTTTTGTATAGCTTTGTATAATTAGCCCCAAAATTATTTGAAAAATAATTAATTATTATGTTTTTAGCCCAAAAAAATAATGGTGGATAAAACATGAAACACTGGATTCGCTTGTCGATTTACTCATTTGGATGGTTTTGTGTTGTATTCGCCCCCGATTTACTAAGTTGCAAGGTTTTGGAATGGAATTTGCCCCAGATTTACTACGTTGCAGGGTTTTGGAAGGGCTTTGTGCTGTGATACTGACCTGGTTACCAAGCTACCAAGCTTGACCTTATGTTTACTAAGTTGCAGGTTTTTGGAAGGGGATTCACCCCCAATTTACGCTGATACTGTGCTGTGATACTGACCTGGTTACCAGGCTACCAAGCTTGACCAAAACATAAGGGTCGGTCTTCTTGTGATATCGATGGGTTAGAACTTCAAGTTATGATATGGAAGTGTTTTATCTTGAGGAAATTATAAGGACCAAAAAACACCAGCAGATGGTCACTAAATCATTAAATCTTGTGTATTCTTCTTACAAATCTATGGTGGAGCATATCCACTCAGAAGCTTTGAATAGGTTCAAGAAGGAACTTGAAGAGGCTATTAAAAATAGAGAAGGGTTTTCATTTTCTCTTCGGTAGTATACAGAGAATCGCATGGTAGAATTTGATGAGAGTTGTTCAAATGCAAAAATTGAACAAGCATCTTGGGAACCATCCAAATCTCGGGAGAAACTTAAGCAAGAGATTGATGCTTATGCGACATATCTGTGTGCTAATCAATTGTCTGAGATTAGAAGTAAATCTGAGGCACAACTTACTAAATCACTCGCTGAAGCAGTGGCATCTTTTCTTGAGTCTGCATCTCCAGACACTTGGCCAAGCATAAGAAAAATTCTGAAAAATGAGACAGAGATAGCAGTATTAAATTTTAAATCTACAATTGTTGGATTTTATATTGTTGATGAAACTTCCAGTGAGATGGTTGAAAGTCTTAAAGATTATAGAAGAAGTGTTGTGGAGAAGAAGGCCACGGACGAAGCTGGGCAAGTGCTTATTCGAATGAAAGACAGTTTTTCAATTTTCTTCAACCATGATGGAAAATGGAAAGTATGTTTCTTTGGTCGTGGAGGAAGCTCAGGCGAAGGGTTCAAAATATTTGGAAAATGATACTTTTCTGAGTATGAGTGAGGCAATCCTCTTGAGGGCTTCAACCACAAAGGATCATCCTGAAATTCAAGCAAGCCAAATGCATGTCGCCACAAATGGAGATGTCAAAGGACTTTCGAAAATTAGCTCCCAAGAAAGCGATGAATAGGCTTGTAAGTGTCTCATTTATGTTGGTTCCCTCATTCCATTCCTATCGATTGAATATTTTATGCTTATTCATAGTCTATAAAATAATGCACTTTCCAACTCGAAATCCTCCAAAAATGCATCTCAAATACTTCACAGCCTCACAACCACTGATTCAAAGATAGAAAACTTTTATTTGATTCCTTCTAACTAGATAGTAAATAAACCCATAGTACTCTGGGAAAATCTTGCTCTGATATCTAATGGTTATCCCATCTCCGTTCTCTTAAGAACTAACCTAGCCTCTTCCTCTTCCAACTCCCTTGATCCATCAATTATCTCTAATAATAGTTCTTTAATTGATACATCTCAGGTGGCTGGAAATGAACTCACCTCAAAAACATTATTTTACCAAAATTTCATCTCCTGAAGGCTCCCCACTTCCTCTCATCCCCTTAAAATATTTTTTCAACACCTTCTTACAAGGATGTCCTCAATATGACGCCCATTCCTAATTTTTATGGGACATGCCCTATTGAACACTTATCCATTGAACAACCATCCCCCATTCCAAAAAAAAACCATCAGAAAGAAAAATATTAACAAAAAATCTATGGCTAGAGAGGGAAACCCTCTTGAATTTATTTAGGGTGGATTAAGCTTGCCTCCCCCTACTGATAAGGAAATTGTCTCCAAGGCCCTTAGAGCACATCCACCCTATAGGGATGTTCCCAAATTATTATCTTGTTTCTCAACATTAGGTGTGTTGGGGGAGCCTCCAAATTCCTTTCCCTCAAAAGATTGATATAAATCCACATACCCTCTATTATATTTCTACAAGAAACTATGGTCCTGAGGGCGAAGGCTAGAGAGGCATTTTGGAATCTATGTCCAGGGTGCTATTTTTCTTCTATGGATTCCACTAGTCTATATGGAGGGCTCCTCTCCTTATGGAATCCAAAGTATGCCTCTTTTCAAGCCTCCTCTTTTGTTGGAATTATCTTAGAAGGATTTGTAAGGGGCTCCCCCCTTCCGATCACGTTAGTAAATTGTGATGGACCCTATGGGGAGAGGCAAGTATTTTGGGATAAGTTTCAATCCAGTGGACTGCTAGGGGACCATTCCCTCCTTTAGCATGTGATTTTAACTTTACTATCTCACTATGGGTGTCTTGGGGGTCTCGCGCCAGCTCAAATCCTTTGGCTTCGTATTTTTCAAATTTGCTGTAGAACCACAACCTCTAGGATATAAATCCATTTCCATTAGCTCCCACATGGAGAAATGGTTGAATGGGTGTGGAAGGTATTGCCAAGCATCTTGATAGATTCTTAATGGCTGGTCAGCTGGCAAAAATTGTGGGGAGATACAGATCCTGGATATGTCAAGATAAAATATTAGATCATTTGTCACTTCTCTTGGAATTGGATTTTTAAAATCACAGTAACATACACCCTTTCAAATTTAACCACACATGGATGGAAGATGATTCCTTTAGATCTCTAGTGAAGGACTGTTGGCAAAAAAACATGGTTTTAAATAGTTCATTCATCATGGGCTCCCTTTTCATAAAAATGGGGGAGCTCAAAAAGGAGGTTGTGATTTGGGAAAAGAAAAAGAAGGTGGAGCTTAAAGGGGATTTGTTGGCTTTAGAATTTGAATATGATCATTTCTCCCATATATTTTCAAAATATCTCTTTCTAGCAAAAATAGCCTAGAAATGAGTCTCTTGGAAACCAGAAAAATGCAGATCTTGAAGATGGAAGAAAGATACTTGGAGACTCAAGAGTAGGGCAACTGAGATTAAGTTGGGGGACAGAAACATGAATTTTTTCATAATTATGCAAATCACAAAAGGAATATAAATTCTATCTGGGAGCTTGAGATGAATGATAGTAAGACTGTCACTAGTCAACAAGATTTAAAGGTCGTTGCAGTGTCATACTTTTCTTCCCTTTTTAAATATCTAGGCTCTTCCAACATTGTCTCTCAACTTCAAATTATCCAAAATTATCGAAAATTATTCAGTATTGAGGAGGTTGATCTAATAGACAGTCCTATCTCCTCTGAAAAAATAAAAGGGGTTATAAAGATTTTTTCCAAAGACAAAAGTCTAGGCCCTGATAGTTTGGCAGTCGAACTCTTCCTTTCCTTTTTTGACCTTATGGGGCCTAATCTTTGTAAGGAATTGTATGAATATATAAGGTCTGGAAAGGTCTTCAAATACATATATTCAACATTCATAGCTCTGATTCCAAAAAGCTCCAAACCAAAGTCTTTACTTGACTTTAGGCCCATATCTTTGTGTAACTTAGTTTATAAAATCATATCCAAAGTGATCTCAAATACGATCAAGAGAAATATTGCTAAAAAATGTCACACAACCAATTCATTTTTTTTGGCTAATAGGAAAATTCATGATGTTTTTGCATTTCCCAAGAAGTTTTGCATTCCATAAAAGAAAAAAATTTGAAAGCCTTTATTCTCAAGATGGACCTTAACAAGGCCTTCGACAGAGTAAATTGGACCTTTCTTAGATTAGCCTTATTACATATTGGTTTGGGCTCAGAGGTCACCAATTGGATTATGGGTTGCGTATCTTCAAAAAATTTCTCCATTTAAATAAATGTCTCTCCTTCCAGTTCCTTTCCCAACTCTAGAGGTCTTATGAAATGGTGCTCGTTATCTCCCCTTTTATTTCTGCTTGTGATGAGAGGATTGAGCCTCCTAGAGATCAAAGAAAAACAAGAAGGAGAGATCAAAGGAGTAAAATTCACCTTTAAGCAATATATCACCCACTTGCATTTTTTGGATGATTTTTTGTTGATAGGGGTTGGATTTGTCTCTGAATGGCAGGAATTTTATAGAGTTATCAATATTTTCTGCCACAGGGATGGATATTAGTGCAACAAAATCTACCTTTCATCGCACTGTGGTTAAATTTGAGATCCTAACAAACATTAAATTTTTTCTTCCTTTTCAAAAGGAATCCATCAAAAAATGTCTTAAATACTTGGTTTTCTCCCTAGAACCAAATGGGTTCCATAAAGAGGAATAGATATGGCTACTCAAAAAAATAGAAAAAAAAAACAAACATGTGGTGCTATAATTGGTTATCTCTTGGGCGAAATTAGTAAAGTTTGTACTGGAAAACATTTCAGTCTTCTGGGAATCCATTACCAAGATCCCAAAATCCATTCTAAACCAAATCAAGCAACGGATGTTCAACTTCCTATGGACTGGCAAAAAAGGTAAGGAGGAATTCCATCTAGCCAATTGGGAATCCTTATCTAGGCCAAAAAAGTTGAGTGGTTGGGGTTTCAAGAATCTAAACTATTTTGAAAAATATCCTACTCTCAAAATTAGGTAGAGGGGATTATTTGGTGAGAGTCTTTGGAGCAAATTTATTAAAGAAAAATATCTAAAAAATGGTCTGTGGTGGAATTGCTCAAAAAATCTTGTCCAGAGTGGATTCATAATATGGAAGGCTCTCGTGGATTCTTTTCCTTTCCTCTACAACTGGCTTACCTAGAAAGTTGGCGATGCAAAGGAAGTGATTCTTGGGAAAGACCCTTGTATTGGTGTGTTGACCCGCCAACCACTTCCCTTAATTTTTGGTCAAAATGAAGGGGCCCCCATTGATTTTTTTAGAAAATTTCCCTTCTTTTTGTACTTGATTGATCATTGATTCCTCATATCCTCATTATCTGGCTTTTTGCACTTCATGTTCCATCAGGGATTGATCAAGTTTTTCCACACCTTGCAGGGTTCTCATTCTTATTACTTTGCGTTGAGTAAGTTTGCACAACAATTTTGGTTGCTTTACTGCCCGCACTTTTCCGTCATGTCATGACTCCTTGCTTTGATGTGTTCATTTTCAAGTTATTGTGGCATTAGTTTAGCTTATATTCGATTTGACATTTCCATAACCTAAAAACATGTGAAACCAATACTTGTGAATAAATTATTATATTACTACATGTTACAATTTTACCCATATGTAAATAAGTATAACATCAATAAATATTAATAAACAACCAGACCTTTTCACATGTATATAAATCTAAAGCAACGCCTCTTTTTATTTTCGGGACTTTAAATCTAATACCTATGTATAAATAATAATTGATAATTGTAAGTAGTGATATAGATTTAACACTGTAACATTTTAGTCTCGTGAATGTTAAAATTTCATTCATTCATTCATATGGGACAAGGATACGAAGTGTGAAAGTAACATAAGCCAGAAAAGTAAAGGGTCGTTGAGGCAACACCTTGGTGAAATAAAAATCGAAACAACGTAGTGTGGACAAATGAACATGACCACTTGTAACTTTGCTTCTTGTGGACTTTTTTTTTTGCTTATTCCAGAGGAATCGAAAAAAAGTACAGATTTGTTTTCTGAATCATTTCTCCAACAAATAAACTGAAGAAACTGAAGAGCTTTCAGAGCATATAACTGAAAGGAACATATATCAGTTGCAGTCTGCAAATTTATAATGGAAAGGAACAAATATCAATTGCAGTCTGGAAATTCCTACTAAACCAGAAATCTGCAATACAAGACAAAAAAAACTAAATAAAATTTACATAGCTTGAAAGTTTAATGAACAAAAATAGAGATAGAAAAAATCAAGATTTCTGCTGGAGCTAAAAAAAAACAATCAAGATTTCTGCTGAGGCTGCCATTGCTGTTGCTGGGAGCTTAAAACATGTTAGCTATAGGAATGAAACAATACAGATTTTTTCTCAGAGGTTGTCATTGTTGCTGCTGGGAGCTTAAAACATGTTAGCTATAGGAATGGAATGCCCTCGCTGAGCCTTGTTGTTTATAAATTTTTTATAAATAATATATTCTGGATCCAATAATAAAGCGCTTTTTGATATAAATATGTTGGAATATGATTACCTGAAAAAAGGATTTAGATTTTTCAATTTTGCATTTCTAGAATTCAAGATTTAAGACTCCTAAATGAGATTTTACATCCAGCCAATCTATGATAAATTTAGAATCACCCAGTATTTGAAAGTTTTTAATATTATAGATTTTGGCTAGTGTCATAAGAGCCCAAAGTGCAATTAGTTATGCTTTAGTATTTTCCCATACCAATGCCTATTTGGCAATGTAAAAAACTATTAGCATTGAATTTTTCATTCCCCTTTATTTTTCCATACCAATACCTATTTGGAAATATTCAAAACTGTTAGCATTGAACTTTTCATTCCCCTCCACCACACACATTCCCTTGTGCTGCTCCATCAAAGAAGCCCATCTTCAGCTCCTGCTGGATAATGGGAAATTGTGCTCTTCTCTGATATTTTAGTTATTTTAGTCTCTGTTGCAAGATGTATTCCTTAAAGACAGAATGATCTTAGAGGTATTCCCTAAAGAGAGAAATGATCTTAGTGGGGAATTTGTGCTCTTCTCAGATATTTTATTCTCTGTTGCAGGAGGTGTTCCCTAAAGAAGGAAATGATCTTAGTGGATTGAAGAAAAATAGATTTTCTTTCATTATTGAAATTCACCTTTTTCCTTAGGAACCAGATGCCCCATACTACAAAGAGAGGGAGGGTTGTGAGAATTTTGTATTTATTCACCCAAAAAAGTAACAGTTCTGGTTCACATCTTCTTTGATGCCCAGAATCTGGAAGACTGATTTCCATATATTCTGAGCAGCAGGACCATTATTAACAAATGGTCTACCTACTCTTCTTACTCTCTACATAATACACAACCATTTGTACTGGCAACAATATTGTGACTTATAAAAAATATAGTGACCATATTTGTTGTATCAGGAACTGAACTTTATAATTTTTAGAGGTAGTCTACTACAGGGGCATTATAACACAACCTTGACTTACAATTGAGCTAATCCATGCCATTTAAACAACTTGTGTGTTTTGGTCTATCTAATATGACATTTTTAGTGTGTTTAATACATGTGTATTTGTGTTTTATTCGTAGGCACACAATGCAGAAATTGTGTTATTTTGTCCAAGTGAATCGCCCCATTGGAGCCCAAATCATGGATAGTTGGTGAAAGATTTGGTCCAACTAGTACTTACCTTTATGTTAGTTTTTATGGGGGAATCAGCCCTTGTAGTAGGATAAATATGTAGAATAGGAGTATGGTGGAGCAGTCACACTGAATCCGTAGGCTGTAGCAAGAGGGAGGATTTAGGTAAAAAAGTGCTGGTGAATTTTATTGTGATTGGAATAATTTTGAACATCATTGTAAGTTTTTTGGACTTGGTTTTATTCAATAGAATATGCTTATTCTGGATTCAATTTTCCATAGTCATATGTTCTTTATCTTCTTCTAGGTTTTTTGTAATCTATCTTCTCAAGATTTCAAAGGCAGTAGCTTGTTGTTTTTGTGATTTGAATCCATAAGCTGGTAGCAATGTTTATTGCATTTATCTGTTTTTTTTGTGATTTGAATCCATAAGCTGGTAGCAATGTTTATTTCATTTTTTATTTATTTATTTACATTAGTTCTTTTTTTATTGTTCTTGCTCTTCAGTGACTTGTGTCTTGAGATCTATAGTTGATATTTTGATTATTCATTTATTTGTTTGATTCATAAAAGAATAATTGAATGGTTGTTTTTTATGTATATTTCTACCCAAAAATATTAATTATTTAGCATTAGTTAATTAATTCTTTAGTGTTGTATTTGTTGATAATTCTTGATGTTTAATTATTTAAAACGAGTCTAGTTTAATCTGTCTCTCTTTGTAAAAGTTGAAGGCTTACATATTCGTAGCTTTCATCTTTTATTTTTATACTATCAAGAAATGTCAGCGTTTCTTAAGTTTATAATTGCATTCTTAGCTTAGAATCAGTGATTGGATTGTATATGGAACACTTAACATAATATTCATTCATCTTTACATATTTATCGTCAGTTACATTGTTTTCTGGCGCTTGTTCTTTTTTACTATATTATGTATAATATCTTATAGCATGTTATACTGACTTTGACTCTAGAATAGACACATTAACATGAACTTAGGGAATTAGGCTTTTCACAACAAACTTACGGAGGAAACCCTTTCTTTCTATCTTATCCCAAAAATTCGAAGAAAATGAAATCACTCTATGAATGAAGTATAGTAATGGATTATTTTATCTTTCTAGGACTTGAATTCCAATCTCATCAATTGCAGACTATAGATCCTCAAACATACTACCTTTGGGTTGTGACTTTCGACTGCCTTTTCCTCTGCCAGAATTCAAAATGATTCAATTTCAAGTACAATGTTGAAGAATTTCTCCAATCTTACTAATTGTCAAGTATTCCACATGTAATTAAGTCTTTTTGCTATATTTAGTTTGCAAGCGTGGGATTTTGTTGGACACTATAAGGGCGAGGATATTATACTCAGTTTATCAAATAGACAAATCACCTCTTAATTAGTATTCTCTCTATTTTTCAGGTGTTCATCAATGTCCCATGGTATTTCAGTGCACTGTACTCCATGTTGAGCCCTTTCTTGACACAGCGTACCAAGAGCAAATTTGAAATTTCTCTTTAAATGTGATCTCCACTAATTACTACCTTGAAGATAGTACATCACACATTTCTTTCAACACACTGACTATCACAAGGCTAGCCAATCCACAACTTGGCTGACCTTTCCAATCAATCTTCATCAGTCAACATAGCTTCATTGTCATAAATAATCCTTACCTCTAGCTGCTATCTTGCTCCTTCAAGATTGCCAACTCATAGAGTCTTCAACTAGTTTCCCCAAATCATTGATATGTTTCTCCAAATCACAGAACTAGGGTTTTTAGTTCTGATTTCATACAGTCCAATAATATAATTGTTTTAAAGGATCTGCCCTATATCTCTAATATTTTAGAACAAGGACTTGCAGTTTTTTACTTCAACAATACTTTTGTTGTTACAAGCTATATTGTTCATAAGGCCTTCTAGAAATGTCCTTACATAGTGACAAGAGTCAAGACTACTACTTTGTCACACAAGTTAAGGCATCATCAATAGATCATACAATACTAAATAACTTCCACATTTAGTGTTCTTAGGGAATTCACACATCTTCCCATACAACAAAGTTTGAATTCTAGAGATCATTGTCCTTAGGGCTTCATAATAGTTGCCTTCTAATAGTGACCTAATTCTTCAAACATCACTCTACTTGGGCCTTTCAACAGTCCACAAGTGCACTTTAACAACCATTCATTAAAAAACAAACCAATCTATTAGAGAAACATACCTTGTTTCTAAACTTCCCCTTATCCTTATTGTTCTTGGTTTTGTGTTCTTGCTTGAGAAACCAAACCTCTGATTAGGGCATGTTGTAACCACTGTTATAGTCCTGCCAACTCGACCTCCACTGATCAAGAGACTATGGCTGCCCTTCTTCTATCAATTATTTCCATACGTTGGGTTATAAGACACCTTCTAGACTATTGTTGCATCATTTTGGTCCTCAAAAGGATACCTACAGTAGTTCAGTTTCCCACAAATATTTGCAAAGATATTCCTCCACGGATGCAACACATAATTACTTGTGATGTTTCACACTTTGGATGATCTTCAAACTCCTGCTTCATATCTTTTAGGAACAATGTTCCAACCTAGCAGACTTCCTATACGAACCAAGCACCCTTGCAACCTTCTTTATAGTCTCTATCTACCTTCAGCCCTCTGTGAAAGCCTCGCTCTACCCAGGTATTTATGCAGCCTGCTAACCTGCATTCAAACCAAGAATAAGAACCCTACAACAACCCTGTTGCAACTTGGTCCTACACTAGATTATCTCTAGACTTTCGGACCTAAATTTATAAAAGGAACATATTTAAGGATGGCCTAACAACTTGGCCTTGTGATACTTTTCATCATTTCATATCAGAGATACAAACTAGACTTCTTGGTCCAACTATTAGGCTCTCAACTCAGCTGCTTTTCCTCTAACCTGTGCCAAACCAATATCAAAAAAGACAAATACAAAAACCTTGTTCTTACTTTTGTTCTTGTTTAGTTATTCTCATCCGAGGTATGTGAGGTTCTCCTGAGGAGAGATCTAATCTAGTTGGATGTATAATATTATACTCTTCTTAGTAGTTTGTCTTTTCAAGATTGACCCACAGATCATTGTTATGGCCTATATCAGAGAAATTAATATGAGTATTCATGCATATGCATTGTCTTAGAGACATTACATGTCAAATTTTTTCCCTTTGCAGCAAGAAAATGGCCTCCAACTCTGGATCATTGTATAGATGTAGTGTTTTGCCATCAATTATTTCTTTCTGGATTTTTCACCTTTGAAGATTCATCATACATAAATGGTCTTATTGGATAAGCAAGCTACCTATGGTCTTAAATTGTAGCACCACAATTATCACCTCAAAACTCGGATTTCACACCTTACATATCTTTTGATTATCCTTAATCCCTTCAAAACATAACTCTTTGGAATGTTTTAATCCAAATTTGTAAATTTGTATTTTTAAAAATATATTTAGATCTTTGATGTCCAATGGTACATACCTTATGCATTTAGAAGGGTCCCTGCCACTCCACTGGTCTATCAGGATGAAAATTGCATTGGGTGCAGCAAAACATCTGGCATTTCTTCATGGAGGGGCTAAAAGACCAGTGATTTATCAGGATTTTAAAACATCCAATATTCTGCTGGATTCGGTTTGTACCTACAACTTCAAAATTATGAGATGGCTCAGTTTTACACTTTGGATTCTCTTAATTATTTATGGAGAGATATGTACTTGGTGCAGGAATACAATGCAAAGCTGTCTGATTTTGGACTAGCAAAATATGGACCTGAGGGAGACAACACCCATGTTTCAACTCGAGTTATGGGAACATATGGTTATGCTGATCTAGAATATGTAATGACTGGTGAGAATTTTAACCAGTTTAAAACCTGTGGCAATGATATCTTGGTGAGGAAATTTTAAGATGGATACAGATCAATAATATTTCTAGCCTCTTTAAGGGTCATGTCTAGTAAATGGGGCAAGCAACAAAACTGAAAAGTTTGTTCTAGGAGAATTGTTCAGGTCTCATCCTATTGGCCTAATGTTGAATGTAGACCAACCAATTTTAAGGACTCAGGACAGTTTATATGAGGTTTAATTTTCCTTAATTTGTGATCTAAAAATGCATACGTCTCATGCATACATGTTTTATAGTCTATAAAACATTGTTTCAAATGACTAAATACCCATACCAATAGATATTTAGTTGAGGAAAGATCGATGATTCGAGTAGTTGGAAGGCCATTGGGCTATCACTAGGCTTAGTATATATTTTTATGTATCCAATGTGGAAAAATGTTTTCATCCTATGAATGCAAGCACTACTTTTTTTCATTTCTTTGTGCTTGTTTTTGTAATCTAGTGTTAATAATACATTGCTCGACTTCTTGTCTCATTGGGACTTCTTCCTTGGCATATTAATCATATATAGAAATAAAATCAGTAAATAAAAATGACCATTAAAATTTAAAACCATCATTTGAATAAACTTGAATGATCACTATGCTTTGCAGCCATGTTTGGTGTCCCCTAATAACCTCTACATCACATGCACTCAATATTGGTTTAGGTAATTGTATTACTTATTTTTTGAGGTGACTCATCTCTTTAGGTCCAAAATCCATCAAACACACATCTTCATCATTCTTTTAGTTCCTCATTTAGTTTGTCTCTCCTCAATTTCCATCACCAACCAGATTCGGTTTTTCCATCATCAACCATAGCAGCAGATTTCCTTATAGAATTTTAGACTCGTCATTATACCAAATGTTTAGTATGAATACATTGAATGTTATGATCTTGGAAATGAAAGCGAGTCAAATTCAAAAAATAAACAATATGTGCCACACGATAAATAAATAAGAGAAAAAGATTGAAAAATCCCAATAGTGATGGCATGATAGGAAATGTCATTAAAACTTCTATTCAATTCATAGTCATATGTACATATATAGATGCAATCCCTGAAGATGGAGTTACGGTACATAGCATACAATGATGTTTCCTACACTTGTAATGATAACTCGATATTGGATAGACAATGGAGGGTATAGACAATGATAACACTACCATTCATCCAACTATTTATACCTAGTTTTCCTTGTGATTAGTTCATTTCCAAATTTGAGATGTGCAACTGTGCTATTCATTTAACTAGAAAATGCACACTTTTGAGGAAGTGAATTGGGCATAGCAAGCTCTGTTCAGGAGAATTTTACGACTGTTGAAGGCTTTGTTTTACACATGAGGTTGACACTTGTAGGGAATATTTAGATATATATTAAATGTGACAGTGATTACACATCCTATTCATGGTGAAGACGAGCATAGCAGTTAGGATTTACGAAAGTTTTTTTGGGGATTACAATTACTGTTATGACAGCAGAGAAGAGTGCTACCATCTGCAGACATGTTTTGATGGAAATAAAGGAGCTACTTACAGTGGAGCGAGGGCATATTTATATCATGCTGAGTGGCAGTCACATCAAGCACTTAATACTTGCATGAGGGTGCTCAAGTGGGAGTTGCAGAAAACAAGTCTGATGAGATCCCTGAGCAGCATTAAGCTAGAAGTTGCATCAAATATTCTAAGGGAGGTGCATTTGTTTGTAAGGTTATGTGTTATCCCAAGGATGGCACATGCATAGGTTATTACGTAACAAAGGTGCTCAATAAGGAGTTACAATCATTCATCGTAGGATGATGTTATGGTAGTATGTGGGGCTGACTCTAGGGAGTTACTCATACTCTTCTAAGCTTGAGAATGGTGTTGATCCCAAATATCAATGAACAATCTGCTTGTAAATACTATAACAGGTTTGATCATTGGAAGGAGCTTTAGCATTTTTCATCCTTCTTCCGATATTTCCTCATAATTCTATCTTTGGCATTCTATTTTTATGTTTATTGTTCCATGAGACTGATCCCACACTGTAGGCGCATCTAAATATTGTGGTTATTCTTATAGCTCACTTTGATATAATAAATTGATTTCAAGCTTTTTTATAGTATAACTATATAAGTTATATTGACAAGACACTTCTCTACAATTGTTTTCATCAAGTGAAATACTTGAACTCTTTTGGTGGTGGATTCATGTTCATGTGTGTGTGTGAAGGCTCAGTTTTCTCTATTGCTTTTCTTGTTTTCTAGTTGAAATCAGGTTGTCAACTTAGCTATTTAGTTTCAATACATTCCGCTAACTGGTTTTCTTCTTTATTCAACTCCTTACCCCCTCACGAGGCACTAGATTTTATTGTATGATCTCTGTTCTAAGTTTTAAATTTATTCAACAGATCCTAAAAGTCAAAATATACTATTATAGAGCAAAAGGTCTCACTTCCCTGCATGTTTTTCATTGCAGTCTCAAACAGGACAGAAAAACATCTTCTGAGCTTGAAAAACTTTTCCCAAGCATCCCAAATCTTAGCCCAAGCATCCCCTCCACCCCTTCGTCAAGTGGGCATGAATCAAGCAGAAGCAAGAGAAATAAGGATTAAGCACCCGCAAACTTTCGAAACATTACATTTGAGGGCTCACAATTTTGGGTGATAACAAAACCTTAATCTAACTCATAATAATTTTGTGTTATTTTCTATTTTAGAAACATATTCTTTCTTGTAGTGTTTTCCTAGGTTAGAGTTATGGTGGTTAATTTTGACTTAGTGATCCCTTAGTGGTCATTAATGTCATTTATTATGCACCATTAATAGGTTATTAGTTAGTCCCCATTGGTTGTTAGGGTTACATAATCTAACTCTAAAAGCTATAATTGAGGTTGTAATTCACTGAAGAGTATACTTATAAATAGCCCAAATGAGTGAAATTTTAATATATTTTCCAAAACAATAAGTTATTCTAGAATTGAACCTTTGGTAAAGGGGGTTTCTATGTATTATCTTATTAAAACCCTTTACAACATAAACCAAGAAAGGATAAAATAGAAAATTCCAAGCCACACAATGTATTTAAGGTGTTTGCAAAATAAATGTTCTAGTATGGCGTAGAGTGATCTCACAGTTCAACAACTTGAAAGAGAGGAGAGCCTAGCATTTTATAATTTTCTTTGTAACAACTAGAAAATAGCTAGTTCAAGATCTCTCTCAAATAATATTTTACTTGTCATCCACATGTTGGAGACTAAGTAAATTATAACAAAATATATTTTTAATACAATAATTCACTAAAACTATAAACAAGAAGAACAGTAAGACTGAAGCCAATATCTATGAGTATGTGGAATAAAGGATCTATGGGGATAGAGTAAAAATCCTTTTTGAAAGTCTATGAAACAACAGTAAACTTTCCAGGAGCAATGTTGGGCTTCCTCAATTGTGGTCTGGAGTGTAAAGATGTGATTAATAGTCTAGTGCTCAGGTTGGAATCGAGCCTTTCCTCGAGCTCTATGTTTCCTCTACCCAACCTCCCTAGAGAGTTGCAAGTGGAGGGATGCAACATAGAGCTCAAAAAGCAAATCACCACAAATAGGTCCAATAGAATGCAAGGTACATCATAAACATTATTTAGTGGGAGAATGAGTGCAGCTCCTACAAAAGGCATATCTAACTTCTGAGGTCAAATACCTAAAGGGTCAAATTTTTCATCTAAGATATAAAATGTTACAAAGCTGAGAGTCCCAGAGAAGAAAGAGTCCCTCTCAAGAACTTGAGAATTAGGAGAAATATCTTGATTGAAGGTTTCTTGAAGAAAGTGATCAATGTTTGGAGGAGCTATCACCTACTAGTTAGGGAGGACTAGGAGAAATTGATGGCCTCTAAAAATTTATTACCAGTGGGTGAATATCTCCTACCATATGAAGCTAAAGTGAATAATCCCCTGATAGAGAACTTTGGATAAATTGGAAGATCCGATCTTGTGCATATAGGTTTCTCTTTGCAGAGACCTGGATCAGTGGGAAGGGGGGTGTCTTATGTGATTGTAAAAAGGGCCTGGACAGAGACACTATTGCAACGGTCTCATGGGTGGAGGTAAGGTGTCTCCTTGAGATCTCATGAATCTGCATACTAAGGTGGAAATAATCTCTGCCTTTAACTTATTTCTTCTGTGTGTGAGCTCCACAAAGGAGGGAGGTGATCATCCTGTTGTGTGGATTGATGGGAGTTATTCTAAGGCTCCTCGGACCTCCATTTGAGTCTGTTGTGGGTGGAAAACCTGACAAGTTGAATTGTGCCCTAACTAGATGAATTTACAGCATCAAAGCTTCTTTTCAACATAACAAAAAATCCGTTGTTTCAAGTGATACTATTGTTGAAGTCATATAAGGAAGCCTTTGTTGCCTGCATATTAGATAAAACCTTTGTACAGTGCAAAACTTTGTAGTGATATCTTTTGCTAATATTTGAAGTGTTTTCTTCCAATTCTAACATCGACATCTACAATTCACATAACCTATAAAATTCTAATATAACTTCATACATTGTGGTGCTCTCTCTAAAGAAGGTTATGAGAAATCCCTAAGCTCAGAAAGATTTCCTTCACTGAAAGTTATCAAGTCTCTACATTTGAAATAATATGAACAGGAATAGTTTTCATGCACATAAAAAATATCGGTCCCCATTTTTTTTACCATATTCTTCATCTATTTGTAGAGCAGTAGGGAGTTCTAATAATGCTGTAGAATCTAGATTTGCATGACAATATTTTTTCTAGAGTTTTCTCTTTATGGATTTTGTGTAATGGGTCTGTTTAAATTTGAATATTCTGTTGCCTTCATGACAACTAATCAAACTCATCACCACTACTACACCTGGGATGATCACCAGGAGCTACATAAACATCATTTGGCTCAGAGTCCGAGGACTCCTCAAACTCCTCTCCAACCTCAATATCAGTGCTAGTAGTAGCATGAGCAACAACACTACACTTAGCGGAAATAGAAGAACGTATTTTCGAAACTGCACGAGAACTAATTCCCTCATGAGTCACCATGTGCCATGCTTGGTCTCGGTGGTTCGCTTCCTTCAACTCCTAGTTAAACTATCATATCTTCATTGGAACCAACACCCCGAACTCCACTAGACAACGATTTGCCATTTGTACTGGTGATTCGCCATGATTTTACACGATAATATAATCTCATGAGAGATTCGCCAAAAAAATTATATATACATATTATATTATTAATAAAATCACCTTCCATTTTTCCTATGTATCATGGAGATTCGCCCATTTATTATACATATAAATTTAGGGGGGTTCTTAAAATTTTCCTTGGTACTATGTTTTTATCACGATGGCTAGCTTGACTAGATTGATCAAACTTGACTTCCACTCCATAGACTTGTGTCATGTGTTTTTCATCGGCATTTTCTATGTAAAAATGGTGTCCATATGCCCACATGGATGGGAACAAATTCACCTATAAAAAATTTAAAAAATCATAGTGTCATGTGTCTTATAATAACCCAATTGTTTAAATATGAAATATAGATGTTACATTTCAAAGGTGCATTATTAATTTTAAAATGTACATAAATAGATTATTACCGAGTGGGTGGACCCAATCCATATGTTCAGAACATCCTCTTCAGCACGTGGGTAACGACTAGTTGCACCATATTTCTCCCTGACTTGGTTAGCACCCAACTGTTGGGGCATATAATTGGCATATTTTATTTTAAATGATCAAGATAAGGCACACTTCTACCATTCAACCATCCTAATTGTTTCCTATCACTATCCCATTTCATCCTATTTTGTTCGTACAATGCGAGCTATGGTTGTGTCACTTCAGAATTGTAAAGAACAAATTTATTGATTATTTCAATTTCGACAATCATCGATGAAATAAAAATGAAATATAGAAAATATAAGATCAAAATATAAATTATATCGAAGTTAAACATGAATATTTACTTTTTGTAAATTTGAAAAATTATAAGTCGCTTACTCTTTAACAAGGGAATTTTTCCCTGCATTTGGAGAAACGTCCCTTCTCTTTTGTCTTCATCCCTTTCATCGTCCCAAGTCATCACACTTTTTCTATTGTCGATCTACTTAATGTAGTCACTATAATAATAGAAAGACTCATAGAATATAGACCCCTCGGTTTTTACCCTTTGTCGAACAAAACCTTTCAATTTCTTCATGTACCTCTCTAAGGAGAACATCCAATGATAAGAAACCACCCCAACTAATTCAACCTCATATACTAGGTGGATTAGAAGATGAACTTGCAATTCCATGAAACTCATTAGTAGTTCCTTCTAAAACATATAAAGAATCTCAACTATCTCTTTACGCCACAGTGGAATGCTAGCCACATGAATCTCCATTAACTTAGTCCAATGTACAAATTCATATAATTTAGATATGACACATCCTAGGTATTAGGGGAAGTCACGTTTCACACACCCATGCATGAACAAATGATACTGACACTGGAAAGTTATAAAAACATGCAATAATATACAAAATTAGGTATGTTTTATGATCCCTACATACGATAAAATTTATTAATATAAAAAATAAAAATTCTTTCTTTTGACATTATACATACTCTTAGAAGATTCAAATGGTAATGTGATTTCAACCCCGACAAATGGTCATCCACGGTGAAGGAGCGATGTAGTGAAGACCCATATGAAGATGAAACCCTCATACCCATTATAGCTTCCTTTGCCAAAGAAAGATAATTTTTTTTTAAATCCATGGGTCATCACCTTCTTTGAAATACCAATTAGAGGGACCAGCTGCCTCTGATCTAGTACTTTGTAATCATCTTGGCCAATGTTTCTTTTTAGTTTTTTAAGTAATAAGATATTTCCTAACAGCAAATATGTCACATTTTTTATATGATATGTGCCTCAATAAAGACGATGAAACATTTTTAAATATATGCATGGGATCTAATAAGTGGGTAATCTTAAGATGCTCTAAATATGGGAGGTTATAAAAGATACATTTCCTTTTCATCCCAATTAGAAATTTCTCAGCATAGGTGTCGAAGAATTCTGGATCATCAAACATAGTCTCCACATTTGAATCGAACATTTCTATGAACTCCTTTTCCTTCTCTCTCTCTCATATTCTCTAAGCCATTTAGCTGGTGTAAATATTGGAGGCCTTTGGGTTCCCTCTCATTTACCATTGAAAGCAGATATTTCTATTCTATAAGGGTGTTATTCAAGGAGGAAAAACATGGAGTAGTCATACACTAGCTTTTGTAGGTCGTTGGACCATCTAGATTTCAGAGAAGGTCTACAACATTTACATCCATAGTACCCTTTTGTTACAAGACCTGCAAAATTATTATATATAATATGCATGGCACGTTAAATAATATCATGAAGATCAAAAAAATTACAACGAATTAAATAACTAATATGTGAAATAATATTTCTATGTATATAAACAAATCAATAAACATTTAATTGACCAGAGAAAACTCCTAAGACTCGATAATAATGTGTCATGTAAGTACATATGCCATAAAATGTAAAAATACTTTTTTTCTATGATGGGTCTTGATACATCATATACATTTATACCATCCCATAATTCCTTCAATTCATCTACCAGTGGTTGTAATTAGACATCCATTTTCTTCACTTGTCTTCTACTAGGGACTATTAGAGCCAACATAAGATCTTCATTCTTCATGGAGAACCATGGGGGGATATTGTTATTAATCAATACTATAGACCAAATGGAATAGTTGGTGTTCTAGAGGGAATATGGGTTGATGCCATCCATAGATATGCTTAGTCGTAGACTTCGTACATCATCCTTGAATTTTTTGGGCCATGTATCCTCTATATGCTTCATGGCTATTGAATCTATTAGGATTCACATAACTCCCAACTCAGTTCTATGTGAGGCATGTCATCCCTACAACATGGCTAATTCTTTGAAATGAAAGAGCCTTCAAATTCTCTGGATTATAGGCATGTGACTCAAAATCTTAAAATGAGGACCATATGATTTACCCTTCTTTTTTTATTTATCATACCTATCATGCCCACATTTCGGACATATCTCTTTATCTTCATATTCTCCTCTATATATAATACAATCATTTGGACATGCATGATATGATATTTACTCAACACCCAACATTTTCAATAATTTCTTTGCCTCTTCATAGCTACCGGGAAATACATTATCACTCTGAAGAACCTTATATTTTAATAACCTATAGTTGGTCATGGACAATATTAAATGTAAATTAGTGCAGATAATTATTAACATTCATAAAATTGACCATTTGTAATGTTCATTGTGTGATTATATTTATCAAAATATAAGGGACTTAATGGTCAATTACCTCAAAATTTCCGAGAAACATGCATTCAAAAAGCCAAAATTTTCTTCCAAGTTGTACAGTAACATCGTTTTCCCAAACTGGGTAGAATTTGACTAACCGCCAGGTCCAAAGGGAGGGGTGGTGGAAGAAAATTTAAGGCTTTTGAAAAAGGTATCAGTGATATGAGCATCATCCCCTAGCTGATAATCGTTCAGGAATGCATCTAACAACATTGTATCCATGGGAGTCGTATCCCTTAATTAATCATCCATACCAACCTCTATTTTATTGCCTCCATTTCCATCTTGTGAAGAACTACTATTGTTGTAGTCATTCCTAATTGGTGAATCTGGACGTACTGGGAATTGAATAGGTGGTTGATTCAACAATTCTTGGTATCTCTCCTGTTCGATTTTTTCTCTTAATTTGGCCTTCTCTCGATTTGACATTGTCGTGGGGTGCAACATAAGATAGTAGGTAGGTCTCTCATCATCACTACACCCGTAATAATTTCAAAATATATTTTTGAACATGATTAGAACAAAATCGATGATATCAATTAGTAAGGACATCGACAATGCATGATTAATTGGTTTGACGTTTAAATAATTACATTAATATACAAAAAAAAAAAATTATTACCATAATTGTCCAAGGATTGTGGCTAGAAGATGCAATGTTACAATTAGCAGGGTGAAGTGGTTGTCTAGTTTTCATATACGAAATGTGCCTTGCGGTATGCTACTCGTTATAAGAGCTTCTGATGTTTTGGAGTTATTTGAATATTTTTTGCATCTGAACTCGATTTTGAATCTACATGAAACTGCAAATTTGTATACATTAATTTTATTCAACTCATTGACATGGATAAATTAAATAAATTCAATTAGATAATGAAAATATAAATAAAATATGATGTAATTACATCTGGATATGGATTCGGAGAACTTCGCAATGGACTTTGAGAAATATTATGGAACAAGGTACATTTTGAAGAATTTTCCATTTGATATAATTACGAGATTTTCTCCCTGCATTTGAGCTAAATCAACAATAAATTTTGGTGTACGCTATACCTAAAAGTAATTTTGGTGCCTTAAAAACAGACTTATTGTTATCAGTGCTAATGTACTATTAACTGCACCGGTGCATTTTAATTGTTGTGCACTAGTGCAGTTTTATAAACTGACGCACTGGTGTTGTTAGTTAACAAACACACCAAAAATATGAAAATAAAAAAAACGCAACTTTATTTTTTTGAAGTGAAAAAAATGGTAAATTGAAAAATGGGTGGAAAATTATTTTCAGAAAACTAATTTCATAAGAAGTTCTTTCAATAGTAAAAGATATTCATTATTTCATTATTTTTGCAAAAAAAATTAGGTAGGGATTTTCACCAAAGACATACCAGGAGCAAGAGAGAACGAGAGCACTGTGGAACAGAAAAATACTTTCGAACAACAACACTATTCAGAGAATCAGAATTTGAAACATATGGTGATTCGTAAAAAAACCCTGTGGTATAGTAAAATTGTTAAATTTTAATGTGCATTTTCAGAAGAAGAAAAAAACAAAAAAAAATATTCTTACGTCAAACCCTTGCTTCTTTTTGTTTATGTGACTTCAGCATTAGGGATTTTCACTTTAGATTTATAGGGTTTATATATATATATATATATGCGTATGACATTTAACCCGTGGGACCATTTGCAAAGTCGGATCCCTATTCATGTCGACCCTTGCACGGTTTTTTTAGAAACATATTTTTTTTTAATCAGTGCGCCCTGTTTAAAATAGCACACCAGTGTGCTATTGTAGTATAGCGCACTAGCCAGGTAGTGACAAAATATACTATAAGATAAAAATAGATTTTTATTAATTTATGTGCATGTTAATCAGTGCACCTATTTTCATATAATGCACCTGGTCTCCTTGTTGACAAAGAGAATTGTATTTTGTTTCTATTGTATTAGTGATATGTTGATAAGAACCTATCGTGTTGCGTTTGGTGTGTATTTTTGGAAATGTGCACCATTTTCTTCATTTTTTTTCTTTTAACCTCAAAATTTTGTGATTAATTTATAAAAGATATTAATGAATTGTATGGTACAGGTTTCATATTGATAAAGAAATGGTTTTCAAGAGTCCAAGTAACAAAAATACTCATAGCACATCAAGAAAAGAAAAAAAGGCAAGTTCTTGGTAAATTATTTACAAAAATTATTATTTTTGAACTATATGTAAGTTTATGTAAGTTTAACTAATATGTATTATTTAATGTGTATCATGCAGAGCCAAAATAATTCGAATCTTGATAAGATTATTTCGGATCTAAGACCAAAAGAGCATAAAACCTTGATGGAAAAATTGCAGAAAGATGAATCAGGTGAATGAAAAAATACAATCGATCCAATATGAGTTTCTTTTTTGAATTTTAATTAATAATATACTAAAAAATATTAGGTAGAATGTTTCAAACAATATATTGACTCACATATGTTTAATTTTCTACAGGTACCAACAACGAAGAAAATGAATGTTGTTCTAAGAAAAAAAATTAGAATATGGAAATGAAAATGAATTGCTCCTTAGCTCATCTGGAGTCGTGTTGCAGGTTAACGAAAGGAGGGGGAGGGGGTGGAGTTTTACAAAACTTTGAGGGATCTAGTGGAACGAATCTATAGACATTATTTCCACTTAAAATACAAAAATAAATCCAATGATTCCAAGAAACAAATTTATTTAAACTACATGATGAGTTGCCAGAGAATTGGTCAATGAGACATGTCAGAATTTTAATAGCAAAATTGTACAACAAAAAAAACAAGGAATGAAAAAGTAATATTCTTTTAAATGTTTTTCTTTACTTATATGTATATATTACTAGAAAGAAATAAATTACAGATATCACTTTTGTTATATTTAACTTTCACATATTAATATAAAAATTTAATAGTTTATTGTCATGTTACATTTTGAGGAATATTATGAAAATCTCAAAGAATGAACGAGCTAATATTAGAAATATGCCAGCTGGAATGTCCCAAAAGGTGTACAAGGAGATGGTCAAAGAAATGGACATAATTGCATCACAAGATGAGCCATCTCAACAACAACGTGCTTCAAATGTAATATGTAATAATTGAATTTTTCGATTAGGTAGAATAAATAAATAATTTAGCATTAAATATTAATTTTCAAGTATTTTCTTGCAGAAAAGAGAAACAAAATGGAACCCATTCAACACATAAAACAAGAAGACAAGGAAGAAAAGGGTTGATATATATGTTTGTGAATATTTGTTACGTCCTTATAACAACTCAACTAGATTTCATTTTTGTATATTTTAAGTTGTTTTACAACAATCATCATTGAACGTCTTAAAACAGGAGCTAACATACAAAGAAGAACCATCAGAAGAATTGATTAACATTGGGTTAAATATGGGTTTTCAATATATGTTGGCATATAAGAAATTAATTGTGTAATTTGTATGCATCTATCTTGTTTTACTTAGCTTTGTCTATAATTAATAGAACAAAAAAATATTTATATTAAATCTATGATTTGTTATGGGGTATAAAACTTGCAGGACACAAAGTATGGAACTATGCCAACAATTGAATTGTTAAGAGATGGCATGAAATTTGGTTTTGAAAGAACGTGTATAGTTCATGAGTGAATTCTTTCTATGGTACAGTTCTTTTCAATTTACATTGAGGCATATTATTGGATATTGAAATTTTCATTATTCTCACCAACGTATATACACTCGTTACACTTTATTTTCATGTTTGTAGATGGAACTTTATGAAGAAGAAAAGAATCAACACAATGAACAGAAGATTCCTCCAAATAACCCAAGTCAAGGAATTATCTCGAGCAGTGACATCAATTCCAGTGAAGGATGATGATCAATATTCTTGGATATCAAAGCAATGCGTTGTATTTCTTGAAATATTTGTCTGTGAAATCAGACATTTTGTTTAATGTAATGGACATAGTGTCCCAATTGAAAGGAAAAGGGATACTAATAATTTCCCCATTTTGTATGACAAAGAGTGTCTTATTCATATATATATTTATAATAAAATACATTTTAATATATTCTATTGTGTTCTCCATTATCACTGTGAAATGTTACACCACTGATTAAATATATGGATGATTAAATATTATAATGGAGAGATGCGAAATCTGATGATATGATATAAAAAATTAATCCAAACATCACATTCAAATGCACTAATAAAAATTTAATTGATATGAATATTTTTATAAGATGTGTTTCGACTTTTGATGAAAAATGAATTTTTAAAAATCGCAATTAATCCACTGTCATAGGTCGACATTTCTAAGGACTAAAAAATGATTACTAGTGCATGTTAGTTACTATGCACCTGTGCATTTATATGGTACTATGCACGAATGCGTTTCTACGACCTCTCAACATCACAAAAATACTAATACCAATTAGAACTCCTGGTGCACTTTATCGACGACTGCCACTCGGGTAGTTAGATATGTGTTGCATGCACCGGTACGGTTTTCCTTTAATGCACTGGTGCATTTTTATAACTTAACGACCCAATGAGTTTTAGCAACTAGACATCCCGGTGCAGTTTTACACATTAATGACCCAGTGCATGCACTTTCCATTGGCCCAATGCATATGTTGGGTGACATGCACCATGACAATCCTAAATGCCTCAGGGCATTCGAAATTTTTTTTCCATCCCAGTGCTTAGTATGTTTACAGTACCGGTGTGTGTATGCTAAAATACACTGGTGATTTCATAGCTGATGTGTGCATCGATGAGAAAAACATCTGTAAAAACCTCCAACCGCCCAGGTTTTTTTAGTTGTGTTGAAATTCCGTTAGAAGCTCCACCAAAACCTCCGTTACCGAAAAAAAATGTTGCAGAAAATGTTTTATGACAATTTTGGCCAATTTTATAACATTAAAAACCTCCTTTATAACCTCTGCTAGAGGATATTTTCCTTATAGTGAATGGTGGCTCCAAGAATTGGTGTCTCAAATAAAGTGGCTTGGTCTTACCTTCTTGTTATCGTTGCGACAAAAACCCTCCAAAATGTTTCTTACATTTGAATTTTGGAGCCTACTTCTGATCCTATGATATGTAGGTTGATGTTTCTTAACTGTTAGAGTCACTTGCTTACACATGCCTAGTGTTCTATACATTTAGAAGTGATTCTATAACAAGAAAGCCTAACAACTTATGTGTATTTTAGAGAGTCAAATCCTATGCAACCCTAGTTTATAGTGATTGCGCAAAGGCAGGAAACAATCATTATGCAGTTCTTTATGGTTGGTGACTACGAAGTTTCGAGAGGTTGTGCTTGCACAATATCTATGGAAAAAAATTACACAGTTCTTGGGGAGAAAGACTACATAGTTCTTGTTGAAAGTCAATGAAAAATCCTAGGATTGACAGTTCCCTCATTGTCAGTTGTGATCATATTATCTCTTGCGTGAGTTTTCTCAACTATCGCTTTAGCGTGTTTTGGTATTCATTAGTGTCGCTTTCACTTTTGTGACTATATTTTCACTTTATCTCACTTCTACAAGTGTTTCTTTCATGTCATTTTCACCATGGAAAGTGTCTCTTTCACTTTATTTAGTTTTTGGAAGTATTGTTTTCATGTTTTTGTTATTGTCATAAGTGTCATATTTTGGCTACAAAAGTGTCACATCTCATCATAGGGAGTCATTTGTACACCCTTGAAGGGAATTTTTTATGCATTCTCTTAAAATATTGTGTTTATTCATCATGAAGACATGCATTAGACACATTCCCAAAGTCTTGAGCTTTGTCTCACTAGTGACGTCACTTGCATCGCAAAATGTATCTGAAGTGTTGCACATTGTGAAAGAGGAGGTTTGGTCTCAATTAAAGAGGTAAATTTGGTACTGATGGGTCCTATTTATCATATAGACATGTATTAGGCTCATTCCTAAATTTTCATGCATCGTTGTACTAGTGTCATCACAGTCATCACAAAGTATATCTTAAGTGTCGCACTTGGAGGAGAATGTTGTTTTATCATCGCAATAAGGGGATCATGTTGATTATGAGTGATGACTATTTAATGTTATATCATTAATTATTTTGAGTGTGTGATCATGTTCAATTCCAACCTTGGTTTCATCTTTGTCTCACTGATCCCACAATTAGTCAAATTATAGAACATCTCATGATCAATCAACCTTATCTTACTCTGCCAGCCTTAATCTGTGCATTGCACAATTTTAAGCCTCATCCTGCATCCATACCTCCTTGAAATATGTAATTTACATTCACGACCTCAAAATACTATGAATTGCACAATCATAGTTCTCAATATTAGCCTCATCCTATCCAGAACTTCACAATTCAACCTTCTAGCCATCTTATTTTGATTTATTGTGCAATTGTAGCTGAGAATCTCTCTATGCTTCCCTAAAATACATAACTAATGCAATCCAGATTCCTCGTATCCCTCTATAATTATGCATTTCACATGCACAGTGGATAATTATTCCTCATTGTGACCGTCAACTGCACAATCCTACTTCTTATGCATATAGAAGTGTGCATTGTGCAGTTGCAAGCCTTAGTGCCTCACCCTTACCCTATGGAACTACGCATTGTGCAAACATTAAGGCTCCCTCTCGATCAAGTACCTAGTTCCAGGTCCATCAATGGATTTCATGATGAGAATTATACTAGGATATTTATGAACTGATTTCATCTATTCATGAGTGGATTTCGCTTACATGTACTATATCTTGACATGAAAGGATGATTATTGGAAAGGAAGAGAAGGATACTATGCTAGAAGAAACTTGCGAATCTAGAACAACGAAGAATTTTTTGAGCATGAATATGAAGGGACACTAGATCACGGCATAAGTTACAAGATCCATATCACACAAAAGACTCCATCTCAATCATCCTTTTGGATGAGAAAGAGGAAGAACATGCAACATGTATCATGAAGACCAAAGAAGGAAGAGAGAAGAGAAACTTGGAAATTCCAAATCATCATGAAGTTCCGTGTTATCATTTCAAAGTAATGTCTTGTACAAGAGCAATACAAAGATTCACATGTGTCATAATGTATTGTCACGTCATTTGTGGAATGTAAATGTGTAATTTTCCAAAATGATGAAACGTAAAATATGTGGAAGACCAGGGTCCCACATGGAATAGGAAGAGTCACTATTGAGTTCTAAGGTCATATATAAGGTCAAAGGTCAAGTAAGAAATTTAAAACTAATTGTAGAAGCTCAACAATCATGAGGGAGATTAAGAGTCACATGGGAGGTGGAGAGTCACGTCATTCATTATAAATACATCCTCATAGCTCAAGCCAATGGAACTTTTGGAACTTGAACTTCCCACCTTGGCTTATCTAGCATTGGAATAGGAGAGAATAATTTTCTTTGGAGAAGAAAATGGTGACTTAATGTTCCACTATTAGGTTTATTCTGGTAGAATTTTACTTTTTATGTCTTCGAACTTCCACTTAATATTGAAGCTCAATGAGCCAACACATTTTCATGCATGTGTAGTGAATTTCATAGGACTATTATATATATTTTTGTGGTATATGTTTCATTCATATCTACTAAGGAAATTGAGCTATTTCAGTGGCTTTAGTACTTATCTTGTTGAAGGTGTGTTTTACTTGGTTTTATGATCATGGTTTCCTTGTGAACTACTTTTCATATTAACTTGTGATCCTCTTATGCTCTTGTGTGTCTCTTTTAGGATGGTACTACTTTTCTTCTATAATCTCACTCTCTTTCTCCTTGTCGTGAAAGTATATTATATACACCTCAATTATATGCCTCACAGTGTTAACTTACTTTCTTGTTTCAAATAATGTTTCTATAACCTCTTATGTCAATAATGGAAGCCAACGAAAATCCCCAAGGAAAATGGAAACTAGTTGTACTTCACATTAGGGAGAACCCTTGGTTAACCCTTGGTGTGCGCTCTAATTGTACTTCACATTAGGGAGAACCCTTGGTTAATAAATTTTCAACACCATCAACATTCTTGTTCTGCAATGGTGAGAGAGTAGGAGCTCATCTCGGTAATGGTGGGAGATATTGTAGGTGCCTAGAGTGATGGGTAAATATTGGGTCTATGGTTCCCTAGTAGGTTGGTGGGAAATGATGATGAGGGGAATTTTCTTTAGGAAAACCAATTGAATCACATACATAAGACAAAGAGAAAAATCAATGGTTAATTTTCTAAAGTGTGAAACAATCAACAAAAAAAAAAATTTCCGGCTTTGTCTATGAGAAAAATTCCTTAAAAACCTAAATTCCTTCCACTCAATTAGTAACTAGGCCTTATGAATATTTTAGAATAGAGTATTAGGGACACTTCGTGAATGTCACTAGTGATGCTTTCAGCAGCTTAAAAACAAACCAAGATATGGAGAGGGTTATAGTGGCCCAAAATACGTGGGCTATGTCCCGAAAGAGCTAGTGACAATTCTAGTAGCCTGACCAAAATTTCATCATGTGGCTTGTTATCTTGTACTAGCTACCTATAGGGAAATATTCCGTAATATTTGGCCATTAATTTACCTACATATAGTGGGAATGAGTGAATATTAGATTCTATTTTTCAATTTTGGACCCAAAACCCCTACCAAGTGTCGGGAGACAACAAGGAGGTTCATGATAATTTTCCACCTAAGCCTTACCCTTTTAACATATTTCTTCTCATTACCATATTTGTCACTAGATGATGTAGGATTTCAAGATCCTTAAAATACAGATTCTATGTTTCAAGATGAAAACAACCATGATGGATTATGTGTTTCCTACCCCCATAGTCCTAACTTGAACTATAAATTATCTTGTGGTTGTTGTGGGAAATTTAATGTGTTAAACATTAGGTTGTTCTTAGAGAGTCTTTGCTTAACTTAAGGTGTGAAAAAATTGTTTAAACTCAAAGAAGCTAAGTAAAAATATTCCAAAATAAGATACCACTTATACCAAGTTTAAGTGAGCTTAATGTGTGGATTGAAGGTGTGTGCAAGTGATATTGTGAACATACAAAGTGTGAATTGCAATTATGTACATATGAGATTATCCTTTACGATTACCCTAACTACACTATGTGATGTTTGTTCCTTATAAGAAAATAAAACATGTGTGGATAGTGGGCCACCTACTCTTTCTTAATTATTCTATGCGCTCGCATATAGTACATAAAAAGTAGTTCTTTGAGAAAAAAATCATATATTTTTCTCACAGGTTTTCTAAAAGGGTGAGATGGGGGAAGTACTATCTATTTTATTTCATTACTAACACCAAATAATAATCCAAAAATAAAATGAAATAATGGATTTGGTTAGCAGACTAGTAAAAAAATGTGTGGATTTAGGGCCACTTACTTTCCTTCCGGTTAATTTAGGTGTGGTGTGAACTATAATGAGAAAAAAAATAAAAATATATATGGATTATTACCACTTACTTTCCTCCTAGTTTTAAGTTTTGTTTGTGTGAAAAATTTCAAAGTAAAAGATAAGCAATTACTCTGCTTGTAACAGTTAGTAAAGAAAATTGGTTAGTAATGATGGTGTTTGTAAGGGGAATAGTGCATATAAAAATATTTTGAATTGCAATTATGTGGATATGTGGTTCATGGTCATTTAATACAATTCCCTTAATTACACTATGTGATTTTTTTCCCTTACAAAAGGAAAGATGTGTGGATAATGGGCCACTCACGTTTCCAAATTATGTTATGTGAGCATATAAGAAGATGGAAAATTAGCGCTTTGGGAAACGTTAAATTTCCATTACCAACTAAATTTGATTACATAACTTGATTTAATTAAATATTCTATAATAAATATTCAAATATATGTATACTTAATTCATATGCATTTTCTTAGTATTACTCAACTTATACATGTTGATGCACGGAACAAATCGGAGTCACATGAAACCATTATAGATTAAGAAAATGAACAAATAAATTACATCAAACCAACCCATTGAAATAGCTAAAAAAATTTATTTATGCATAAATCATGATTTAACTTCAAGGGATGCCACAATTGAGAGCACCCAGTAGAGCAACCCCCACGTAAAGAATAAGAAATTTGTAAAGTAGTTGAAGGTATGAAATTTGTAAAATATTTGCACTTAAATTTCTATTTTATGTTTTAAATATGGTCCTATGTTACCAATGAAAAATAATTAATTATATATCATGATGTTTAAGTACTTAAAATTTGTCATTTGAAATATGAATTATATAGTTATAATGTATGGTTACATATTTCTATAACATTTTTAATAAAATACAATATTGAATTACTTTAAATTTTATTTTTATAAATTTTCTCATATCATAATTCAAAATTTTTAATATATTTTAATCTTTTTTAGATAAAATTATTTTATTTAATCAATTATTTCAAGAAAATGTATCAAACTGCAAAAAAAATGGAATTGATTTATTCATTTAAAAACGCAAAAATAAAAAATAAATACTACAAACATAAATTTTTTAATATTTATATATTTTTAATACATCTAACTCCATCTCTTCATTTACCTAGTGAAGCATTTAACCGTTTAAAAAATAGTTATTCTTAGCAACATTTTATCATTTATTCAATAGACTTATAATCATAAACTAAAATTGATCCCTACAATAAGGATGGTATTATATTTTTGTTCATATATCTCATTGACCAAAAAATTGAATTAAAATCCAATTCCAAGTAAAAGGTATTGTGGTAAGAGAAGGAAAGAGAAAAATGATTTCAAAAAATAGGTGTTAAGAATAAAAATAGAAATTTTGGAGAGTAGATTGTCAATATACCTATTTCCTTGGTAATCTAGCCCCACAAGCAATAATCTCTCTTCACTCTCCCCCAAACACATGTCTAAGAAATGAAAAAACTTAACAATTTAGGCATAGGATTGAAGGGCTTGTGATAAACATGATTTATTGTTAGATATAATGCCAAAGTTTTACTATTGAATCTAGGTTTGAAGCTTTCTTTGGTCTCACAACAACTCGCATTTACCAAGTGAAACATTATACCTTTTTAAAAATCAGTTCTTCTTAGGAACAATTTTTAATTTCTTCAAAAGGCTATATAGATCCCAAACTAAAAGTGATCCCTAATGTAACAAGGATGGTATTATATTTGTGTTCATATATCTCATTTACCAAACATTTCAATTAAAATCCATTGCGAAGTAAAAGGGATTGTGAGATGAGAATGAAATAGATTTAAGTGATTATAAAAGAATAGGTGTTGCGAATAAAATTATAAGAAATGGAGAGTTTACTAAATAAGCCAAAGAGAGTGGCTCAAAACTGAAAAGAGGATGAAGATATAACAAAGTTGACGAATAATATATTCTATAATAATTTGGAAGGTTGTTGAACTAAAGACTAATAGAAATTAAAGTTTAAATTCTTATATAGGAACTCTAAATACATATTTTAGAACAAATTATTACTAACTTAATGATATGGAGAATATTTACAATTTGAGAGAATGGTAGATTCTTGAAGGATCAAGCTAGTGACTAGAAAATTAAAGGGCCAAGTTTATTTCATGAGAGAGAAAAATATGTATCTAAAAATTTATACAAATTTAATTATATAAGATAATTTGTGACTAAAAAAACATACAATACCTAAATACACACACCCCATGATACAAGAACGAACCTATTAAACTAGATTTTAAGTATGTTAATATTTGAAAGCATACTATGCGAGATCAAATTAGTTGGAAAAGTTTGTATCTATTAGAAGCATCATATCACTTATCGTTTTAAAAAATGTTAACTAAAATGACCATAAAACAATAGTAAGAATATATTTATTAAGGGAAGAACTAATCATAGCTATAGATAGTTTCACAATTGCAAACAAAAAGTGGATGAAATGTGGGATGAGAAGTATGAGAAGACCAATGAAATTGTTGATAAGGAATCGAAAATCAAGAGATAGAGGTTTTAGTGGATTTAGATAACAAGGAAGAGGCTTCAAGATCTTATCAATAATGGATGTACATTGTTATCATTTATGGTGGAGAATGGAACAAGTGATTTGAGTAATTTTTTTGGGAGAATCTACATGGAAATTTTAGCACAACAATCAAGTAGGGCACAAGGAGGGGTAAGAGGATTTAAAAAACTATATGTTTCTACAACGAATCTTTTTATGCATGTGCAAAGAAGGATACCCAATGGCTTGTACGTTTTCAATTATTTTCATAAAATCTTGACAAAGTTTAAAATAAGGTTCCTCTTTTTTAGTTTTGAACCATTCTTTGTGATATATTTCATGATTACATGTTGAGAAACAACTAGATGAATTTAATCAACATTGGTTCTCCACATTCTAAGAAGATTAACATTGTAAACATTTCTAGAATATCATCAATGCATGCATCTTAATTGATTTCTTTTGCATTTATTATTTATGAATTTAATATTTATTAATGACATGGTCTATATTACTATATAAACTAACAAAACTCAAATCCATAATAATAATAATAATATGAGTAATAATACTTACAATAAAAAATTTAAAAAATAGTAATAACCCCATTCAAACCAACTAGTCTATGTATATTATAAAAAGTAAATGAAAATTAAAAAAAAAATACTATGGTTAAAACATTTTATTAGTGTTATTAAATTTAAGATTTGTAGTTCCTTCCATACTCTACATGAAGTTGACACATGCCATATATATATTTTTGTGTGTATAACCAATATAAATCCATGTTAACCCTAAGTGTTAAGAGGTATCAAATCTCTATAGGTGCAAATATTTCTTTGAGTTTTGTAGTATTCTAAAATATGTTTCTACTCTAGGTGATTGATCCCTCTATGTGCTTAATTGGTCTGAGATATTTTCTTTGGTTATGTTAGATTAATTGCATAAAAGTGCATGCAAAACTATAAATGTGACACTTTAAAAGAAGCAACTCATAAAATAAATAATAAATACAGCTCCACCAATGTGTGATAATGGATGGAGTTCATCCAATGTGGCTATGCTTATGGGCCTAAATTCAAATGTGGAGAGTCCTCTTCATTCAGGGGAATGTATCAATATGGGTTACACTTTTGGGCCAAATGTCACAATGAAAATTCAAAATTTTACTATTTTATTGAATTGAATACTTCAAAATTCATATAAGAACTTTGAATTTTGATTTAGTGTAAAAATACATTTTTTGGAGAATTATGTTGTTGTCCTCGTGATATTTTTTTCAAAAAAAATTAATGTTGCATAATATATCAATTTTCCATTAAATGGAGTACTTTTCCTTGCGAATTTTCACACATCTTAAGAGGTATGTGTGTGTTCACGTAGCATAACTTAGTATAAAATGTGTCATTGGTGATATATATATATATATATATATATATATATATATATATATATATATATATATATATATATATATATATATATATATATATATATATATAAGTATATCGATCTACATGGAAAGAACTAAGTTATTAATATTGAATAATTATTTTTTATGAAAATTTATATTTTTTTATTATTTTCAAATTTGGTAAAGTAATATTTCAATTCCATTTTGCAGATACATTTTTTCACATAATATTTTCTTCAACTATTAAAATAAATTGAAAAACCAAGAGTATTGTTTTGAATAGGACTCGTAAAAAAATATGGAGGGTATTTTTTGAAATTTTTTCGTTGTCTATATTTTATGTTATTAATTTTTTATTAAACCCTTTGAAACTGTCCAAAAAAAATCAAGCACTATGTTTAAAATAAATT
Organism: Pinus albicaulis; assembly: GCA_034641835.2. Taxonomy (NCBI): domain Eukaryota; kingdom Viridiplantae; phylum Streptophyta; class Pinopsida; order Pinales; family Pinaceae; genus Pinus; species Pinus albicaulis. The sequence continues at coordinate 1,154,497,622 of CM076579.1, read as the reverse complement.
AGATGAAATGTATCATATGAATTCGAAAATGTCAAACTCATATGCCATTGGATAGATGATTCCTTCACAAATCCAACATAATTAACTCTACCACTTAAGGACAATTGTTTCCCTAATTCGGCCATGGTACAAAATGGTGTTGTAGAGAAATTTGCAGAAGGGGTGCTAAAACTATGATTTTTAAGACCTCATCATCTCAATCGCGCACTTAAAATGCTCAACCGAGAACTTGAGTTATAAATTCAAATAGATTTATATATTGTTTAAGAAACCCTCAATTGATCCATATACATGGTTAAGAAGAAGCTCGATTGAGCTGTTGCAAAAATAAAGTTTATATGTATATACTAGTTGTGTTATGTTATATATAGTTTTTATATGTTATTTTATATGTTATGTTAACTATAATTGTATATATTTATGCTATAATTATAACTAAATAACTATAATATTAAACTATATCTAGGTATGTTAACTAGATATAACTATAATAAAATAAAAATATATAGCTATAAATGTAGATAACATAATATTATAACTATAACTATATAACATAACACACACACAAACACCTATATAAAATTCCAATATGATTCAATTATCTATTGTTATGACTAAGCTCTTGTAGATAATCTCTAAAGAAATAATATTAAATAAAATTTATTTGTTGTTTACAAGACATCTTTCAAAATTGAATAAAACCTATTCCAATCCTATTTCTGTTTTCTAATTCAACCTTGAGATAAGGAATTGATTGAAATACTTAAAAGCATTAACCATGCAATGGTATATTGGTGGGTCGCAAAAATTTCCACATATATATTTTTTATTATAATATGGATGACTTTAGAATTAAAATAATTTATTGTTAAAATCATTGTAATAAAATACATGTTGATTGCACTAGAATGCACTTTCTGCAAGTAAATATGAAGCATATTTGTATTTCTTTCCATGCTCAATATTAAATTGATACATGATATATTTTAGTTCATTTTAAGTATCAAAATGACTTGCATATTAGTAAGGTTTTACTTATATCATGTTATCACTAAGCTCTTGTAGATGAACTCAAAAGAAATAAAATTGAATAAAACTTATTTATTGTTTACAAGAAATATTTTAAAATTGGATAAACCTTATGTCAATCTGATTTGTGTTTTTTAATTGAACCTTAAGATAAGGAATATATTTCAAAATACTTAAATGAGTTGGTCATGCAATGGTAGATGGGTGGGTTGCAAAAATTTCCATATGTAGTTTTTTTTATTATAATATGGATGTATTTAGAATTCAAATAATTTTTTTTTTAAAACATTGTAATAACATAGATGTTTATTGCACTAAAGCACACTTTCTCCAATCCAATATGAAACAAATTTTTAATTCTTTCCATGCTCAATATTAGATTGATACATGATATACTTTAGTTCATTTTAAGTATAAAAGTGAATTTCATGTGTGGCTAAGCTCTTGCATATGACCCCAAAAGAAATGAAATTGAATAAAACTTATTTTTTGTTTACAAGGCACATTTTAAAATGGAATCAAACTTATTTATTTGTGTTTTTGAAATGAACATTGAGATAGAAAAGTAAATTTAGGAAAGTTCATAAAATTATACATAAAATTATAGAAGAATATATCATTAATTTGTTTTTTTTGTATATTAAATTCCAATAGACATATGACTTAAATATCATGTTATGAATAAGCTATTGTAGATAACCTCAGGAGAAATTAATTGAATAAAACTTATTTGTTGTTTACCAAACAACTTTTAAAATTGAATTTAAAACTTATCTCAATCATATAATTTGTGTTTTTTAATTCAACCATGATATATTTAATTTCATTTTAAGTATCAAAATGACTTGCAGTATAGTAATATTGTACTTATTTTCTTAGTCTATGAAACTAGAAATAAAAATTGTTATGTTTTTTAATAAAAGTTATCTTATATAGAAAAAATAAATAAACTAGCGAAATAATTAACAAATCCATAAACTAAAATGTAATGAACATCCATAAACAACATTAATAAAAATCCATAAACGAAAGTAATGAATGTATTAATAAACTTTCCATATGAAAATATATACAAATTACAAATGTTACATGCACATACATAAACTGAAATAATAAGCATCCATAAATTGAAATAATGTTCATGTACATCCATAAACTGTGCATTTATGAAAATATACAAAGTTTGTATCACATGTGAATGTGACACATTAAATGGGTTTGAAAATATACTAACTATACACTCTAAGTACCACTAAAACTCCTATGTGAATATATTGCGCAAAGTAATCATCTATATTCTTGTACTAAAATATAACACATTCAAATTCAAACTAATTAAATAATTTCTTGGACAAATAAATAATTTGGAAATAAACGATCTTGAACCACATTTAATTTCATATATGAATCTACTAACCTCACTCAGGTATAAATGTAGGTCATCAAGGATGGAGGTCTGATGAATCTCGGTTTGGTGATCCCCTACTCGTGGCTCAAATATTGTGGATTTCATCAATGGACTTGCAACACCAATGCCTCTATACCAAGCATCCAACTCATGCTTCCACATAATTGGAACATTGAAAACATTTTTCATATGGGCTCATGTACACAATTGCAAGGAAAAATTATAATTAGCCTAGGAATTAATTAGCATACATGTAACTCAGGAAAATAAAATGTTGAAATCCTAGGAATAAAATTTTTTGCCTCAATTGTTGGTCCATGTGGTTGTACACAGTGACTCTCCTCAGCATGAGTGCATTAGTGTTATGAGGTGGAGGTTATGAGGTGGAGGTGTATGTGGAGGAGAATCCATGGAAACATGCACTGGTGGAGGTTGGTTTGGATGATCAATTTCCCCCTCATATGACCTGATAAGCTCATCCATGTAGTTGGGTTGTGTACATATGTTATCATGAACTTATTAATATAAATACAATATAATATGAGCTAAATTAATATAAATAATTATGTATAATTTTATGATAATATTCAAAATTTTCATATATATATATATATATATATATATATATATATATATATATATATATATATATATATATATATATATATATATATATATATATATATACTTTGTATGTTTCACATGACTCATGCACCCTCCAAGTGTCGCAGATGTCATCATGACACATACATGCATATGGAAAAATTTGGTCAATTGGTAGACTAATGAGATATAAATCATCATATAATAGAATTGGTGAGTCACGAGGAAATAGTGATGGTATACTCATCTCTCCATGCAATGTCACATGTTCACTAGCCAATATCGTCTACACACTATCTATGATGGTATCCCTGGTATGAGCATCGATTTGTGATGACTCCTCTTGCTCCATTGGAAATACCAAGCTCTGAGATAATAGTGGCAACAATCTTGGAGGTGGTGGTACATTCCCAATCTCCCTACAAACCCCATCATGATCATAGATACTTCCCTTTCCTGGTCCATAAAACTCTGGTATAGTGTGACTGTAATCCAACATTCTATGTAGCAAAATCTTTGCATATATATTATTTTCAAAGTAAAAGGGGACATTTCCATGTTAGGTGAATTGGCCCTAACCTCCAATGAATAAATCATAAATAAAAGGTCTCACCTCAACTTTCTTAAAAAATATAAGTGGAATTAGACCTCGATGTCTAGCATAGTGCTCCGAAGGGATGCCAAACAACTCCCCATGAAAATCAATGTCCTTGGGGGCATATTTCACCACCTCCCAAGTATGTGGGCCTCTAACCTCCTACTTCCTAATATTTTGTGTGGGGTGTAGAGGCTGCTCTATGGGGCAACCCTTTAGTATGTATTTACTAACATATTGATGTTATTGAGCATCAAAGACAAGCTATGACTAACATGAAAACTATCTGATATTTTACCTCGCTCTCACGTTATACATGTATGTTGGGTCATAACATCCTTGAGTTTGATATTGGTTTTAGCATTGTCCTACGAAGGGATTGACACTAGAGTTTGATCCTCATCTTCACCCTGTTGAGAGTCTACAAAGCATAAACATAATTTCACACACACACACACACACACGCACACACATATATGTGTGTGTGTGTGTGTGTGTGTGTGTGTGTATATATATATAACAAACTAGAATCATAATAACATATACATTAAATTCAAACACATAATGTTTAAAGAAGATTTAAAAATTTACATGTAGCACGTGAAGGTGGTCCACTATCTATAACATGGACATCAACAGATAAAAAACAATACTTCTAACACTTCAACTTATGTTGGAGGCATCATCTATGACTGGAATATGCACTCTAGTTGGGCTAGGTGATCTGTCATGAGTCCGACCGTGTATAGGAGATGGATCTGCATAATACATATAATATATATAGACTAATCTAAAAAAAATGTTGACTAAACTATTACATATAACGCAAAACTATTTCATATGATACATATAAACTAATCCAAGAAAAAAATGTTGACTTAGAAATAATGTTGGCAAGAAAAATATTTCTAAACTCAAGTAGAATAATCTATCTTGATGTCCTAAACTTTAGAGTCCTTTTTTTGATGATTAATCAACCAAATTGTTGAGTTTCAAGTAAACACAATCGAAAGAAGTAATCACATATTCCTTCACACTTTTTCCCATTACTAAATAATCCATTTTATTCATAGAGAATAAATATATAAATATATATGTAAAAAATTGAAATAAACATATTTCCAAAACTAATAAAATTTCATGCCAACCAAATAATCCATTAGAATTTTAAGTTATTATAATGTTTGACTTTGACACATGACATGTACTAGGTGCAAGCAGATGAAGGTAATGTTTCTATTACAACACACTATAGAATGAAACAATATGGTACAAATCACAAAAGGTTAGAAAAGTTTTTATTCACTTTAAATGCACTTTTCATCATGGATTTATTATATCTACTAATTATACATTGTTGAAACTTTAACTTATATATATATATATAGAGAGAAAAAGTTATAAAGTTTTATATATATTATATAATTATGTTATTATAGTTATATCTAGTTGGCATAACATTAATTAATATATATATATATATATATAACTCCTTTCTCGTATCAAATATACCCATACCACTATAATGAGTTTCTACCTCTGTTATTTTCCAAGACACCATACATTTGATCTTCCTACAATGTCTGAATGGTTCATTATTTCACTGTGATATGGGCTTATTTGTTTAATTATTAATAAGGTCGATATAGCTTACTATTCTTTATCTCTAGCACAATATGCTACCACTGCTATCATGTTAGCCTTAACATTCCCGCTTGTTTTTTTTTATTTCCCATGCATCACTTATATCTACTTATGGTTATCTCATTTCCCAATGTATATACTAATAACAATAACATTGAAATCCTAACTCTATAGCTTAGTACTTTGGGGATTAAAATTTATCGCCCCACCTTGGCTAAAACAACTAATAATTGGGTCATTCTTACATAGGGATCAATAAAATGACTTCATTTATGGTTTACACCATTAAATCATATTAATGAACCAATGTCATTCGTGCCTAGCATGATTGAGTATACCATTCTAATGTTGCCATGTGATCCCTCATCATGTGATGAGCGTAGGGTCCTTGGGTTTTGTTTAATGGCTACGATGGTTGGAATATCGATCAATGATAGGATTTTCTCCTCTTGAAACTTAGGTCTCTTTTCTCCTAACTAAACACTCCAACGTCTGCATTTGTGGCCACGTACAGGATATGAAGGATTTGCAGAGTTTCTACACTGGTTTTCTAAGAAATTAGACATTCTAGCGACCTCTATTTTGCGTGTGCTTATCTGTTTTTTGCAAATACCTTAGAATCTGGCACGATCTTATGTTGGAAGGTAATTATAGCCTATTAATCGATAAGATCTTACATTTTTTTTCTTTTGTTTCGTTTCCTAGTGGTATATCTAAATCAGACTTTACTCTTTCCAAGGTATTGTAGCTCCTAACCTTGAATTAGTTTTCTTTTTTCTTTCTGTTGACCTATTGGAAAACCCATATACAGGGGCGACAACACCCTTGTCCATTATGCGTTAATTCCCAACTCCAATTTTAAGAAGCATATCTACTATGGTTGTTATTTGGATTCTACCATTCTCTCCACCTTTAGTTTGAAGACCCCTTACTCTTTGTTACGCATGTTAAATGCATTATTACCTCTATTTGGATGTGGTAGGTTTATTACTTCTACTAAAATTGATTCAACTTTCAAGTATGTAACAAAACATTGGGTAAGGACCAATATGATTTCTACCCAGAACTTACTCCTGTGCATATGTGTCGAATTTCATTTTATTTTTTGATCTAGAGTAATTTTCAGGGTTTTGCAGTGCTGCTCAACACTGTTGGTGCCACAAAAATCATCTATTCCTTTGTATATGTCTTGATAAGGATTTTCTTTTCTTTTGCAGTGTTTTTTTTTCCCTACCGAGAGTTACTTCTTTTAAATAGAGTACAACATTATATTTTTAAGGATTCATCTTACTGTTGATCACAGGTTTCACAAGGGAGTTGGTTTTACTAGTCTTTCTCGGTAACCACTCCTCTGATTAAACTCTTCTTAAATTAATGTTGTTGATAACTGGTGTTGTTCCCACCTTTGAAGGAATGAATACTTACTCCTTACTTTTCCCTGCCATAGGTATGGCACCCCAATGTAACAATAATTCGCTAAAATTTCCATTTATTCCATTTGTAAATTCAGGCTTAACTCAGTGTTGAATGGTTATAGGCCAGTTACCTACTTCTTTTGGAGTGAAGAGTCATATAAATTTGAATCCTTATGGAATTCCACTTGAGTTAACGTTTCTCCTATGATTTAGGTGACTCGCTTAATCTTTTTAGCACTATATTTTCAGTTACCTCAAAGAATGAGAGTAGTCATAGTTACTACATAGATTGTAACTATTTATTGCACTATTAGATTTTTTGAGACCTATGCTCAGTTGTTAAGTTTTGTAGTACAAATATTTTACTATGAAATTTTTGCCCTTTTTCGGAAGATTCATTAAATTGTGTTATATCCAATGTATAGGATGACTATAAACTTTATTTAATAATTTATGCTTCTATTTATATATTTATATATGCCTATTATAAGTATTTTGGTACCTAAATCTGGTTTTATACTTTTCATGGTTTGAAGAGGAACCCGTTTGATTTAATGTGTAAATATTTCCACCATAGAAATGCCATCAATATTATTTAGTACCTTTTCATCAATTGTATTTTAAAGTAGTCCTCTACTTTCCATTTTAACCTATAATCTCTATTATTAAGTTTCTTATCTAAAATCACTACTCATATTAGGGAATTTTTCTATGAAGGATTCAAATACCGACCAGATTTCTTGTAGGTTACCGTCTCATTTTTAGTTTCTAACACCACTGTGTTGTATATCACACCCTCACATAACTACGGTGTAAATACTTGATAGAAACCAATTAAAATTTTACAAGAAAATTTGAGATTTATTAATCCCGTCAATGTGCCCAACAAAAGTGAATAATTTGTTTATAATTAACATAATATAAAATAAAACATTTATACCAATATATATTTTATAGTTAAGTATCAAATCCATCCCAGCTTATTAAAACCACTATGATTCTACCAATCAACATAAATCATTCATAACTTCACACAACAACAAATTTAGAAAATAAACATATTCAAGAGATCAATTTTCCGCGAGTCCGTATCTGAAAAAAACACTTCATTATAATTATTTTCTTAAATAGAGAATTAATTTATTCAGTAAGAAATATAAATACTTTAGATAAAAATATAAATAATCATCACAACATACTTTCCTAAATTTTTCATTTTTCATATAATCAGAGAATAATAATATTATGTAATTTGTAGACAATATCAGAGGAAACCATTGTTCAAAGTTCTTACTTATAGTATTTAGGCACCCTACCATATTAGTTCAACAAAAAACCTTAATTAATTGGACATCAAACATTAACACATAAAAAATTGAATAAAAGTAAGACCAAAGTACTTGAAATTCAAACATGCTATTCTCCTAACCTAGAATAATTCTTCTAGTTCACCTCAAGATGAGAAAACTTGCCCAAAAATCAGTATACCTATATTGATGCTTTCTTCAAGTATTTAATACTTGTCTTACTTGTTTTTCATTATAAAGTTTCCTTATAGGGGCATCCCACTTTTGTGGATATTCTTATCCACTTGCCTAGGCTTTTCCATAAAAGCTCGGTTTTCTCTCCCACGGTACTTTTAGGATTTTCTAAGCTTAGCAAATTTCCCCAGATAAGCAACTTAATGGATATTTATTTCCTATCCATTAATATTATTTATAAATTTATGTGTTTTTTATGTTTTTTTTCCAATATTAGCCTAGAAACTTAATGGATCATTCTCTTCTATCCATTAAGCTTATCTAGAATTTTATCTAGAATTCTTATCATGCAATAATTATCCAATCTCATTTACCTATAAGACTATATTCATCAAGAGACTCGTTTCTAGGTGTAACATTTAATTTTACGGAAACTGTATTATAATAATTGAGGGATATTACATTTTCCTCCTCTTTTATGAATGTTGTTCTTGATGTTTGTTGTCCATTTTATTTTTCCTGAACCCTTGCTAACTAATCGTTCCTCTTTTCATTACCTTGTTTTCATGTAGCTTCTTCGGGGATAACTGTTCTTGTTGCACTTCCTCCTGTGCAAAAGTTCGATTTCAAAGTCATACCTTCTTCTAGTTTGGAGTACACTAATTTCTACCATAAATAATTGACTTTACCTCATTTTCTAATCAATTAGATGGAATATATCATGTTCCTACTCCTTTAGTAACATTATATGAATACATTATGGAAAAACAATTCAAACCCAAAACTTCCATCACTTCTTAAGACCAAGAGACCACTGCTTTTCGGTTCCCATATTTAGGGTCGTCATTGTTATATTTTTATTTTTGTGATCACCCAATTGGATGTACATCAATTCTCACATTTGTTTCACTTTCCAACATATTCATCTGTGTTTAATCTAGGCTTTGTAGTTTCCATACGAACTCAACATACTTCCTCAAGTATTTAGTAAGATCAATTTCGATAAATCTCATGGCCCTAATTTTTAACATAAATATAATTTATTTATAAAATTAAATATCAAAATTGTACATCACTTTCATAAATACAACAATGTTCTAGAAACTGTTTGTAGCATAATATGAATACAAGACTATTAATGCATCTACTGCATTCGTTTTTCGCAATTTCTCTTCTCATGTTAACAGAGTGTACTTCCCAACGTGTTACAATTTCCATCCTTTGAGTTTATCTTTATTCAATTCCGACCTTTGTGAGAGATAATGAAATTAATAATTGTTTTTTTGCGACTGCTATATCCACTACACATAGGTTTCTTACCTATTTATGTGTAGATTATCCTATTCATGATTTTGCACTTGGTGGATGTTTTCCCATGTGGTTTAACCATTTTAATAGTTTAGCTACTTGTTTTGTGTTATAGAATTTATTCTTGAGCACCCTAAAAAAATCTTATTATGGTGGATCCAACATTGAAACTCAATCTATAAGAATTTGTTTTTTCTTTTAACTTCTTCAAATAAGGGAATCACTCATTCAGCTATTGGCTTTATTATAGCGAGTTCAATTTCCTTTTAAAAATATTACCACTCATTTACAACTATTTCACTCCAAACATATTTGGAATTTAAATTTCCAGTTTTTGATGCTTTATGAAAATGACATCTGTATGTTTGTTGTCTGCTAATAGTTCGAAATCCTTTGTTGAATTTGATCATGCAACCATTCCATAAAAATTCCTATTAATCGTTTTCCTTTATTTTGGGTGATATTAAATTTCATATGTCCTATTATGGAGTAGGTGTTTTTTTTCTAACATAAAATTCATAGTAGTTATTAGACTATTTATATCATCTTGTTTTATACTGTGATCCATTATTTATCTCAATCATGTTATTATACGTATTTTAGTGTAAAATAATTTTCTCAAATTAGACCTGATCTAAACCAATACCATTATTTGGTTACATACTTCCATATCCTTCCACTACTACCATAGATACTTATGATTATATTGATATACATTCTCTTCAAGGTTAACTGTAAAAATTATTTTCCTTAGGAACACTCATGGGTATATGCCTCAACATACAATATGTTAATAAAATTATTTTCTCTATTTCCAACCTTGTCATTCTACTGTACATTCATTTTTATTTATCAACAAATGCAATCTTGGAGATTGGTTGTACTCTTTTACTTATTTAAGTAGTATACGCTCGACATTCCTTTACTACTTTCCTAGTTTATACCAATACTCTCCTTAAAACGGGAATAACTCAATTTGTGAGAGCATGTGGCAGTTGACCACAAGGTCAGTGGTTCATTCCGGGTTGCAAAATGTACCATTATAGTGTACCAATTTTGAATCATTTTTGGTTCACAATCTTCTCATTTTTGAAGTTTCTGCTGAATTTCCCACAGTAATTTCCACTTCCATCAAATATCTATAACAGGTTTCTTCAAAAGCATTCCCAAAGTAAGGTTTTTTGTTATTTGTGCGTTAAATCATGTATTTACTTCAGTATCAAGCTAGTCATTTGTGCATTAATTCTATACCATTTTCCCATATTTTGATAGTTGTGTAGTTTCATGAGCACTAATATTTCCAATTTTTTCATAGCAATCCTATTTTTCTCTAGTATTTAACTCATCCCTCCCAAATATTTCATATACTGTTTCATCCATCTCATTCTAAGGTTTCTTCTAATAAGTTCATTTCCATGGCTAGGATATTATTTTTATAAAAAATAATCATGTCTTAGCTAAACTTTTAAATCTCAGCCTTTATTTAGAAGCTTTTGTTTTTTTAATTTTTTTAATTTATGGGGAAAAAATTTCCTTTCTTTCCTCACTATATTTAATGATCAATTATTACAAAAGTATTTTTACTATAGTGAAATTTGAAAACTTGTTACCTAAAGTGATAAAAACAAATTCAATGTACGCTAAAATTTAGCTTAAATGAAACTTTTTCTAGGTACTTGGTTATGCCTCTAATGCTAGCTTCCATCTACCATCCTAATTTCTATATCTTATTTTACAGTGTATTATATACCATAAAATCATATATTACTTGTATATATTTACCTCTTATTGATGCTTTTTCTATCATCGGTTTCTTAATGAAGCCTTGAAGAGCCTACACCATAATTTCAAAATAAAAAAGTCAACGTACTTTTTTCACCCGGATTTGCTTCCCAAATTAGGCTCACATCATTAACTATTTTTCCAGATTGAAATATTGAAATACAGTATGAGTTACCATAGGAAAATTTGTTTAGTCCACATTGATTGTTTCAACAACGTCCTTCAAATTTTATGGCCAAATTATGTCCTGTGAAATAAGTTATCTCAAAATCGGAATTTAGTTAATGATCACACCATATTGACTTACTTGTTGCAGAAGCATCTTATTCTATTCTCATACCCTTATATTATGTAAGCCCTTATGGAATTTAGATATATCCCTCATATGGTCAACTCCTTAGCTTGATCATCCATTAGTTATATTGGTCATTATACCACTTACATACTCATGTGCTATAATGATGTCAATAAAGATTTAATTTTTGTTTTGTTTTGTACTTTAATGTAGACATGTTCCCATATCTTTTTCTTTTTTCTAATTTTATATTTAAGGATTCATGCCATACTTATTTATGATTGTATTAAATGGACATGGTCCTAAAATATTATATGCTCTAATTCCTCCCACACTTAGATTCACTTATGGTACTGGTGTAAGGATAGAGGTATTCTCATTTAGAATATTCAACTCATCCTGAGACCCACTTGCAGGTTCAAATTCCTTTTAGCATTGATGCTCCACCTTCCTTTGATATGTGTGAGGTAAGCTAAATTTAAATATTTTTCTTTTATTCTACTCATGGCTATTGACCCATTCTTAAATTACTAGATTTCCATAAATCTCATATAAGTTATCTACAAATATTGTTACTTACAATTTTATTTTTCAAGTCTTCTATAGTACCAATAATAAAAAAATTGTCTACAGAAATGGATTATCTTGACCATAAAAGATTTCAGTATTTTCTATACCCCTCGCCAACAACATGTAAATCACAAGTTATTTCTTTGCAACTTAGTATTTAATCCCAACTCTAAATCATTCCCTATTTCTCCATAGGTGTGAGATACTACTCAGTATTATTTTCATTTTAATGTTTCTAAATCCCCTCCTAAATAACTGGACATATAATCTCTCCTTCTAGTTTATGGCACATCAAAAAACTTATCTTCCATAATAACTACAGTACCGATATCAACTTATTCTTATATCAATTCTCATCATATATGTGTGTGTGTGTGTGTATACACACTACTTCATATATATTGACATGCCTCAAATTATATCATGTTCATTCGCAAGAATAAATATGTCCTTATTTTAACTAATAAATTACATACATGTTGACCAAGTAACTACATCAATCTCTACACAGTCTCACCATTCTAATATTAAGAATACATGCATATCACTTGTTTGAATGAAATATTATAACCTAAATGCTTTATGGATTTTGTCTAAGCATATAATGCTAATGTGATTGAGAACTGTATGAAAGACTGAATCTAGTTACTTGGTTGGTCAAGTTCTGTCTTCTTTACTTCCTTGTCTAATGTTTGTACTTTACTCCTTAGCTATATTGGTCATTATACCACTTTATAACCTAAGGAGTTGAGTTATATATATATATATATTCCAATTATTTAACACGATAACTATTGCAAAAGTTTTTCCTTGCCTGGATGTGCATTTAATCTTGTTACCTTTACTTTTTCCATATAATACTTTATTTAAGATGATAGGGTATTATAAGAGCCCAAATATATTCCTAGTAATCCAGAAGATAAATACTAACACTATCGTCAACCGAATGAAAATAAAATTGCTTGACAGGACAATACTACAACAATTATGGAGATAATTTACCATCCTTAGTTTTAATGTTGATGCCCATTAAAGTCTAAGAGTTGAACCTAAGCTCTAATACAATTTGTCACAATTACCTTTGTTATAGGAATTCAACCCAAACATAAACTTAAAATTTCTTTTATTGTTATTATTATTTTATATTAGAGAATAATAAATCACATTTAGTGGAGCTTAACCTATTACCTTCAATACTATTAATTAGTTATATATATATATAACTACTTTATTGTATCAAATATACCAATATCCAAAACACCATACATTTTATCTTCCTACAATGTATGAATGCTTCATAATTTCACTATAACATGTGCTTATTTGTTTAAGTATTAATAAGGTAGATATAAATTACAATTATTTATCTCTAGTGCAATGTGCTACCATTTCCATCATGTTAGAATTAAAATTCCTGCTTGTTTTTTTTCTTCCCATGCATCACTTATACCTACTTATGATTATCTCATTTCCTAGTATATATACTAATCGCAATAAAATTCAAATCCTAACTCTATAGCTTAGTACTTTGGGGATTAGAATTTATTTTCCCACCTTCGTTACATTCATTATGAATCGTACCATTCTTACATAGGGATCAATAAAGCGATTGTGTTTTATGTTTTACACCATTAAATAATATTAATGAATTGTTGCCCTTCATGCTCAGTCTAAGGGTGTATTCCATTTTGATGACGTCGTGTTATCCCTAATTAAATGATAAGGGTCCTTCATTTGTATTTAACAGCTACAATGGTTGGAAGATGGATCAACAGAATAATTTTTTCCTCTCAAAACCTAACTCTTTTTCTCCTAACAAAACTATCTTTCCTTTGCATTTGTGGTCGTGTATCGGGTATCAAGGAGTTGTAGAGTTTCTTCACTGTTTTTCTAAGCAATTATAGGTTCCAGCGACCTCTATTATGCATGTTCTTGTCTATTTTTCATAGATTCCTTAGCATCCGATATGATCCTATGCTGGACGGTAATTATAGCCTAGTAAACGATAATCTCTTACGTTTTTTTTCTTTATTTTCATTTGTTGGTGGTATATCCAAATCAAAATTTACTCTTTCCAAGGTATTGTAGCTCCTCAACTTGAGTTGGTTTTTTTTATGTTGACCTAACGGAAAACCCATATACAGGGGGGATGACACCCTTTTCCATTATGCGCCAGTTCCCAACTCCAATTTTAACAGGAATCTCTACTGTTATTATTGTTCAAATTATATCATTCTCTACAGCTTTACTTTGAAGACCCATTATACTCCTTGTTATGCATGTCGAATGCATTATTAGCTTGATTTGGATGTGGTAGGTTTATTACTGATACTAAAATTCATTGAGCTTGCAAGTATGCAACAAAACTTGAGGTAAGGACCAATATGATTTCTACCCAGAACTTACTCCAGTGCATACGTGTTGAATGTTGTTTTATTTTTTGATACAAGGTAATTGTTAGGGTTTCACACTGCTGCCTAGCACCAATGGCATCACAGAAATAATCTATTCCTTCATCTACATCTCAGTTAGGATTTTCTATTATTTTGTAGTTTTTTTTCCTTCCAAAATAGAGTAAAAATTTCACTATTAAGTATTCATATTACTATTAATCACATGTTTAACCAGGAAGTCAATTTTATTAATCTTTCCAGGTAACTACTCCTCTGGTTAAACACTTCGTAAATTAATTTATTACTTATAACTAGTTTTGTTCCCACCTTTGAAGGAATTAATACTTACTCCTTGTTTTTCCCTGCCACAGGTATGGAACCCCACTGTAACAATAATTTTCTAAAATTTCCATTTATTCCATTTGTAACTTTAGGCATAACTCGACGCTAAATGGTTAAAACTAGTTACCTACTCCTGCTATAGTGAAGAGTCATTTAAGTTCGAATCCTTGTGGAGTTCCACCTGAGTTAATGATCCTCCTAGGATTTAGGTTACTGGCTTAATTTTTGTAAGACTATATTTTCAGTTACTCTCAAGAATGAGAGTAGTCATAGTTACTACTGAAATTGTAACTCTTTATTACACTATTAGAATTTTTGGGACCTATGCTCAAATCTTATGTTTTGTAGTTCTAATATTTTACTATGAAATGTTTTCCCTTTTCAGGAAGATTCATTAAATTGTGTTATATCTCCTTTCAGAGTGGAAGATGTATTAATTGAATTGAAATTTCGAATTTACAATGTATTGGGTGACTATAACTTGATTTAATAAATTTTTCTTCGATGTGAAAATTTATATATTCCTGCTATAATTCTTTTGGTTCCCAAATCTGGTTTTATACTTCTCATGGTTTTATACTTCTCATGGTTTGAATTTGAGGAACCCGTTTGATTTAATACATGTAAATATTTCCACCATAGAAATTCCATCCACATTATTCAGTGCCATGTCATTAGTTATATTTTAAAGTAATCCTCTACTTTCCAATTTATCCTCTAATCTTTACTTTCCAATTTATCCTCTAATCTTTACCGTTGATTTTCTTATCTAAAATCACTACTTCTGTTAGGGCATTTTTTTATGAAGGATTCAAATCCCGACAAGATTTCTTGCAGGCTATCGTCTCATATTTAGTTTCTAACCCCACTATATTTTGTATATCACACCCTCACATAACTATGGTTTATACAGTCAATAAGAATCCATTTAAAATTTTATAATTTTTATAGAGCGATTTCAAATTTATTTATCCTCTCAATGTGCATAATATAAACAAATAATTTTTTTATAATTAACAAAATATCAAATAACTCATTTATACCAATATACAAAATTATAGTTAAGTATCAAAGCCCTCCGAGCTTATTAAAACCACTATGATTTCTGTAAATCAACAAAAATCATTCATAACTTCACCCAACCTCATGTCTAGAAAATAAACATATTCAAAAGATCAATTTTCCGCCAGTCCTTATCACAAAAGAACACTTGATTCTAATTATTTTCTTAAATAGAGAATTAATTTAGTGAGCAAGAAATAGAAACACTTTAGATAAAAATATAAATAATCATCCAAATACACATTCCTAAATTTTTCATTTTCCATATAATCATAGAATAACAATAATATCATAATTTGTTGACAATATCACAGGAAACCTTTGTTCAAAGTCCTTACTTATAGTATTTAGACACCATACCATATTAATTAAACACAAAACCTTAATTATTTCGACATCAAACATTAACAAAACCAATTTGAATAAAATTAACAACAAAGTACTTGAAAATTCACACCGACTCTCCATCCAACCTAGAAATGTTCTTCCAGTTCACCCCCGAGCTGAGAACTCTTTCCCAGAAATAAACATAACTTTGTTGATACTTTCCTCAATTATTTAATACTTATCTTTAATGACAGAGTTTCATTTTAGCTGGGTCTTGCTTTCGTGGATATTCTTATACTTTCCTCAATTATTTAATACTTATTTTTAATGACAGAGTTTCCTTTTAGCGGGGTCTTGCTGTCGTGGATATTCTTATCCACTTTCCTAGGCTTTCCATAAAATCCTGCTTTTAGGATTTTCTAAGCTTAGCATTTTTACCAAACTAAGCAATTTAATGGATCTTTCTCTCCTATTCATTAAGCTTATTTAGAATTTAATGTGTTTTTTTTTTTTCATGATTTTTTTTCAATCTTAGCCAAGCAACTTAAAGTGTCTTTCTCTCCTATCCATTAAAATTATCTAGAATTTTATCTAAAATTCTTATCATGAAATAATTATCCAATCTGATTTACCTATAAGATTATATTTTGCAAGAGTCTCGTTTCTAGATGTCTCTTTTAAGTACATAGGTTCCACTTATCATTTATTATGGAATATTCATTTACATAATATTTTTCATGATTTTTTTAGCCATACTACCAATTGAAATTTAATTTTACCCGAACGGTATTCTAATAATGGAGGGATATTAGAGTTATATAGTTATTTTATGAAATAAAGTTACATTTATGTTACATGCTATATTATAGTTATAATATATACTTATATGAAATATATATAATTATAATTATAATATAATAAATAGTTATGGTTATGTTGTATATTATTAAATAAAAAAAAAATTCTTTCTATACTTTTAACTTAGATAATATTGTATTTAAGAAATTATTTTTTAAAAACTAATTGTAATATATTTATTATTAAAAAATATTTCAAATATAAATTAGTTTAAATTTAAAAAATTAAAAAAAAATAACTTTTTTCATAAATAGAAGATCATTATGAGCAAACATATTCATTATGTCAATCTTAAGCTTATAATTTGCTTATTTATTAATTATAGTTTAGGTTGTTTTACGTTTTGGATTTTTGTGGGGCATATTTTTTTTCAAATCTATTAGAAATTTAAAATAAATTTTAAAAAAAAAAAAAAAAATCAAAATATTTAGAAAATGTATTTCACTAAATTCCTAACAAAAAACTTCAAAATCTAAAATAATTGGAAAATTATGTTTTTACCATTCAAAATCAGGAAAAGAATAAAAAAATTCATAATGATCATGCTACCATTGAAATTATTGAAAAATTATACAATGAAATGAAAAAAAACAATTAAAACCTAAATTAACTAGTTTTTTTTTTTGGTTTTGGAGGGTTTTCTTGTTAGTTTTTTTGTTGTTTTCTAAGTTGATTTTTTGTTTTCAGTTTTCGTAATGTTTTTTTGTTGTTTTTTAGGTTTTTTTGTTTTCAACAGTTTTATTGGTGTTTTTCGTGGGTTTTTTCTATGGTATTCATGGTTTTTGAACAGTGGGTTTTCATTTCAAATTATTTATTTTTTTGCAAAAAAATAATTGATAGGAAACCTACCTTAGCCTACAGACACTGGTCGATTTGACTTTCCGGGATGTTGGTGGGGTCACTGCTCTAAATCGTGAATGCTCGATCAAGCTCTGAAAGCCTCGATTGAGTAGTTAAAATCCTTTTTCAACCTATCGTTTTTCTCGCGGTCTACAAAAATGACTTGGTAGACCACGACAACAGCTTTTAATGCCAAATAAAGGCTCAATCAAGATCATATCTTAGCTTGGGTTACACATGATCTCAATCAAGGTTTTATTTAAATGCTTTATCGATCTATGTCTTATCCCTTAAGCAAATCCATCGAGTTCCTAAAAATTGCTCGATCAAGCACTTAAAATGGCTTTATCAAGCTCCATATTTTCACTAAAACGTGCCCTTTCTTTGCCAAAATGTGTAGCCCATCCCCATGCATAGACCCATTTATCTCAGCAAAAATAAAAGAAAGTAAATGAAAAATTACATCATTATTCCTTCATTTCTAAGGATTACCTAAAAATGGGTTGCTCAAACCCCAAATTTGACTACACTAGTGAAATCCTTGCAAAATTCTATGTGAAATGTATATAATCTCATCTATATTTTAGCACCATCAAATTTGGACCTTCCATATAATATTTAGTATAACACAATAAAATCTTAAGGTAGTATCATTAAGAATATTCCCTAGGAATATTCCTTCTCAAAATGTGTACCCTCCTAGCTATGTAACAGGGTTCAACAACCATGTCCTGGTTTCTCTAGCCTTCATTTTTCTACTGTACCCTCCCTTAATTTATATAATGGAATGAACAAATTTTATAGTTCCACACCGAAGAACTTAAAAAATTTCTGTTGACTGAAGGTTTCACTGGCACATTGTGTATAGGCCATTGGGTCCTATCAAGGGTCGCCAGTTTAAACCTTCATTTTCAGTGTAATTGAGTATATCATTCTGATGTCACCACGTTTTCCATCATCACGTGATGAGATGAGGGTCCTTGGGTTTTTTTTAATGTCTACGATGGTTGGAATATGGATCAACAATAGGATTTTCTCATCTCGAACCCTAGCTCTCTTTTCTCCTAACCAAACTCTCCATCCTCTGCATTTGTGCCCACGTATAGGATATGAAGGATTTGCAAAGTCTCTTCACTTGTTTTCTAAGCAATTAGGGGTTCCAGTGACCTCCATTTTGTGTGTTTTGATCTATTTTTCGCAGATATCTTAGAATCTAGCATGATCTTATTTTGGTAGGTAATTATAGCCTATTAATCGGTAAGCTCTTACATTTTTTTTTCTTTTGTTTCGTTTCCTGGTGGGATATCTAAATAGGAATTTATGCTTTCCAAGGTATTGTAGCTCCTAACCTTGACTTGTTTTTTCTATGTTCACCTAATGGAACACCCATATATAGGGGTGATGACACCCTTGTCCATTATGCGCCAGTTTCCAACTCCAAGTTTAACAAGAATCTCTATTGTGGTTGTTATTTGGATTCTACCATTCTGTGCACCTTTATTTTGAAGACTCCTTATACTCTTTTTTACACATTTTCAATTCATTACTAACACTATTTTCATGTGGTAGGTTATTACTTCTACCAAACTAATTCGGCTAGCAAGTATGTAACAAAACGTTGAGTATGGACCAATATTATTTCTACCCAGAGCTTACTCAAGTGCATATGCATTTAATGTTGTTTAATTTTTTGATCCAGGGAAATTGTCAGGGTTTTTCCATGCTTCTTGGCACTGATGGTGTCGCAAAAATCATCTATTCCTTCGTATACGTCTCGATAAGGATTTTCTATTCTTTTGTAGTATTTTTTTTCTGCCCAGAGTTTCTTCTTTGAAATAGAGTACCACATTATATTGTTAAGTATTCATCTTACTTTTCATCACAGGTTTCACCAGGGAGTCGATTTTACTATTCTTTCTAAGTAACCAGTCCCCTGATTAAACTCTTCTTAAATTAATTTGTTGATGATAACATATGTTGTTCCCACCTTTGAAGGAATTAATACTTATGTTGCAAATAGGATGGAATATGTTGTCCTCGATGGAAACCTACTTGATGAAATTTTCCTTGATGGAAACCTACTTGGTGAGTTTCCTTTTGATAAGAAACCTACTTGTTAAAGATGTAAAAATGATGTTACTACAGGTCAGTTCAGTTGTGACAGAGAAAGGAATTCTAGTAAGTGCCAGAAAAAGGAAACAAGAAATATTTCTCAAGGTAAACTCAGGTTTGATGAAGGCAACCCGCGTATGGAGGAAATGTATAAACTAATTTTATGAAGGAAACCCGCGTATACATCCAAAATTAGTATATATGTAGTTTCTATGAAGAGAAGTCACGTATACACACAGGTACGAAGAAGCAAAGTCGCATATGCCTTTTACGCTCTAAAATTATGATACCAAGCAGCATTACCATGGTATTAGCCCATAGTATTGAGTGCTATATCGTCTATTTTATTTCGTCTAAAGAATACCATCAACACTTGTGTGGTTTTGGCTCATGGAATTGATAAAGGCTAATCCTATATAAGGAGAGGAAGATAATAGTGAAAGTGTGGTAATGTGCAACGGTGGTTACTGAATACTTCTCTCTGAAGTATATATTCATGGGATGAACTCTTTTTTATTGGTAGATATGAATCTATGATGCACCCCTGGATACAAGGATGGATCAGGATCTCTAGACCTAAAATGATATAATGATGAGATGTTTGGATCTGTGACCTACTGCATGTTTTATGAAGTGAAGTGAAGAAATCTGGGTAAGACTATAGATCTAAAACATTCTAAAAAATTAATATTTACATATCTATACGCTAGTTCATCTCCGTGAAAGTGCGTATATACGCGGCTTTGTCTTAGGAAAAGCGTGTATGGAAGTGAGGTTTTTCTGAAGCTTGTTGAAGAGGTTATCTATTTAATGATGTTGTCTTTATGTTGTATTTATGTTGTCTGTCAATGAAGTCTTCATATAGATCTAGGTTGTTTGAATATTGTATATGCTGCTAAATTGATTAATGAGTGAGTAAATATTCTTAATGATGACTCACTGGTTAAGGGTTCTACAATATTGGAAAGATATATGACTAAAAGCCTCAGATCTAGTTCTGAGACTGATCATATTCTATGAATTCAGTATTCTCAGATCTATATGTAGGTTGGCATGAAGGAAAGTGTGTATACACAAGGGTTGAGTGAAGTAAAGTAGCATATGTATTTTATGATAATGAATGTTTAGGATTGAGATTTATTCTTCATACTGATTCTGAATTCTGCGTTTATTACTGTGTTCTAGTTACATTGATCTCACTAATATGATTGAAGTCTGGGTTATTGATGACCTTTATGATGAGTTGTGTTGAAGTTGTGGGATCCATTGTGAGAATTGATGAAACATGGTCTGCAATAATTCTGAGGATTGAATCCTTTAGTGTGGAAGTAGAAGCTTCCTCCCAGTAGAAGTTGGTGTTCTGATCAGGGGGTTGAAGCTCCCTTCTAGTAGTGGCTGGTAAACGAGAACAGGGGGTTGGAGCTCCGTTCTAGTAGCATCTAGAGAATGAGAGAAGGTTGCAGCCTTATGTAGGTAGATGCCTACATACTGATATGAGCCTGCATCATTACAATAATTTAATAATTTTTCCATATAATAAATATTTAAGACAGAGACGACAGCAGCGGTGGTTTTCTCCCGAATTTGGTTTCCACCTGAAATCTTGGTGTTCATGTGTGATGATTTATTCTGTTATTACTGCACATATTTACTGCTTAAATATCTATGTATTACTGATAACATGGGTTAAATAATGTTTCTAAGAGATTACCTAACAATAAAGTCATCTTAGTATATGCAAGTTTATGTTAGTGTATCCGCGTATATACACTAGTTGAGTTCATTAAAGTCGTGTATATAAGTTAAGTTAAAAAAATAAAAATTACTGCAAGATATAAATACTAATTCACCACCCACCGCCCCCCCCCACCCCTCTCGGTATTTTTCCCAACAATTTATATCAAATCGGGTCCTTCTGAAGAAGCTTAATCACTAGAAGGAAGATAAGCTAAGATGAGAAAACAAGATGGGACAACATCTATCAGGCCTCCTCTCTTCAACGAAAATAATTTAATCTTCTATAAGACAAGGACAAGATACTATCTTGAGTCTCTTGGATCATATGTATGGGCTATAGTTGAAGGATTTTATCAATATTCAACTTCAATTCCAATAGATGCAGCAGCAAAAAAGAACTATGAAACCAATGCAAAGGCGGTCAATGCATTATTGAGAAGTTTAACTGAATCAGAATTTGTCAAATTCATGTAGTTGAATACAACAAAGGAGATATGGGAAAAAATCATTCTAAGCTATGAAGGTGATGCCAAGGTAAAAAGTGCTAAACTCCAAACTCTCAAAATTCAATATGAAAAACTCAAAATGCATAATGAGTGCCAGTTTCTTTTTACGTCTAGATGATATTGTAAATCGTATGAGAAATATAGGTGAAACCATAACCGACACTACTCTAGTAGAAAAGGTTTTAAGAACTCTAACTCGCACATTCGAGTCAAAAGTGCCTGTTATTGAAGAGAAGCAGGATGTACAAATTGTTACTATTGTTCAACTTCATGGGATTCTGACTGCATGTGAAATGAGGAAAGGAGGTCCATCTGAAGTCAAAGAAGCTATCTTTAGAGCTGCTAAAAAAGGAAAGGAAGTAGAAGAGAAAGAAGGATCAGGGTATGTTTCAGAAGAAGATGAGATAAATTTTGTAAAGAAGCTATCACTTGGCACTAGAAGTTTCAGAGGTAAGCTTCCTTTTAAATGTTTTTCTTGTGGAAGAGTTGTTCATTATGCTGCGAAATTTCCCCATAAAGATAAAAATGAAAAGGGAAAGGAAGTGGCAAAAGTAAATAACAAACATTTTATCAATATAAAAAGCTATTATACTCATGAAGATAGTGATGGTCTGTCAAATAGTGAAGAAGGAGAATCTGATCAAGATATTAGACTGCTCATGGATTTTGAAAAGGTTCTAGTGAGGTTAAAGATACTTTTATGGATGCTTTAGAAGAAAATAATTTTCTTGAAGAAATAAATCAACTCAAAATATGTTTGGAAGAAAATAAAATTTCCATAGATACTCTAAAGAATCAACTTATAGAAAAGGAGAAGCACAATGGGAAATTATAATTTGAAATAGTAAGTATAAGGCAGGCAATTGAGAAAGTGAAAACTTTAAATCTTAGATTTGCTAAAGGATATAAAACCTTATATGAAATTATCAAGGTGCAACGCTCTCTTCTTATAAAGACATGTCTTGGATATATTAGAAAATCCTCTCATTATTCAGCACTAAGCTATTTAAATGCAGCTAAAGCCAACTAGCAACATTTTTTCACTCAGAAAAAGAACAAAAATACCACCAAGGTAAAGCATGACCACTTCAATTCAAGGAAGAACAATGACAAAAATATCAATCAGCACGTAAACAGAAATAGAAGGTTTCATGATCACATAAATTTATTCTTTGATGGAAAATTTTTCTCATGTCATAACTTTTGCCATAAAGTTATATAATGTGTTGCATACAAAACCATCATGACCATAGAATATAGAAAGCAAAGAAATGAGACTGGAGTAAAGAATAATAATTACAACAATGTTTCTCCTCTTCAAGGAAAAATGAATGTTCTTATTGCAATAAATTTGGACATGAAGAATCTAAATGCACGACCAAAGTTCAGCCAAAAAAACATATAACCACAAACTCCACGGTATGGATAAAGAAGGACTCACAAGTTGAAAGTTATGGCATAGCTTCATTTGTAGAAGGAGAAGAAAATGAATGGTATATTGATAGTGGATGCTCAAAACATATGACAGGTGATAAAAATAAACTTCTTTCATATAATGCATTAGAGAAAGAAAAGAATTTTATTTTGGAAATGACTCTCCAGCTACCATTAAGGGTAAAGGTTCTGTGTTTCTAAAAGAAAAGGTTAAAGCTAACAATGTTATGTATGTGGACGGGTTAAAGAATAACTTGTTGAGTGTAAGCCAAATGTGTGATCAAGGAAATGAAGTTGTCTTTAGTTCAAAAGAATGTGTAGTACATGAACTTGACATGGGAAAAACAGTAATAAAAGGAACTAGAACACCAAGAAATTTGTACATATTGAAAGGTGGCCAAGAGCAATGCTACTTAGGTAAATCTGCAGAAAATTGGTTATGGCACAAAACACTGGGAAATTTGAGCTTCTCTCAAATAATAAAATCTAGCAGACTCAAAGTTGTTCATGATCTTCCCAGCTTCACTCTGCCTGAAAGTACCATATGAAAATCAAGTCAATTTGGTAAGCAAACCATGGTGTAATTCAATGCCAAAGAAGGATCAGAAAGTAAGCCTCTTGAACTTATACATACTAATCTATGTGGTCTTGTAAGGAAAAATTCACCTCGTGGAGAATAATACTATATTTTATATATTGATGACTTCTCTAGAATGTGTTGGATTGGTTTACTAAAACATAAAGATGAAGAATTTGAAAAATTTAAGATCTTAAAAGCTTTGGTTGAAAATGAATTAGATCTAAAAATCAAATGTCTTATATTTCACCGAGGAGGAGAATATATATACGATGAATTATTTGACTTATGTGAACATCATGGCATAAAAAGACAATTTTCTATAGCTGGAACCCCACAACCAAATGGAATGGCAGAAAGAATGAATATAATAGTTCAAAAGATGGCTCGTGCTATGCTTGATGAATCTGGAACATCTTATACCTTTTGGGGAGAAGCAACAAATATTGTAGTAAATATTCTTAACAAGCTCATGTTTGTGTGAATAGTGATAAAACTCCTTATGAGCTCTCGTATGGTAATCTTCCCACTGTAAATAATTTTAGATTTTTTGGAAGAAAATTTTTTATTAAGAAAAATGATGAATAACTTGGTAAGTTTGAGCCTAGAGTAGATGAAGGAATATTTCTTGGTTACTCTTCTAGAATTAAACCATATAAATGTGACAATAAAAGAGTTCGAAATATTTTTGAATGTATTGATGTTGTATTTTATGAGTCTCTCACAGCTCCTAAAAGGGAAATAACTACAACAAATGAAGATGTATATTTTCCCTCATCAAATACCAACAATATAGAAGGAGAACCCAATGAAGCACCATAAGAAGATATATCTGAAAAGGCTCCATCCAAGTATGTTCAAAAGAATAATCCGAAATCTCAAATTTTGGGAGAAAAGGGATTAGGTGTACAAACAAGAATAACTCTTGTAGGGTTCCCTAGCAATCTGGAATTCTTATCCACTATTGAACCATAGTATTTTAATCAAGCTAGTAAAGATGAATGTTGGATTCAAGCCATGAATGAAGAACTTGATCAGATTGAAAAGAATCATACTTGGGAATTGGTTCCAATACCTCATGATAAAAATGTTATTGGAACAAAATGGATATTCAAAAACAAGTTAAATGAAAATGGAGATGTTATTAGAAACAAAGCTAGATTTGTTTGTAAAGCGTATGCTCAACAAGAAGGTATAGAATTTGAAGAAACATTTTCTCCTGTCGCCAGACTTGAAGCCATAATAAATTTTCTTGCCTTTTCAAGTTTTAAACAATTCAAATTCTATCAAATGGATGTAAAATCTTCTTTCCTCAATGGTGATTTGGAAGAAGAAGTTTATATAGAACAAAATGAAGGATTCATTTTGGGAAATGATGAAAAACTTGTTTGCAAACTTAAAAAGGATTTATATGGTCTCAAACAAGCTCCTCGAGCATGTTTCTATCGTCTTGAAAAATATCTTCAACAACAAGGTTTCACAAAAGGATCTGTTGATAGTAACTTATACACAAAAGTTGAGAATGATAAATTATTGATTATTGTTGTGTATGTTGATGACATCATTTTTGGAAGCAATGAAAAATCCATGGGTCAGAAATTTCCTTATGTTATGTAACAATAATTTCATATGTCATTACTTAGGAAACTAACGTATTTTTTTGGCTTACAAGTGCAACAAGAAAAAGATGGCATATTTCTATCACAAGAAAATATCTCAAGAAAATTCTAAAGAAGTATGGGATGGAAGACTGCAAGCTTGTGAGTACTCCAGTGGTAACTAGATGTAACCTCAGTTCTCATGATGATTCTCCCATGGTCAATCAACCAAAGTATAGATCCATGATTGGAAGTCTACTTTATCTAACCGGGACAAGACCAAACATTATGCATGTTGTTGGGATTGTTGGACAATTCCAAGCTAACCAAAAAGAGTCTTATCTTCAAGCTATAAAAATAATATTCAAATATCTACAAGGGACTCAAGACTTTGGTTTATGGTATTCAAAGAATGTTGACCTCACTCTTCATTCTTACACAGATGCGGATTGGGCTGGAAATGTTGATAATCAAAAAATCACTAGTGGTGGTGCATTCTATATGGGGCCCTGATTATTATCTTGGTGCAACAAGAAACAAATTTCTATTGCCTTATCTATAGATGAAGCACAATATGTGGCTACTGCATCATGTTTCACACAACTTCTTTTAATGATGTAGACATTAAAATATATTCAAATCAAATGTTCACCTCCCATCTCCATTCTATGTGATAATACAAGTGCCATTAGTTTCTTGAAAAATCATGTTATGCACTCCAAGACCAAGCACAATCCTATAAAGTATCACTTCCTACATGAGAAAGTGCTTGAACAAAAGGTTAAATTGGAGTATGTTCCCTCCAAATAATAAGTTGCAGCTATATTTACTAAACCTCTTCCCATGGAAGCATTCGAATATCTCAGACAGAAGGTGGGAGTTGTCTGTGCCTCTCTTACCAAATTTGCTTAATTTCATAATATTATTTTTGGTACATTGGTTTCATAAAGGAGAATCGCGTATATACATGATTTTCTATGCATAAAACCATGTATGGTTTTTGCTGACAGAAATTCTTTGGGTCAGCTTTCAGAACAGTCTGTGGTACTGTTGGGTAATCTTTGTTATTGTTCCAGTATTCATCTTACTGTACCTTTCTTTGATATTTATCTCCTTGATGAAGATGCTTTGATGAAATGGCTGTTGAAGATGTTCAGGATGCACAAGCTTAGGGGGAGCACTTGCTTTATTGAAAAGGATGCATTGTTGGCATTCTGATTGGTTTCTGATTTAATATCTCTCTTTTGAGATCTTTTGGTCTTGGATAAAAAAAGTCGTATTTGTAATTTGATGAAAAGGTCATGTTTAGACCTATGATGTAAAATTATTATATTCAGCCATGTAATGACTTGAGTCAAAATTTGTTAACCCACTTTGTTGGGAAGTTGAGTCAAATATGTAATTCCACTTGGTTGGATCATTGATGTAAGTATGAGTCCTTGGTGATAGGACAGGTCATAATCGGTTGAGTTATAGAGTGATGTACTTCATTGAAAAATATGTCTGAATATTCATCATAAACTCAGGGGGATTATGGTAAATTGAGTGCACATCATATCTACAGAGCTCTTTCTATAAGGAAATAGAAACCTTGTTTTAGTATTGATCCACCCTTTTCCCTTGAGGTCAAAGGGGAAGATTATTTTTGGGTTTGAATTATGGTTATGATTAATGTATCTATTTGTTGTAATCAAACACCATCATGGTTGCCATCAAGTCCAAAGGGGGATATTTTTGGAAATATGATGAAATATGTTGTCCTTGATGGCAACCTACTTGATGAAATTGTCCTTGATGGAAACCTACTTGATGAGTTTCATTTTGATAAGCAACCTACTTGTTAAAGATGTAAAAATAATGTTTCTACAGGTCAGTTCAGCTATGACAGAGAAATAAATTCCAATAAGTGCCAAAAAAATGAAACAGGAAATATTTCTCAATGTATATGTAGGTTTGATGAAGGCAACTTGCGTATGGAGACAATGTATATGCTACTTTTATGAAGGGAACTCGCGTATACTTCCAGAATTAGTATATACGCAGCTTATATGAAGAGAAGTCGCGTATACACATGGGTTGAAGAAGCAAAGTCGTGTATGCCTTTTGCGCTCTAAAATTATGATACCAAGGGGCATTACCATGGTATTAGCCCACAACATTGAGCGCTATGTCATTTATTTGATTTAGTCCAAAGAATACCATCGACACTTGTGTGGTTTTGGCTCTTGGTATTGATAAAGGATAATCCTATGTAAGGAGAGGAAGATCATAGCGAAAGTGTGGGAATGTGTAATGGTGGTTACTGAATACTTCTCTCTAAAGTATATATGCATGGGATGAACTGTGTTTTATTGGTAGATCTAAATCTATGATGCACCCTTACATACAATGATGGATCAGGATCTTTAGACCTGAAATGACTATGTACTTGCATGATCTAATGATGATATGTTTTGATTTATGACCTGCTGCATGTTTACTGAAGTGAAGTGAAGAAATATGAGTAAGACTATAGATCTGAAACATTCTGTAAAATTAATATTTACAAAGCTATACGCTAGTTCGTCTCCGTGAAAGCGCTTATAGAATTGAGGGTTTTCTGAATCTTGCTGAAGAGGTTATCTGTTTAATGTTGTTGTATTTTTGTTGTATTTCTACTATCTATCAATGAAGTATTCATATAGATCTAGGTTGTTTGAATACTTTATATGCTGCTAAATTGATCAATAAGTGAGTAAATATGCTTAATGATGACTCACTGGTTAAGGGTTCTGCAATATAGGAAAAATATCTGACTCAAAGCCTCCGATATAGTTCTGAGACTGATCATATTTTGTGAATTCAGTATTCTCATATCTATATGCAGGTTGGTGTGAAGGAAAGCATGAATACATGTGGCTTCAGTGAAGTAAATTAGCAGATGTATTTTATGATAATGAATGTCCATGGCTGAGATTGATTCTGCATACTGATTCTGAAGTTTGGGTTTATTACTGTGTTTTGGTTACAATGATCTCACTATTCTAATTGAAGTTTGGGTTATTGATGATCTTTATGATGAGTTGTGTTGAAGCTGTGGGATCCAATGTGAAAATTGATGAAACATGGTCTGCAGTAATTCTGAGGGTTGAAGGCTTCAATGTGGAAGTAGAAGTTAGTGTTTTTATCAGGGGGTTCAAGCTCCCTTCCAGTAGTGGCTGGTAAACGAGATCAGGGGTTTGGAGCTCCCTTCCAATAGCATCTAGAGAATGAGAGAAGGTTACAGCCTTCTGCAGGTAGATGCCTACGTACTGATATGAGTCTGCATCAATAAAATAATGTAAACAGTTTTCCATATAATAAATATTGAAGACAGAGACGACAGCAGTGGTGGTTTTCTCCCAAATTGGGTTTCCACTTGAAATCTTGATGTTCATGTGTGATGCTTTTGTGTCATGATTTATTCTGTTATGACTACACATATTTACTGCTTAACTATCTGATGCTTGGTTAAAGGATGCTTCTGAAAGATTACCTAACAATAAAGTCATCTCAGTATATGCAAGTTTCTGTTAGATTACCTAACAATAAAGTCATCAATATTATTTAGTACCCTATCATCAATTATATTTTAAATTAGTCCTCTAATTTCCATTTTAACCTATAATCTCTACTATTCAGTTTTTTATCTAAAATCACTACTTCTATTAGGGCATTTTGTTATGAAGGATTAAAATCCTGACCAAATTTCTTGAAGGTTACCATCTCATATTTAGTCTCTAACACCACTATACATTGTATATCACACCCTCACATAACTACGGTGTATACAGTCGATAGGAACGCAATTAAAATTTTAGAGTGAAATTTCAGATTTATTAACTCTTGATGTGCCCAATAAAAATGAATAATTTTTTTATAATTAACATAATATAAAATAAATCATTTATAACAATATATACTGTTATATTTAAGTATCAAATCCCTCCTAGCTTATTAAAACCACTATTATTTCTTCCAATCAACATAAATCATTCATAAATTCACACAACAACAAATGTAGAAAATAAAGATATTCAGAAGATCAATTTTCCGCCAGTCCCTATCCAAAAATAACACTTCATTATAATTATTTTCTTAAATATAAAATTAATTTAGTCAATAGGAAATATAAATACTTTAGATAAAAATACAAATAATCATCATAACATACTTTTCTAAATTTTTCCTTTTCCATATAATCAAATAATAAAAATACTAGTGCAATTTGTAGACAACATCAGAGGAAACCATTGTTCGAATTTCTTACTTATAGTGTTTAGGAACCCTGCCATATTAATTCAACATAAAACCTTAATTACTTTGATATCAAACATTAACACGTAAAAAATTGAATAAAATTAAGATCAAAGTACCTGGAAATTCAAACCTACTCTCCACCCAACCTAAAATTATACTTCCAGTTCACCCCCAAGATGAGAACTATTGCCAAAAAATCAGTGTATCGCCATTGATAATTTCCTCAATTATTTAATACTTTCTTTCATGATAAATTTTCCTTTTAGCCGCATCCCTCTTTTTTGGACATTCTTATCCACTTGTTTGTTCTTTTCCATAAAAGCTTGGTTTTCTCTCCCATGGTGTTTTTAGGAATTTATAAGATTAGTATTTTTCCCTAGCTAAGAAACTTAATGGATCTTCCTCTCCTATCCGTTAAGCTTATTTAGAATATTGTGTTTTATTTTTCCAAGATTAGCTAAGCAACTTAATGGGTCTTTCTCTCCTATCCATTAAGCTTATCTAGAATTTTATCTAAAATTATTATAATTAAATAATTATCCAATCTCATTTACCTATGAGAATATATATGGCAATATTATCATTTCTAGGTGTCTATTTTCCAAACAAATAGATTCCACTTATCATTTATTATGGAATATTCATTTACATAATATTTTTTATGGATGTTTCCACCATGCCACCCAATGACATTTAATTTTACCCAAATGGTATTCTAACAATGGAGGGATATTACATGTTCCTCCACTTTTATGAACGTTGTCCATTTTATTTTTCCTGAAACATTGTTGACTAATCCCTCCTCTTTACATTACCTTGTTTTTGTGTAGCTTATTCGGGGATAATTGTTCTCATTGCAGTTTCTTATGTGCAACAATTTTATTTCAGATTCATATCTTCTTATGGTTTGGAATACTCTAAGCTCTACCGTAA
Organism: Pinus albicaulis; assembly: GCA_034641835.2. Taxonomy (NCBI): domain Eukaryota; kingdom Viridiplantae; phylum Streptophyta; class Pinopsida; order Pinales; family Pinaceae; genus Pinus; species Pinus albicaulis. Next base: position 1,154,466,495 of record CM076579.1, on the reverse strand, counting down.
AGCATTGACTTTACGTGTGGAATTTTCTAATCAATTAGATGGAATTAATCATGTTTCTACTTCTTGAGTAACATTATATGAAAACATTACGAAAAGACAATTTTAAACCCAAAACTTTAATATCTTCTTAAGTCCGAGAAACCACACCTTTTCGTTTTCCATATTTAGGGTCGTCAATGTTCCATTTTTCTTGATGTGATCACTCACTCGGATGGACATCAATTCTCGCATGTGTTTCACTTTCCAGCATATTCATCTATGTGTTGAATCTAGGCTTTGTAATTTCCATCTGCAATCAACATACTTCCTCAAGTATCTAGTAAGATCAATTTTGATAAATCTGACGACCCGATTTTTTAACATAAATATCATTTATTTATAAACTTCAATGTCAAAATTTTACATCACTTTCATAAATAAAACATTGTTCAAGAAATGTTTTGTATCATAATATGAATATAGTACTAGTAGTGTGTCTACTACATTCATTTTTCGCAATTTCTCTTGTTCATCTTAATATAATGTACTTCCCAACATGTTACAATTTCCATCCTTTGAATTTATCTTTATTCAATTCCGACCTTTGTGAGAGCTAATATAATTAGTAATCCTTTTTTTGTTACTGTTATATCCACTACACATAGGTATCTTACCTATTTAGGTGTAGATTATTCTATTCATGATTTAACACTTGTTGGATGTTGTCCCAATTGGTTTAACCATTTTTATAGTTTAGCTACTAATTTTTTGGTAGCGAATTTATTCTTGAGCACCCTTCAAAATATTATTATAGTGGCTCCAACATTGAAACTAAATTTATAAGAATTATTTTTTTCTCTTAACATCCCCAAACAAGGGAATCACCCATTCGACTATTGGCTTTCCTATAGGGAGTCCCATTTCCTTTCCAAAATATTATCATTCATTTACAACTATTTCACTCCAAACATCTTTGGTAGTTAAATTATTAGGTTTTGATGCTTTAGGAAAATGACTTCTCTATGTTTGTTGTTTGCTAACAGTTCGAAACCCTTATTTGAATTCAATCATGCAACCATTCCATAAGAGTTATTATTAATTTCTTGATTTTATTTTGGGAGATATTCGATTTCATAAATATACCTATTCTCGAGTAGGTACTCTTTTTCTAACGTAAAATTCATAGTACATACTGGACCGTTTATATCAACTCTTTTTATAATGTGATCCATTATTTATCCAAATCATGTTATTATATGTATTTTAGTATAAAATAATTTTCTGAAAGTAGACCTGATCTAAATAAATACCAGTGTTTGGTGACATACTTCCATATCCTTCCACTACTACCCTAGATACTTATGATTATCTTGATATACATTGTCTTCATGGTTAACTATAAAAATTATTTTCCTTGGGGACATTCATGGGTATATGCCTCAACATACAATACGTTAATAGAATTATTTTCTTTACTTCCAACCTTGTCATTCTACTTTACATTCATTTTTATTTATCAACAAATGTAAGCTTGGAGATTGGGTATACTCTTTTACTTATTTAAGTAGGATACTTCGGCCATTACTTGACTACTTTCCTAGTTTATCCCAATACTCTCCTTGAAACGGGAATAACTCAATTGGTGAGAGTGTGTTGCAGTTGACCACAAGGTCCGTGGTTCAAGCCCCAATTTCCCCTAATGGGTTGTGAATTTTACCACTTTTGAATCATTTTTGGGTCATAATATTCTCATTTTTTAAGTTTGTACTGAATTTCCCACAGTAATTTCCACTTCCATCAAATTTTTATAACATTTTTCTTCAAATCCATTCCCAATATAAGGTTTTTCATGATTGGTTTGTTTACTCATGTATTTACTTCAATATCAAGCTGTTGATTCCTGCATTAATTCTATACCATTTTCCCATAGCTTGATAGTTGTGTAGTTTCGTGAGCACTAAAATTTCCAATTTTTCATAGAAATCCCATTTTTCTCTAGTATTTAACCCATATCTACCAAATCTTCCACATATTGTTTCATCCATCTCATTATAAGTTTTCTTATAATAATTTAATTTCCATTGCTAGGATATTATATTTACAGAAAATAATCATGTAGTAGCCCAAATTTTAAATCTCAACCTTTGTTTAGAATCTAGTGTTTTTGTATTATTATTTTTTTTTTGTGGAGGGGGGGGGGGGCAACAATTTATTTTCTTTCCTCACTATATTTAATGATAAATTTTTCCAAGAGTATTTTTACTATATCTTATAGTGCAATTTGAAAACATGTTTCTTAAATTTATAAAAAAAAAATTGCAATGTACGCTAAAATTTAGCTTAGATGAAACTTTTTCTGGGTACTTAGTTATGCATCTAATGTTGGCTTCCATCTGTCATCATACTTTCTATATCTTATTTGTCAGTGTATTATATACCATAAAATCATACATTCCTTTTATAGATTTACCTCTTACTGATGATCTGAGTTCGCCAGCTACCAGATTTACTAATGATCTTTGACTTCTGTGATGATGTTAGAATTGTATTTCAAAAGAGCATAAAATAACACATATGCATGCTTAAGTAAGAGGAAACAAGAAAACCATCAGAAATATAAGAACACAATACGATGATAAAGGAGTTCACCTAGTGTGGGCTACGTCTTTGGCCCCGATGTCAAAATGGTGTAGGCCACTTTATATAGTACTCGAAATGGGGAAATGTACATGTATGATGTTCTTTGTCATATAAGGATGTTCCCTCAACTTGAGTGGCTTGTCTCTCCATGAAACGTTACACTACAGGAACTCTCACTCACAATGGACCTCCTATCAGCATGACATAATCTCACATGAAGAAAACAAAGATCCCGCAACATGCATCAAGCAAGGATCTAGAAATCATAATACATCTCATAGAAAAAAGAGGCATGTGATCAAACTGCATATACCTCAACCCATAAAGTTGGCTGAAGAAATGGATGATCAGCTGCTGAATCTGGCTACATTATTAGATTCGTGGTGTCGAGGGGCATATAATTTATTGTCCACACTTGAGAATCAGACATCGTCACTCCAATCTAGAAAATGGTCGAAAATGAGAAGCTATGTTGTTGAAACGGACATTGTCATCTGATTCCTGTCACCGAAATGTGTAAAATTGACATAAATTTTGTTGAAAATGGACTCCTACAACTTTGGGGCCTCAAGGAATCTTTTTGATGCCCTCAAGATTCCTTGGGGCATGGTTCCATCATCTCCATGGATTTTGGTTCTGCCTGCAAAAAAAATTAATATTCCTCGAACTCCGAACTGGTAAATTCCACTGGTCCTCCTAGGCACACTACAGAAATTGGGTTTATATTGGTGGTGGGTGGCGAACTTTACAAAGCCACCGCCATTGGCATAATGGTTAGGGAAGAGTAATGGAGGCGGAGAGGTCAGGGGATCAAATCCTGCCTCTCCACATTTTCGTGTACGGCTACATATATCTGTTTGAAATAAATTTTTGGCGTTAGTTTGAATTGAATCCACCATTGAGTGGTTGTGAAACCGCTCGGTGGGGGCCGGCCACGCGGGCCAGGTGGGTTCGATCCCCATCGCTCTCGGCGTACATGGTGGCGATGGAGTTTTTTTTTAACACCGGTGGGCTACCAGGGTGGCGGGTCGTCCAGGGTTGGCCTGCCCCCAATATATATATATATATATATATATATATATATATATATATATATATATATATATATATATATATATATATATATATATATATATATATATATATATATATATATATATATATATATATATATATATATATATCTATACTTACATCATATCTATACATACACATACACATATACATACATACACACACACACACACACACACACACACACACACACACACACACACACACACATATATATATATATATATATATATATATATTTGGTGCGTCGTTGGTGGGTTTCGAAAGGGGTGGCGTGGCTAAAAGCCCGCCCCCCAATGACATTTTTAACAAAGAAATGTGGATTCAACATGGGTGGCAGGGATCATGGCCCACCACCCTCATTTAAATATTTTTTTTTTGTCTTTAACGAAAATAAGGGTTATTTGGCAATTAAACGAGGCCACAATTTCACCCATTTTTGGGAGCTAAGCTCCTTGCTAGTTGATGATGAGTTTGTGGGACACTTAAACATGGCTCGCTGCCCAACTTTGACCAAAATTTTTACTTGATCTAACTCCTCCATATGTGCTCTGATTGGATATCCGTTCACACCATTGGAATTTGGACAACAAGCACTTCAATCTGAACTTATTTTGAGAGAAGTCTGATCAATTTTAATTTTGACCATTTCTGAGTCCTCTTAGTCTCCTGAGGGTGTGTGTAGTCACCTGGATAAATCCTCCCCACTGAGGATATTTTGCTCAACAAAAACCATCAACATAATCTGCAGCTTATTTGTACCTTATCTGCACCACAAGCGTCTTGAAAGGCCACCCTTCATTCTCCTTCTCCTTTATCCATCGAAGCCATAAGTAATGAACCGACACCTGCATCCTCTACAAGATTGTAGTACATTCCTTTTCAAATTACATGGTTAACTAACTGAACAATCTATGGCCCAAGCATCCCATACTTTCCATGCGTTTATAACACATACTTGGTGGTCAAGCTTACATTAAAATGGAATCAATAACCCAGTTATCAATATAAGGCCAAAATATCATTGTTGCTTAACAAGTGATGGAAAACACATAATCACTTTTACATTTCAACATGCAACACATGATTTACAAAATAATGCCAAAACAAGCTAACACTTTTAGAAAAACCATCTCTCACTTGTCAAAGTGAATGGGTAATCTCTATGTGGCTCATTTTCTTGTCGAGCAACTATTTCAATTGATTCATGTACATACACTTTTTCCTTGAGACGCTGATCTATATGGAGCCTACAACACGTGGCTCTCTGATGGCCACTTATGTCACAATGACTACAATGAGTCTTCTTCCTCCAAACCTGCTTTTCCTTCTTCTTTTATTGTGGTAGAGAAGGCCTTTCATGCCTCATCCTCTTTTGTGTTGCCATTCTTTTCCAACACTTAGCAAATACATGGTTACGTAATCCACAAAAACTACATGTTTTATGATGCCATGGTCTATGTTCATTATTAATGACATGTTTGCAATAAAAATGAACATTAGAATATTGAGACTTGTTATACCTTTCTTTTTGGTCTCTAGTGCAGTCATGGTGACAAGAGCTTGCCTCAGCTCTTTCCCTGTAATGTGTGTTGTCATAAGATGATGGTGAAGTGTTCCCATCATTCTCTTTCCAGAATGGTTTCAACCATGCATTGGAAGCTTCTGACACCTTCAAGCATTTTCCTTCAGTGTATCCCAAACTTGCTAATTAATTTCTTTGCACAACCTCCAATGGGTGAGTTATGCCTTGGCCATTAACACCAAGTCCTCCTTTATATCCCATCTTGGTGAGGAGTGTCATGCCAGTTCCTGTAATGGTTATCTCCACATTTCCAACAGAAATGATAGCATGTGAAGATGAAATTGAAGATATATAAACATTTTTTACCTCAATCATCGATTTAGAAATAGATGATGAAGGCTTCTTCAAGCCTTTGTTGCGCTTAACCTCCTCCAAGGCCTCTTCCATTGCTCGTAGCTAAAGCTGTAGTCTCTTCTTATCCTCTTTCTCTTCTTGTAGGAGCCTCCTTAATTCAGCATTCTCTTCCCAAAGACTCTTGTTGAACTCCTCATTCGAATGATGAGAAGAGGATGAAGGTGATGAAGAATATGCATAAGCATTGGAAAATGTGGATGAAGCATTGTTCTCTAATTTTTCTTTCGCCTCTTCCTCTATTCTCTTCTCAGAAGTGCCATAAATTATGTCCAAAATTTTGGATATCCTCGACATGGTCTGGTACATGTCTTTTTTGTCCTCCAATGTTGTACGTTCAATCATTGTTCATGCTCACAATTCACATCAACGAGAAGCCCGCTCTGATACCACTTGATCCGGGTCCGTCCACTACCGGATTTAACCATGATCTTTTACTTTTATGATGATGTTAGAATTTCATTTTAAAATAGCATAAAAGAACGCATATGCATGCTTAAGAAAGAGGAAAGAAGATAACCATCAGCAACATAAGAACACGAGACGTTGATAACAAAGTTCACCCAGTGTGGGCTACGTCTCCAGCCTCGGTATCAAAATGGGGTAGGATGCTTCATATAGTGATGGAAATGTGGAAATGTACATGGATGATGTTCTCTATCATACAAGGATGTGCCATCAACATGAGTAGCTTGTGTTTCCATGAGACGTTCCGCTACACGCACTCTCACTCACAATGGACATCCTATCAACATGACATAATCTCACATGAAGAAAAACAAAGATCCTGCAACATACATCAATTAAGGAACTATAAATCATAATACAACTCACAACAAAAAGAGGCACATGATCAATCTGCATATACCTCAACCCCTGAAGCTGGCTGAAGAAGAATATGCTCAACTTTTGAATCTGCATGGACTGTCGAATTTGTGGCATCGAGGGGTATAGAATTGACTATACACACTTGATAATCAGACTTCATCACTCCAATCATGAAAATGGCCAAAAAATGGGAAGATTTTCTACTGAAATAGACATCGTCATTGGATTCATGTCGTCGAGAGGTGTAAACTCAATCTAACGTTTGTTGAAAATGAACTCCTGTAACTTCGGGGCCTCAAGGAATTTTTTTTATCCTCAAGATTCCTTGGGGCATGGTTCCATCATCTCCACGGATCATGGTTCTTCCTGCAAAAAAATTGAATATTCCTTGAACTTCACACTGGTGAATTCTGTTGGTACTCCTCCTAGGCGCACTGTAGAAATTAGGTTTATATTGGTGGTGGGTCACAGACTTTACCAAGCTGCCACCGTTAGTATAATTCTTAGGGTGGAGTATGTTAGTTCCCAAATCCACCTCAGGCTGAAATAATGCAGAAGAAGGACAACACCAAACCACGCTCAGCCTCGTAGCTAGCCCTACGAGGACAGGAGAGGGCTCTCTCCGAGTCAATCTCAGTAAAAGATATTCGATGGGCTTGAGATGACTTGAAATGAATACTAATTTTAGGCTAGGTATGTAAGTGCAATGATTTGATTTGATTTTTGAGAATTTTTTTGGAAAAAATGGGAAAGGCAAATTTGGGTCCGGGGATGAAGGCCAGTTCTTGCAGAGTTCAAGTTGGGGCGAGGAAAGAAATGGTTTCGATGCCTTATATTGAGTGAGTGGATGGATCAGACTGCTGAGGAGCTGAAGAGGGAAATAGAGTGCAAGGATCCTCTTCAAACTGACGAAAACATGTAAAACTAAACAGAAGTTTAAGGCAGAGCACCAGCAAACTAATGAATTCTACCTCAATTACTCATTTGTTTAATTCAGAAGAAAATAGAAGGGAAATGGCATACATATAACATTAATGAAACTTAAAATAAAATGGAGAAAAACATCATAAAAACTCAGAATCCACAAGGATCCCAACAAGTGCTACAAAACTCTGGTCTTTCCTTTGCCAAAAATCTGAAATGAATGTACAATGAGGTGCCAAACTATTCCCAAGTATCCAACCCTGAAGATGTCTCAGAAAATACAATATATAGACCATCCTAACCCCTTCCCATGCCTCTATGGGTCGAGCTCATCCTTCTATGGGCTGTTTCAACCAATTCTAAACATGGAACTAAAATCTAGGCAGCCAAACAACTTGCCTCTATATGCTAGGAAACTAATCCATTCACTTAATTTTCACTTTTTAGTGAATGAATCCTCTAGAATGAGTAAAAACATGCCAATTTTACATCATAGCCACAAATTTAAATCAAGATAGATCAATAATTACATGAAAAAGTAAAACTAGTCAAAACTGCGCGAATTTCTGAGCTGAAGAGTGAAAGTGAGGCAAAATTTCTCTATGCGCTGCGCTCAAATTCTCTATGTGTCGCACCACTTTGGAGGTGATTTTGAGGCACTTCCCGAAGTCCAAATTGAGCTCATGATATCTCGTTGGAAAGCCCGGCATGTCTTCTATCCAACCCAAGTGGAATTTTTCAATTTTGATGTAATTTTCCCCTCAAAAAATGCAATCTCCCAAGATTGATTCCTGCTGGTGCAAAAAGTGGCAAAAAGGCCATTTTTGGAGTGTTTTTGGCCCTTTAGGCAGCCCAAAATTTGATGAAATGCTTTCGAAATTCTTGAAAATACATAATATATCATGAAAAAACCAAAAATGTAAAGTTTTACTGCAAAAGATTTTCCCATAATAAGCGCGCGTCGGGTGGCGCGACGCGTCGGGCGGAAAAACTTGTTTTGTGACCAAAAATTTCAAAAATGACAAAAACTTCTCCAAATTTGCTGAAATTTGGAGTGGAGGTCTCCCATCATGTCTCATGCTCAGCCAAGGAAGCTTCGGCCAAGATTCAGAGTGGATCTGGCCTTTTCCAATGTTTCAGTGCTCTCCTTAACCTCGCTTTGCCAATATATGTGCGGGCTCGATAGTGGTTCCTCATGTGCCTGAGCATGTCTTTGTCCCTATTTTATTTCGCCAGTAGTTTCTCAAGATGAATTTTGACCCGCTGAGCTCTATGCAATTTCTCGGTCAATGTCTCTATCTTGGCTTTCTGCTCCTGGATGATTTCTTTCAGTTTTGAGCTAGGAGAGCTCAAATCAACATCAATGAGTGTAAAATCAGTGTCTTGGCCTCCTGAAGGGACCTCACCCTGCATAGGCTTCTTGCCTCTGTCCTGTACCTGTGCTGATGTCGAAGACGAGACCCCTTCCACGCCATGTGGAGATAGTACTCACGCTGCTGATGAAAGCAACGAGACCCCTTCCACCCCGGGTGGAGATAGTACTTGTCGCGCTGCTGCAAATAAGGCTCTGGCACCTCTCTGATATGTAACACATGCTGGCATAATGATAGGCTCAGTCTCGGGAACCTCAAACTGATGTGAAGGCTCACCCTCATTATGAACAATCTCTGGAGGAGGCTGAAAAGCTATGAAACGATCGCGGGAAATAAACTCCTCCCATGCAATGCCCTGCTGTGCAAGTTGATGTTCCACCATGATTTTGATGAGCACGTAACGGTAAATTTTGTTATGTTGCTGCTCTCGAGACTTCTTCTGCATAATGACCATCATCCGCTCTATGTTACGGCACATGAAAAATGGAATGCTCATCATCCGAACCCTCGTGAAATGCATCAACAACCGGATGTGGTATGCATAGAGGCGCGAGAATCTACCCTCGCAACTGAATTACCTGATAATAAGTCTCATCAATGGTGCATACTCCTCCTTCAGAGACCAGAACGGGAATACCCTGCTAAGCTGCCTCAAATACCCAGGTCTGATGTATGGCTCGTAATAGGATTTATCCAGCTGTTGTCTCTTGTTCCACTCCTCTCCTATATTCGATATCCCAGTGGCCTGAGAAATGGTCTCTGGTGTTAAGGTGAAGTCTATTCCAGCAAGGTTTACATGACCATTACGCAAATGTAGGACAAAAAGGCGAGCTAACTCATGATGATGCTGAATCTGAGCGATCATCTCACAATAGTGGAAACATGACAGACGCTGAAAACAATCCATTGCAAGCGGGCAGGCCTACAATTGAGTCGAGGAAGTGGGCTCTTCTTTGACATGCCTGCCACTTTTATGAGACCTCCTCGGTACATTTAGCTCTGTGATTGAGTCACTGCCATGCTCATATCCCTGCTCATATGATGAATTTGTCTATGACATGGTGCTGAAAAGAAGGTGTTTGACAAGTATATGCTAATATATGTGTGGTGAAAACAAGAGTTAGGTGTATGTTTCAATGCCAAATGTGCTAAATATGAAATAGGGGAGTGTGAGGAAATATCACAAGGAATACAATAGACTGCCAAGTGAATTTGGAGTGGCAGGACGGTCACTTATTGCTTGAGGGGATTCGGAATTTGGGGATTTTATAAGTGATATGGGAGTGGGAGATAGTGATCGGGGTAGTTTTTAGGAATAAGAGTAAATGAAATGGCAAAATATAAGTGAAATCAAGGATACAGAGGCAGTCCTTGAATGTTGTGGAAATTAGGATTTTGTCAATAGAGGGAAGTGATAGCAGGTGATAGGGTTTGTGGATTTAGAATATGGGAAAAAAAAGGTATAAGGGATATGGGACATGAACGAAAAGGGAAAGACTGTGATAACAGTGTAACAGTAATGGGAATGGAAAAAGGGTGGCAAATGACAAGAGTTTCAGCATCAAAACTCAATTTCAAACTTCACTCAAAAGCCCTAGGAGCAGATTTTGGTATAAATGTAGGGTTGTATTTTCACCAATTAAACTCTTGATATTTGGCCTCTAAACACACCAAACACGACTTTCAAACCAATATACAGGAGTTTCCACTTACTTGGAGCAGGAAAAATTGTTTGATTTTGAAAAATTGAGAAGCAATTGATGAATTTCGGGCTTTGGGCTCTGTGCACCGCGCGCACACCCAGTGCGTCGCGCCCGTGCAATTTAACACTATCAATTTCGGCCCAATACGCCACGTAGTGTGGATGCGTCGCGCCCTATTCCAATGCGCCGTGTTCAATTCCAAGACACAGTCACGGCTTAAAACACTATTTTGTCCTTCCACAACTGAACTTCGACCTTCAATGAATCTCTTGGATGCAAATGGATATTCAAATGATGAAAATATCTTATATAGTGGTGGATTTAGTTTTTGTTTCACAAAGACCCACTTTTATGATGTTTCAAAATTGGCATTTCTTCACCTTTAATACAACTCTGTTCTTCAAGTTTCCTTTTTGATTTTTTGGCTAAAACAATGGTTTCTTGGTTGATTTTTGCAGGGATGGTGACATTTAGACTTCAGCAAGGAGGACCAGGGTCTGCATGAGAAGTATTTCATGGTGGAAACTTTAAAGTACATATTTTTACAAACAAAACAAATCCGATGATTTCTTCCTTAAAACAGAGTTTTGAAGAAGAAATATCCTCGCGCATATTTGATGATGAAGATTTTGGAATGAAACTTATTGAAGACATCCTCATGGCCTGCGGGTATTATTCGACATTCTGAAGACCAACGCCTAGACCTAGAAACTGAAAGTGACTCTTTTTGACCAAAACACCATCTAATGACAGTGAATGATTGAAATCAACTTTGATGAACTTTGTGAGATTTTGACCAACCCAGCAGGTACAATCATGAGGGAAACAAGCGAAGAAACCCTTCCATCAGATATTGGCATGCCCCTAGTGGAATGCACATGAAAAATCTGAATGAGACACCTAAAAATGAAATGCAAAAAGAGAAATGATATCTGACGGAGGACTGAACAGACCGACTCTAACATTGGCTCCAATGGGGATGGTAGCTCCCTGGGGGTGCCAAGAACTGCAGATCTCTGGGAGAGCTAGACAATGCCTTTCATCCATTGGGCTATGGAGTCCATTATTTTGAAAAATCGACATAAGACCTTTGACTAATTTATTGATTGAAAATATGACTCAGACTGACTCGATTTTAAAACCCAACTGACTAAAAAAAACTAACAAACCGGAAAGATGCTCAAAATTGAGCTTATTCAGCAACCCTACTCTAATTGTTCTTTTCACCACCTGATCAAGTGTAATGGAACAGCCAATGCAACCATGTAATCATCCTGGCTGTTATTTTATTTCTTCCAAAATGATTTCTGATACAGAAGAAAAGGGAAGAATCGAAAGGCAACTCCCATGGAAACTTGGAATCAAGTGATATGCTGATAAACTTGCAAAGCATGAATTGACTAGATGACTTCAAGAATACTGCAAAATGATCTTCATAAGCATAGCTATTGAGCTCCATTAACACATCATTGCTCTAGTCCAGGTAATCTCCATAGCTAGATATTAAGATTTTCCTCAAATCTATGTTGTCTTTCTTTGGTGACTACAACAAGCTGTCAAAAGGATCTTGAAATTCGTGAATAACCCAACTCTGTTGTTGATTCCAAATAGAACAAAAGTCTCCTTCATCAATCTCCTCATATGACTGCAAATCTTGACATGGGCTTTGTAATGAAAAATTTGTTAAACAAGACAATGAAGTCGACTTTTGAATAAGATTATTATCAACATTCTTTTCTATCACATGGTTAGCCAATGGAGAAGAATTTTTACAGCAAACATCATCCAACACACGAGCAATAGGATCATCAAAAATTTGAGAAGACTGTTGTGATGTATCCATTGAAACTGTATGACATCCTACCAGCTGTTCATGTTTTTCTTTAGAGATACTACGAAGATTTTTCTTTATAAACTGAAATGCTTCGAAACAAAAGGGTACAAAATCCTCTTGCATCATTAAATCATGTATTTCAACTTCCATGCCTTCATCTATAATCTGACCTTCAATTTCGTTTGGTGGCTGCAAATCTGGTGCTAGGGAGAATTTTGTATCAGAAATGATTTCATCAGTTGTTTCAGGGGAATATTTCTCATTAACAACTTACCCAAGAATTTCGATATATGTCTCATCATCAACATTAAAACTAAGAGATTGTTGATTTCCTACAGGCTGCTAATTTGAAGATTTACTCTGCAATTTACCCTTCAACAAACTGAAATGATTCAAAATAGAAAGGTACGGAATCATCTTGTATCATTTGATCATATGTGCCAGCTTCCAAGTCTTCGTCTACAACTTGAAAATCAATGGCTTTTGGGGGCTATAAATCTGAATATGATAAATCTTGAACAAGGTTTTCATTGCCCTCAAGATGGTCCAGATCAAGACTTGTTGACATTTGATTTCTGATTGTATGGAAGTTGTCTCTGATGAACTGAAATGAATCAAAACAAAAAGGAAAAGATCCTTCACTTACTTCAAAATTTGCTGCACTTTCCTCATCATTGTCATAGCTGATATGTATCGGTTGATCACTGTACTCAAGCTGCTGAAAGTGAACTTCCTCCTCGCACAAACTAGCTGCTGATTTGTCTGCAAGATTAACTTCTGTTTGGAGAACATAATCATCATCATACTGATCAAACTGAGGCAAACCATCAGTATAAAACACATCATCAAGCATAAATGTCATATCAACAGCTCTCTCTTCTTCAAGATGATCTATAAAACAATCACTATGACAACTGGGATAAGAAACAAAATGTTTTGGATCAACAATTTGTTCTTCTTCAATCAGAAAGTCATGGGTTTCAACATTATACTCATTCTTTGTGGTTTTCTTTTGCATCATCTCTTCTACTGCACTTACCAACATGTCAAGCTTTACCTCTAGAGATGTCGATTTCTCCGGATCTATGTTTTCTGTCTCTTCTTCCTTCAACCTTGCCCTTCGGATCTGCAAATGAGCCTCTACATTCACTGCACTATTCTGCATCTCGTGAAGTGTTGCAATATTCATTTCTCTCAGCTGAAACTCCATTTCCGAATCAAAGGCACCCGGGTTGTGCAAGAGAGCAGATCTAGGAGAAGGTCTTATATCAGCTGGCATCGAAAAATATACTTGATTAAATCTGGCAGAAAATTGTTGTACTGTCTCCCCTGACAGTCTTTTCAGCTAGTTATACTCTTCTATAATAAGGAAATGATTATGTCCGATCACCCACCTGTCAAGGAAAACTTCGACGAACTGCTGGAAATCTGAGATGCTCGCATCAGGCAGGGCTTTGAACCAACTCTTCATGTTGCCTTGCAAAGAAAGAGAAAAAAGTCTAATACTAACATCTTGTTCATCAACTTCAAAAATATCTAGAAAAGTCTCAACATTCTGCACATGTTGCTCAGCGTTGACATTGTTACATTCACCATCAAATCTTGGTAAATATAGGTCATAATTTGCAGGGAAAGCATGGAGAACAAAAGGTAAAACAAGAGGTTTATACCGATCTGGGACTACAAATGGTGTAGGAGTATATACAAGGGCTACGGGATCAGTTTTGTTTCCTTTAGGCTCATCACTCTGAAGAGAGTCATCATAAGATGTGGGAAAAGTAAGGAGGCCAGGATCAAAGGGAAACTCAGTATTTACACTTTTTGAATGGGTTGAGTGAAGATTTTGATCACCTTTATCATACAACAAATTCTGAAAAACTTTGAGGACAGCTTCAAGAACAGCGAAGAAGTAACTTACAAGAAAGCAGACTAGATGCTGAATACCATTCCATTTTGGATACCTGAACTTTGTGTAAGATCCTTCCATTTTCGCAGAGAAAGAGTTAGTCCTCCAGTGGAGTCTCTTCATTGAGTTGGAGTCACCAGGTGAATGATTTCAGCCTTCTTATGTCTGATCGTTGTCCACCATCAACCATCAGATCTGAACTTGATACCCATACTGGGGAAATTTACAAGTCAAGTGTCACGTTCACAAGCTAGACCGGAGATTGACTGAAGCAGTGTTTATCTACTTCCGCTACTGCAAAGCAAAGGCGTTTTGAAGGCTACCTGGCATAACTTCAGGCTCCGTCTGTAGCTTATAAAACAAATAACACCAACAAGAAAACCATTTTCTTCCCCAGTATGGTCGCCATTATTTTAGTTCCCAAATCCACCTCAGGCTGAAATAAGGCAGAAGAAGGACAACACCAAACCACGCTCAGCCTCGTAGCTAGCCCTACGAGGACAGGAGAGGGCTCTCTCCAGGTCAATATCAGTAAAAGATATTCGATGGGCTTGAGATGACTTGAAATGAATACTAATTTTAGGCTAGGTATGTAAGTGCAATTATTTGATTTTATTTTTGAGAGTTTTGTTGGAAAAAATGGGAAAGGAAAATTTGGGTCTAGGGATGAAGGCCAGTTCTTGCAGAGTTCAAGTTGGGGTTAGGAAAGCAATGGTTTCGATGCCTTATATTGAGTGAGTGGATGGATCAGACTGTTGAGGAGCTGAAGAGGGCAAGAGAGTGCAAGGATCCTCTTCAAACTGACGAAACCATGTAAAACTAAACAAAAGTTTAAGGCAGAGCACCAGCAAACTAATGAATTCTACCTCAATTACTCATTTGTTTAATTCAGAAGCAAATAGAAGGGAAATGGCATACATATAAAATTAATGAAACTTACAATAACATGGAGAAAAAAATCATAAAAACTCAGAAGCCACAAGGATCCCAACAAGTGCTGGAAAACTCTGGTCTTTCCTTTGCCAAAAATCTGAAATGAATGTACAATGAGGTGCCAAAATATTCCCAAGTATCCAACCCTGAAGATGTCTCAGAAAATACAATATATAGACCATCCTAAACCCTTCCCATGCCTCTAGGGGTCGATCTCATTCTTCTAGGGGCTGTTTAAACCAATTCTAAACATGGAACTAAAATCTAGGCAACCAAACAACTTGCCTCTATATGTTAGGAAACTGATCCATTCACTTAATTTTCACTTTTTAGTGAATGAATCCTATAGAACAAGTAAAAAAATGCCAAATTTACATCATAGCCACAAATTTACATCAAGATAGATCAATAATTACATGAAAAAGTAAAACTAGTCAAAACTGGGCGAATTTCTGAGCTGAAGAGTGAAAATGAGGCAAAATTTCTCTATGCGCCGTGATCAAATTCTCTATGCTTCGCGCCACTTTGGAGGTGATTTTGAGGCACTTCCTGAAGTCCAAATTGAGCTCATGATAGCTCGTTGGAAGTCCCTGGATGTCTGCTATCCAACCCAAGTGGAATTTTTCAATTTGGATGTCATTTTCCCCTCAAAAACGTCAATCTCCCAAGACTGGTTCCTGTTGGTGCAAAAAGTGGCAGAAAGGCCATTTTTGGAGTGTTTTTGGCCCTTTAGGCAGCCCAGAATTTGATGAAATACTTCGGCCATTCCTGAAAATACATAATATATCATGAAAAAACCAAAAATGTAAAGTTTTCCTCCAAAAGATGTCCCCATAATAAGCGTGCGTCGGGCGGAAAAACCTGTTTTGTGACCAAAATTTTCAAAAATGAAAAAAACTTCTCCAAATTTGCTGAAATTCAGAGTGGAGGTCTCCCATCATGTCTCATGCTTAGCCAAGGAGGCTTCAGCCAAGATTCGGAGTGGATCCGGCCTTTTCCCATGTTTCAATGCTCTCCTCAACCTCGCTTTGCCAATATATGTGCGGGCTCGATAGTGGTTCCTCATGTGCCTGAGCATGTCTTTGTCCCTATTTTCTTTCTCCAGTAGTTTCTCAAGATGAATGTTGACCCACTGAGCTCTTTGCAATTTCTCGATCAATGTCTCTATCTCGGCTTTCTGCTCCTGGATGATTTCTTTCAGTTTTGAGCTAGGAGAGTTCAAATCAACATCAATGAGTGTAAAATCAGTGTCTTGGCCTCTTGAAGGGCCCTCATCCTGCACAAGATTCTTGCCTCTGTCCTGTACCTATGCTAATGTCGAAGGCGAGACCCCTTCCACGCCATGTGGAGATAGTACTCGTGCTGCTGATGAAAGCAACGAGACCCCTTCCACCCCGGGTGGAGATAGTACTCGTCGTGCTGCTGCAAATAAGGCTCTAGCGCCTCTATGATATGTAACACATGCTGGCATAATGATAGGCTTAGTCTCGGGAACCTCAAACTGATGTGAAGGCTCACCCTCATTATGAACAATCTCTGGAGGAGGCTGAAAAGCTATGAAACGATCGCGGGAAATGAACTCCTCCCATGCAAAGCCCTGCTGTGCAAGCTGATGTCCCACCATGATTTTGATGAGCGTGTAATGGTAAATGTTGTTATGTTGCTGCTCTGGAGACTTCTTCTGCACAAGGACCGTCATCCTCTCTATGTTACGGCACATGAAAAATGGAATTCTCATCATCCGAACCCTCGTGAAATGCATCAACAACCGGATGTGGTATGCATAGAGGCACGAGAATCTACCCTTGTAACTGAAGTACCTGATAATAAGTCTCATCAATGGTGCATACTCCTCCTTCAGAAACCAGAACGGGAATACCCTGCTAAGCTACCTCAAATACCCAGGTCTGATGTATGGCTCGTAATAGGATTTATCCAGCTGCTGTCTCTTGTTCCACTCCTCTCCTATATTCGGTATCCCGGTGGCCTGAGAAATGGTCTCTGGTGTTAAGGTGAAGTCTATTCCAGCAAGGTTTACATGACCATTACGCAAATTTAGGACAAAAATGCGAGCTAACTCACGATGATGCTGAATCTGAGCGATCATCTCACAATACTGGAAACATGACTGACGTTGAAAATAATCCATTGCAAGCGAGCAGGCCTGAAATTGAGTCAAGGAATTGGGCTCTTCTCTGATGTGCCTGCCACTTTTATGAGACCTCCTCGGTACATTTAGCTCTGTGGTTGAGTCACTGTCATGCTCATATCCCTGCTCATATGATGAATTTGTCTCTGACATGGTGCTGAAAACAAGGTGCTTGGCAAGTATATGCTGATATATGTGTGGTGAAAACAAGAGTTAGGTGTATGTTTCAATGCCAAATGTGCTAAATATGAAATAGGGGAGTGTGAGGAAATATCACAAGGAATACAATAGGCTGCCAAGTGAATTTGGAGTGGCAGGACAGTCACTTATTTCTTGAGCGGATTCGGGATTTGGGGATTTTATAAGTGATATGGGAGTGGGAGATAGTGATCGGGGTAGTTTTTAGGAATAAGAGTAAATGAAATGGAAAAATATAAGTGAAATCAAGGATATAGAGGCAGTCCTTGAATGTTGTGGAAATTAGGATTTTGTCAATAGAGGGAAGTGATAGTAGGTGATAGGGTTTGAGGATTTAGAATATGGGAACAAAAAGGTATAAGGGATATGGGACATGAAAGAAAATGGAAAGACTGTGATAACAGTGTAACAGTAATGGGAATGGAAAAAGGGTGGAAAATGACAAGAGTTTCAGCATCAAAACTCAATTTCAAACTTCACTCATAAGCCCTAGGAGCAGATTTTGGTATAAATGTAGGGTTGTATTTTCACCAATTAAACTCTTGATATTTGGCCTCTAAACACACCAAAAAAGGCTTTCAAATCAATATACAGGAGTTTCCACTTACTTGGAGCAGGAAAAATTGTTTGATTTTGAAAAATTGAGAAGAAATTGATGAATTTCGAGCTTTGGGCTCTGTGCGCTGCGTCGATTTTGTGCTCCACGCCCATGCAATTTAACACTGTCAATTTCGGCCCAATGCGTCGCGTAGTGTGGATGCGTCGCGCCCTATTCCAATGTGCCGCGTTCAATTCCAAGACACAGTCACGGCTTAAAACACTATTTCGTCCTTCCACAACTGAACTTCGACCTTCAATGAATCTATTGGATGAAAATGGCTATTCAAACGATGAAATATCTTATATAGTGGTGGATTTTGTTTTTTTTTCACAAAGACCCACTTTTATGATGTTTCAAAATTGGAATTTCTTAACCTTTAATACAAATCTATTCTTCATGTTTCCTTTTTGATTTTTTGGCTAAAACGATGGTTTCTTGGTTGATTTTTGTAGGGATGGTGGAATTTAGACTTCAGCAAGGAGGACCAGGGTCTGCATGAGAAGTATTTCATGGCGAAAACTTTAAAGTACATATTTTTACAAACAAAACAAATCTGATGATTTCTTCCTTAAAACAGAGTTGTGAAGAAGAAATATCCTTGCGCATATTTGATGATGAAGATTTTGGAATGAAACTTATTGAAGACATCCTCATGGCCTGTGGGTATTATTCGACATTCTGAAGACCAACGCCTAGACCTAGAAACTGAAAGTGACTCTTTTTGACCAAAACACCATCTAATGACAATGAATGACTGAAATCAACTTTGATGAACTTTGTGAGATTTTGACCAACCCAACAGGTACAATCATGAGGGAAACAAGCGAAGAAACCCTTCCGTCAGATATTGGCATGCCCCTAGTGGAATGCACATGAAAAAGCTGAATGAGACACCTAAAAATGAAATGCAAAAGGAGAAATGATATCTGGCGGAGGACTGAACAGACCGACTCTAACAGAGTAATAGAGGTAGAGAGCTCAGGGGATCAAATCCTGCCTCTCCCCTTTTTCGTGTGTGATTAAATATATCTGTTTTTAAAAAAAAATGGTGTTAGTTTGAATTGAATCCACTGTTAGGTGGTTTTGAGACGGCCCGGTGGGGGCTGGCCACATGGGCTAGGCGGGTTCAAGCCTCACCAATCTCAGTATAGATGGTGGAAACAGAGTTGTGTTTTAACACTGTTGGGCTACCAGAGTGAGGGGTCTGGTGGGGCTGGCTTGCCCCCAATTCAATATATATATATATATATATATATATATATATATATATATATATGGTATGTTTTTTAGTGGGTTCTAGCAGGGGTGGTGGGGTTAACAGCCTGCCACCCAATGACATTTTTAAATAAGAAATGCAGGTCTGACGGGGGTGGCGGGGGTCATCACTTGCCACCCTCATTTTAATATTTTTTTGTTTTTTAAAACAAAGTGGTTATTTTTTTCTTTAACGAAAATAAGGGTTATTGGGAAATTTAACAATGCAACAATTTCACAAGTTTTTGGGACACTTAAACCTGGCCCACTACGCAACTTTGACCAAAAATTTGACTTGCTCTAACTCCTCCATATGGGCTGAGATTGGAGATCCATTCACACCTTTGGAATGAGGATGGCGATCACTTCAATCTGAACCTGGTTTGAGAGCAATATGATCACTTTGAATTTTGACCATTTATGAGCCCTCTTGGTCTACTGAGGGTTTCTGGAGCCACCTAGATCAACTGATGCTTTTTATATAATCATACTTTGTTTTCCCTACTTTGCTTCCCAAATTAGGATCACATCATTAAATATTTTTATATAATGAAATATTGAAATATGGTATGGTTTACCATAGGAAACTTTATTTTGTCCACGTCCATTTTTTCATCAACGTCCTTTAAATTTGATAGCGAAATTATGTCTTGTGAAATAATTTATCTAAGAATCAGAATTCAGTTAATGATCACACCATCTTGACTTACTAGTTGTAGAAGCATCTTATTCTATTCGCCTACCCTTTTAGGATGTAAGCCCTTATGAAAATTATATATCTCCCTCATATGGTCAACTCCTTAGCTTGATCATCCATTACTTATATTTTTCATTATTACATATTCATGTGCTATAATGATGTCAATAAAGCTTTAATTTTTCTTTTTTTTTGTACTTTAGTGTCGACATGTTCCCATAACTATTTTTTTCTAATTTTATATTTAAGGATTCAAGCCATACTCATTTCTGATTGTATTAACTAGACATGGTCCTAAAATATTATATGCTCTAATTTTGACACACCCAGTTTAACTTACGGTACTCGTGTAAGGTTAGAGGTATTCACATTTAGAATATTCATGTCATTGTGAGCACCACTTGTAGGTTCAAATTCCTTTTGGCACCGACGCTCCACCTTCCTTTAATATGTGCCAGGTCAAGCTACATTTAAATATTTATGTTTTAATCTGCTCATGGCTATTGACACATTCTTAAATTACTATATTTCCCTAAATCTCATATAGGTTATCTACAAATATTGTTACTTACAATTTTGGTTTTCAAGTCTTCTATAGTACGAAGAATAAAAATTTTGTCAACAGAACTGGATTATCTTGACCATAAAAGATTGCAATCTTTTATATACCCCCTAGCCAGCAACATGTAAATCACAAGGTATTTCTTCGAAGCTTAGTATCGAATCCCAGCTCTAAATAATTTCCTATTTCTCCAAAGGAGTGAGATACTATTGAGTATTATTTCCATATTAATGTTTCTAACTCCCCTCCCGAATAATTGAACTTACAATCTCTCCTTCTAGTTTATGGCACATGAGAAAACTTATTTTCTAGATTAACTACACTACCAATATCAACCCATTCTTATATCAATTCTCAATATATATATATATATATATATATATATATATATATATATATATATATATATTCACAATAGTTCGTATGTATTGACATGCCACAAATTACATCATGTTCATTCAGACGAATAAATATGTCCATATTTTTAACAAATAAATTACATACATGCTGGCCAAGTAATCGCATCAATATCTACATAGTCTCACCATTCTAATCTTAAGAATACATGCATATCACCTATTTGAATGAAATATTATAACCCAAATTCTTTGTGGATTTTTCTAAGCATATATTGCTAATGTGATTGAGAACAATATGAAAGACCGAACCTAGGAATATATTGCAATAACCTAAGGAGTTGAGTTATATATATATATATATATATATATAACTCAACTCCTTAGGTTATTTCAAACACATACCTAGGAAAGTACACACATTAGACAAGGAAGTAAAGAAGACAGAACTTGACCAACTAAGTAACTAGGTTCAGTCTTTCATACTATTCTCAATCACATTAGCATTGTATATGTGTATATATATACATACATACATACATATATATATATATATATATATATATATATATATATATATATATATATTCCAGTTCTTTAACATGATAACTGTTGCAAAAGGTTTTCCTTGCATGTGGATGTGCACTTTATCTTGTTACATTTACTTTTCCCATGTAATAGTTTATTTAATATGATATATTATTATAAGGTCGCAAATATATTCCTAGTAATCCAAAAGATAAATACTAACACTATCGTCAACCGAATGAAAAGAAAATTTCCTGGAAGGAAAATATTACAACAGTTATGCAGATACTTTACCGTTCTTATTTTTAATGTTGATACCCATTAAGTCCAAGGATTGAGCCTAAGCTCTGATACCATTTGTCACAACTCCCTTTGTTATAAGACATCAAACCAAACATAAACTTAGAATTTGTTTTATTTTTTTTATTATTAATTTAATATTATAGAATAAAAAATCACATCTAGTGGATATATATATATATAAGACACCGTACATTTGATCTTCCTACAATGTATGAACGATTCATTATTTCACTATGACGTGTGGTTATTTGTTTAAGTATTAATAAGGTAGATATAACTTACTATTATTTATCTCTAGTGCAATGTGCTACCATTACTATCATGTTAGCATTAACATTCCCACTTGTTTTTTCTTCTTTCCCAGGTATCACTTATACCTACTTATGATTATCTCATTTCCCAATGTATATGCTAATCGAAATAACATCGAAATCCTAACTCTATAGCTTATTACTTTGGGGATAAAAATTTATTCCCCACCTTTGTTACAGAGATTATTTATTGGGTCATTCTTACATAGGGATAAATAAAGAGATTTCGTTTATGTTTTACACCATTAAATAACATTAATGAATTGTTGTCCCTCATGCTCAGCATAATTGTGTATACCATTTTGATGATGCCACGTTTTCCCTCATCACATGATTACTTAAGGGTATTTGGTTTGTGTTTAACGACTAATATGGTTGGAAGATGGATCAACAAAAGGAGTTTTTCCTCTCAAACCCTAGCTCTCTTTATCCTAACCAAACACTCTATCCTTTGAATTTGTGGTTGTGTAGATGATATGAAGGATTTGCAGAGTTTCTTCACTGGTTTTCTAAGAAAATAGAGGTTCCAACGACCTCTATTGTGCATGTTCTTGTCTATTTTTCATAAATTCCTTAGCATACGACAAGATCCTATCTTGGAAGGTAATTATAGCCTAGTAATCGGTAACCTCTTATGTTTTTTTCTTTATTTTCATTTCCTGGTGGTATATCCAAATCAGACTTTACTCTTTCCAAGGTATTGTAGCTCCTGACCTTGAGTTGGTTTTTTTTTTATGTTGAACTAACTGAAAACCCATATATAGGGGTGATGACACCCTTTACCATTATGCATTAGTTCCCAACTCCAAGTTTAACAGGAATCTCTAATGTGGTTATTATTCGAATTCTATCATTCTATACATCTTTAGATTGAAGACCCCTTATACTCTCTTTTACGCATGTCGAATGCATTATTAGCTTGATTTGGATGTGGTAGGTTTATTACTAATGTAAAAATCCATTAGGCTTGCAAATATGCAACAAAACTTCAGGTAAGAACCAATATGATTTCTACCCAGAACTTACTCCAGTGCATATGTGTTGAATGTTTTCTTATTTTTTGATACAAGGTAATTGTTAGGGTTTCACAATGTTGCCTAGCACCGATGGCATCACAGAAATAATATATTCCTTCGTCTACATCTTGGTTAGGATTTTTTATTCTTTTGCAGTATTGTTTTTCCTACCTAGAGTTACTTCTTCAAAAAAGAGTACAACATTTAACTATTAATTATTCATCTTACTATTAATCATAGGTTTCACCAGGAAGTCAGTTTTATTAGTCTTTCTAGGTAACCACTCCTCTGATTAAATGCTTCTTAAATTAATTTGTTGCTTATAAATAGTTGTGTTCCCACCTTTGAAGGAATTAATACTTACTCGCTTTTCCCTGCCACACATATGGAACCCTACTGTAACAATAATTTTCTAAAATTTCCATTTATCCCATTTGTAGCTTTAGGATTAAATTGACGCTAAATGGTTTCAGGTCGGTTACCTACTCCTCTTATAGTGAAGATTCATTAAAATTCGAATCCTTGTGTAATTCGACCTGAGTTAATATTCCTCCTAGGATTTAGGTTACTGGCTTAATTTTTGTAACACTATATTTTCAGTTACTCTGAAGAATGAGAGTACTCATAGTTTCTACTCAAATTGTAACTCTTTAGTGCACTATTATAGTTTTTAATACCTATGCTCAAATGTTAAGTTTTGTAGTTCTAATATTTTACTATCATTTTTTTTCCTTTTTGGGAAGATTCATTAAATTGTGTTATATCTCCTTTCAGAGTGGAAGATGTATTAATTGAATTGAAATTTACAATTTACAATATATTGGGTGACTATAACTTGATTTAATAATTTTTTCTTCGATGTGAATATTTATATATTCCTACTATAACTCTTTTGGTTCCCAAATCTGGTTTTATACTTTTCATGGTTTGAATTTGAGGAACTAGTTTGATTAAATACGTGTAAATATTTTTTCCAGATAAATTTCATCAAGATTATTCATTACCCTATCATTAGTTATATTTTAAAGTTGTATTTTACTTTCCAATTTAACCTCTAATCTCTATTGTTGAGTTTCTTATCTAAAATCACTACTCCTATTAGGGCATTTTGTTATGAAGGATTCAAATCTCGACCAAATTTCTTGTAGGTTACCGTCTCAAATTTACTTTCTAACACCACTATATGTTGTATATCACACCCTCACATAACTACAGCATATACAGTCGATAAGAACCCTATTAAAATTTTACAAAGAAATTTTAAATTTCTTAATCCTATCAATGTGCCCAATACAAATGAATAATTTGTTTTTAATTAACATGAGATAAATAACTCATTTCAATATACGTTATTATAGCTAAGTATCAAATCCCTCCCATCTTATTACAACCACTATGATTTCTAAAAATCAACAAAAATCATTTATACTTCACACAACCACAAATCTAGAAAATAAATATATTCAAGAGATCAATTTTTCGCTAGTCCCTATCTGAAAATAACACTTCATTATAATTATTTTCTTAAATAAAGAATTAATTTACTGAGCAAGAAATATAAAAAATTTAAATATAAATATAAATAATCATCCAAATATAATTTCTTAAAGTTTTCCTTTTCCATATAATCATAGAATAACAATATTAGCATAATTTGTAGAAAATACCAAAGGAAACCTTTGTTCGAAGTTCTTACTTATAGAATTTAGGCACCCTACTATATTAATTCAACACAAAACCTTAATTAATTTGACATCAAATATTAATACATAAAAAATTTAATTAAAATTAACAACAAAGCACTTGGAAATTCACCCCCACTTTCCACCCCACCTACAACTGTTCTTCTTTGGTGGTTTTCTTGGTGGGGTCGTTGCTCCAAATCGTAAATGATTAATCGAGCTCCAAAACCCTCGGTTGAGTAGTTAAAATCCCTTTTCAACTTGTCATTTTCTTCGCAGTCTGCAAAAATGACTTGTGAGACCACAACAATGGCTTTTAATTGCAAATATAGGCTCAATCAAGCTCATATCCTAGCTTGGGTTACACGGGATCTCAATCAATGTTTTATTTAAATGCTTGATCGAGCTATGTCTTATCCCTTAAGAAGACCAATCAAGTGCCTAAAAATTGATCGATCAAGCACTTAAAATGGCTCTATCAAGCTCCATATTTTCACCAAAACGTGCCCTTTCTTTTCAAAAATTTGTAGCCCATCCCCATGCATAGACCCATTCATATCAGCAAAAATAAAGGAAATTGAAAGGAAAAATACATCATTCTTTCTCCATTTCTAAGTATTACCTAAAAATAGGCTGCTCAAATATGAAATTTGACTACACTAGTGAAATCCTTGTTAAGTAATATGTAAAATGAGTATAAGCTCAGCTATATTTCTCCACCATAAAATTTGGACCTTCCATAATCTTCAGTATTCCACAACAAAATATTAAGGTAGTATCCTTAATAATATTCCTTATCGAAATGTGTACCCTTCTAGCTATGTCACAGGGTTCAACAGCCATGTCCCGGTTTCTTTGGCCTTGGTTTTTCTACTCTACTCACCCTTCATTTATAAAATGGAATGAATGGATTTTATAGTTCCACACAGATGAACTTAACAAAGTTCCATTGACTGAAGGTTTCGTTGGCACATTGTGTATAAGCCATTGGGTCCCATCGAGGGTCGCGGGTTCAAACCTGTCAAACCCTTATTTTGGATTGAAAATAATATATATATATATATATATATATATATATATATATATATATATAATTTGTTAAATTATCACATCATTTAATCTGTCATGCTTCAATGAGTCAATTGGGGCCCAAATAGCTAGTTGGGTGCCACATGGTGCCAGTTGATTGGGCTACATGTCCCCATGCCATTGGGCCAGAAATTACCACTAAATTTAGTGTTTCGTCTACCAATTTTAGTCTTTACTCGAACTATGGAGGTTTTTCAAATTTATCTAGGCTACCACTAAATTTAGTCCCAACCACCAAAATTTTAGCTAGTATGCAAATTTTGGTGATGACTAGATTTATCTCGAGCATAACTAACTTTTTCCTTTTTACCAATTTTTATTATAACTTTGACTGAGCATAACTTTCACATATGGATTCATATTGAGGTGTAATTTACGCAGTTGGATTCCTTTCAATGATCTCTTTGATTTGATTTTGGATTGACTAAGTTTAAATTACCTTAATTTTTGGGCCATTAGGGATCCTCCTAGATCATTCCTCTCCATAGAGAATCTTTTGGTCCTCAAAAAGTATAAATAAGTACTAGACTATGGTGTACTCCCTCATTTATTGATTTGAATAAAAAATGTCTCTAATAGGGCACACTTTCCTTTGCTTCACCTTTATACATCGGAACAAGAATGATGAAGCTAACACCTATATCCATATGCAAATATGTAGTTTCAAATGCATGTATCATACCTTGCAAGATTCAAAGCAAAATTTTATTTTCCAAGAGTTCATAAAACACTCATGGTCAAATTTTACAACAAAACCCATATCTCTTGATATCCAACTAAAGGAAAAAATATCATTATGTTGCATACTCAAGTGATTTTGTACACTTCATCACCTCTACAATTTTTTTGCCATCTACGGGGTCTTTAAAAAGAAACAGGTGATTTACAATGGTGTCCATGCTCATCTACTTAAAAAGGATACCCATCTCCTACCTAACCAGGCTAATGGACTTTCTTCCTATAGTTGGCTTCCTTGTTGAACTGCTTCATCAGGTGGCTCCTTCACAAGTGATTTCATATGCTCCCTACATTTATTTGGGTGTGTCTCTAGTTGGAGCTTCCAACTTGTGGCTTTTTGTGTCCACCCTTGTTGCAATGGCTACAACATTTATTCTTCCTCCAAACTTTACTTACCTTATTTTTCCTCTCCTTCTTGGTGACATATCTTTCCATGAATGGTTGTATTCGATGTAGATTTGGAGAGTAAAATTGACACAAATCATCCTATGAAGTTCTCAATATAATTGGAAAGTTGTGATGTTCTCTTATCATTCTACAGTGTCTCAGACATGTCACTTGAAGACTCTTCTGTCTCCATGGGTTAGGAGTGTCTTGCTTAAGCTTCCTCTTTGACATAGCCCAATCCTACATATCGAGTAGTTCCACCACTTGGATGGGATTCACAATTCCCTAGCAATTATAGCCCATGAAATTTCCTTCATATCCCATATTATTCATTAGATTCAAACCAATTCCTGTGGTATTCCCTTCAAATGCACCAAATCACCATCCTAATGAGAACATGAAACTAAAGGCACTATTTATCTTGGTTTTCGATTCCGAATAGGGTTATCATGGCTTCGCTAATCCTTCACTGCACCTCAAAATTTCCAAGGGCTATTTTTTGGCTTGTATCTGAAGTTGCAATATGTACTTATTCTCTTATGCTTCTTGTAGCAGTATTCTCAATTTAGCTTTCTTTTCCTAAAAGCTTTGGTTGATATCCTTAAGTTTTTGGAGCCATGCATTATTTTTAGAGGAATCTCTATGATGACTATTTGAATGATGACAATGATGTGAATAACAATAATAACATTAACTTGAAGATGGAAATGGAGGTTAAGAAGGGTTGCCTCCTTTTCCTTTATTTATCAAAACATTGTCCTTTGTTTCCTCTTTCTTATTACTTTCCTTCTTCAAAAACTTCTTCTCTTAATCTGCAAAAAATGTATCTACCTTATTTTCCATATTGTAAAACTATTTATGAAAATATTTCTCATTCTCGGTACAAGCATCATCATCTTCCATTTTTCTTATTCATGTTTCATGTCTAATACCTGGGTTAAAAGGCCTGAGTTTTCCTTCACCCTTTTTGATTTTGGCCCTTTTTATCAACCACACTCACTATTAAGGTCAATGAGAAGACCAATATATAGTTAAACCACAGTCAATAACCATTATAATTTTTTTTGAAAACAACCATTAATATATATGTTTTTAAACTTGTTAAACCATCACATCATTTAATATGTCACACTTTCATGATTTGGTTGGCACCCAATTAACTGCTAGCGGGGTTCAACATGGTTCTAGTTGATCAGGACATGTGACCCCATGCCATTGTGCCATAAATTGCTGCTAAGTTTATCCCTCCCTCCACCAGCTTTCATGGTTATGTTAACTGTCATGGTTCACCAAAAATATCTAGGTTTCCACTAAATTTAGGCCCAACCGCAAAAAATTTATCGAGTCAACCAATTTTGGTGATGAACAAATTTATCTACAGCATAACTACTTTTTCCTTTTTTTGAAGTTTGACTATAACTTTGATTTTCATAACTTTCACATATGTACTGAGATTGAGGTGTTATTTTTGTCATTAAATTCCTTGCTACGAGCTCTTCGATTTGATGTTGGTTTTGTTGAGATTCAAGGAAATCGATTTTTGGGATAATAGAGATTCTCTTGGATCATTAATTGCTCATGGGCTAAAATGGATCTATGACAGTTTTGCATACCATGATTTTATGTTTTTTTTAGATATTTCATATTAAACTAACATTTTCTATTTAATAATATATATATATAAACAACTTATTTTAAAAATTGAATTAATAATTAAATTTCAAATAATAAAATAAAAATTAAATATTCTTTTTATATAAATTAAATTAAATTAATAAAGAAATATATTTTTATAAAAATAAAATTAATACATATTCTAAAAACACAAATTAATCATAGTTAAATTCATATTGTCTTCCAATGACAAAAAAATGTATATACTTATTTTTCCATAGCCTAAGGGGAAATAATGTATAATAACTTTATATATATTGACTTCTACAAAAATAAATCGATACTTTAGCATGAACTAAAGAGAAATATTGCATATTATAGGGTTACACATGTTAAATGTCTAATGATTTAGTGATATTGATTTTCAATAAAATAATATAATGATAGGGTATTTATAATGTATTATTTTAACTAGAAGACATCACAAAAAAACACAAGATTAGTGAAATGAGCCATCATTTTTTCCTTTTTAGTAACATTTATAAGTTTATTTTAGTTAAAATTTGAACTTGAGTTTAGTTTAATACTAGAACTACCACACTAATAAATATGGCTGGTAAAAATTGATCGACATCATTTGTATGCATCGGTTGGGGTATAATAGCTAGAAAATGTGGTTAAAAATTATCCTCTTCGAGGGGGAAACCTCCTTTACATTACATAAATGAACAATTATTGGATGATTCAATTGAAAAAACCTCATTTCTATATATAGGAGTTTAAGGGGTCACATTATAATCGGATTCAACATAACAAAAAGGGTTTAATGGAACAACAATAACAATAGTGGGCTTCTATGGGGCACAATAATAACAATATGGGGACTACATGGGCACAACGATAAAAATAAGAGGGGTACACTAACAATAACAATAATGGGATACAATAGTATTATAGGGACCTAACATGCCCCTCTCCTTAAAAATAGTGTTGTCCTCATGCTTGAGTAGTTCTAGATTCTTTTGTATAAAATTATCATCCTCCCATGTGGAATATTCGACAGGTAAGTTCTTCCACTTGATGAGATACTTTGAAATTGATCAATTTCTTAGTTGTCGATTTCTTGTTTACGTGACTACTTCATGTTCCAATATGATTTTTCCTTCCTCTTTAAGTTCTAGCAATATTGTTTGAACTTAGATATTGTCACTTATAACCTTGTTTAAGCATGAAACATGGAAAATTGGGTGCACAGGGGAAGATGTAGGAAGCTCCAATTTGCATTCCATAGTACCAATATTTCATAACACCTTGTAAGGACCATAATACTTTGGTGATGAATTATTATCCTTCTTAGCTTGCTTGAGGGACACATGTTTGTATGGTCGCAGCCATAAAAATACCTAATCACCTACATCAAAACTTATTTCTCTTCGATGATGATCTTGTTGTTGTTTCATTCGATATTGTGCTAAATTGAGGTTAT
Source organism: Pinus albicaulis (assembly GCA_034641835.2). Lineage (NCBI taxonomy): Eukaryota > Viridiplantae > Streptophyta > Pinopsida > Pinales > Pinaceae > Pinus > Pinus albicaulis. Next base: position 1,154,436,394 of record CM076579.1, on the reverse strand, counting down.
CCCTTAAGAGTTGGAGAACTTGTCGTTGATGCTTGATGTAATCTTCCACTTCTTGAACCTTAAAATTTTCTCTTAAATGTGATGTGATGGACACTGTATGATATCTATAAAGTGTCATAAATAGTGCCATTTTTGTTGTAGTATGGAAGGAAGTGGTATACCACCATTCAACCATAGGTAACCACTTGACCCATTTTTCTTGTTTATCATATACAAAGCAATGAAGATATCCTTCCAAAAAAAATTTCATTGTCTCAGTTTTCCCATCAGATTGAGGATGATAAGGTGAGCTATGAGCTAATGGAGTACCCAGACAAGAAAATAATTCTGTCCAAAAATTTCCAGTCAATATGGTATCACTTTCACTTACTCTAATTTTTGGGTTTCCATGTAGCTTTTGAATTGTTTCCATAACTTTAGTAGCAATTGTACTCAATTTAAATGGATGAGATAATGCACAAAAGTGTTCATACTTGGTAATTATATCAACTACCATCATGATGACACTCTTTCCTTCGTACTTACTTAAAGCTATGGTAAAATACATTGAAACCTCCTCCCAATGTTAACCTGGAATGGATACCAATTGTAAAAAACTCAAGGCCTTAATTGTATCAGCTTTATTTTGTTGGAAAACCAAACATTCCACCACAAAGTTTTGAACATCATATTTAAGGCCATCCCAAAAAAATTCCTTCTTAACCCTGTGGTAAGATTTTAAAAATACTAAGTTTCATCCTAAGGGAGAGGTCTGCAATTCTAGAAGAATATTTTTTTTGAGTTGGGAATTCTGAAAAAAAAGAAGTATAAGTGATATTTTTACCATAATGAATTAGTTTTTTAGATAAATGTACCAGATGTGTTGGGATCTTGCTACAAATTTTGAATGGGTGCCCACACTTCTTCGTCAGTCTTCCATTCATCCCTTGATTTTTTTATCTAATCTGGTTAGATAATATATATTACACAAATAAATTCTTCCACATCCTCATCCTTTCTTGAGAGTGCATCTGCAACAACATTTTTATTCCATATTTTGTAAATGATTTCAAATTTATAACCCAACATCTTTGTCACCCATTTTTGTTTCTCTTCTGAAGATAATATTTTTTCTAAAAATTATTTAATACTATCATGATTTTTTTTTACCTTGAAATGTCTTCCCATTAGGTACAGTTTCCATTACTTAAGTGCATGTAGTATTTCCAATATTTCCTTCTCATAAATAGGTTTGTGTAAATACTTTCCTTTGATTGGAAAATTTTCAAAAGAAACAGGTGTTCCTTCTTGCATTAAAACAACACCAATTCCATTTCCTGAGGCATTAGATTCCATAATAAAGGTTTTTATCAAGTCTAGCGTAGCTAAGAGTGGTGCTTGGCACATTGCCTCTTTAATATGTTGAAAGGCCTTAATTGCTTCTAGAGTCCAAGAAAATAGGTCTTTCTCTAGTGATCTTGTTATAGGTACTACTATTCTCCCATAATTATTAACAAACTTGCGATAATACCCTGTCAACCTGAGAAAGTTGCGGATGATTTACAGTTGTGGGGATTTTTAATTCCTTAATGGATTTAATTTTGTTAGGGTCTACCTTAACACCCTCATGAGATACAATATGACCCAAATATTCCACCTCTTGTACTCTAAAGAAACATTTGGGGGCTTTTGCTTATAATTTTTTCTCCTCCAATAATTTGATCACCCTCTCCACATGTTGAACATGATCCTTCCAAGACTTGTTGTATATTAGTATATCATAAAAAATACTAATACAAGTTTTCTAAGGAAGGGTTTGAAAATGCAATTCATCAAACCTTGAAATGTATAAGGTTCATTGGTAAGGCCAAAAGGCATGAAAAAAAATTCATAATGACCATCATGACATCTAAATGTTTTTTTTGGAATTTCTTCTGTTTTCATTCTTATTTGATGGTATTCTGAATGAAGATCCAACTTGGTGAACTAAATTGCTCCATGTAACTCATCCAATAATTAATAAATTGCAAGAATGGTACATTTATCTTTAATAGTGAGTTTTTTGAGCTCTGTACAATCCAGACACATGCACCATGATCCATCCTTCTTGTGAACTAATACTACTGTAGCAGAGAAAATACTTTGACTAGGTTGAATTATACCAACCTCTAGAATTTCATCAATCATACATTAAATCGCACTATTTTGGGCATAAGGATATCTGTAAGGCCTAATGTTGGAGGATTACATCCTAGAATCAAATGAATAGCATGTTCATGATCATGAATAGGTGGGATGCCTTTGGGGGTCTCAAACACCTTGGAATGATTATCTAAGGCTTTCTGGATATCTAGAGAAATATATGATTTCGATGTTTGAACCTCTAGTGAGCATAATTGTGAAATTATCGCTTTTTTTTCTTTATTCATAATCTGCTTCATTACATTAGAGTTGGTTATATTTCTCATTTTCCCTGCAATACCCCGTAATCCAACCTCCATCTCTTCCCAAAAGAATTTGAAGAAAAATTCTTGAAAATTAAAAGCTATTGTCCCCTAATATTATAACCATTTGACTCCTAGTACAACATCAACACCACCCATTGTAATAGAAATAATTGGACTATTTAATACATATTTCCCCATGGTTAGCTTGATATTGTGTCACTTTCCAGAGAAATTTATAGTTTCTCCATTTGCAACCATAAATTGACACTTGGGTGTTGGATATAGGAATCAATTCAATTCCTTGGCAATCTTACAATGAATAAAATTATGGGTACTACCTGAATCAATCAACACTATTATTTTTTAGTATTTATATATCCCTATATCTTGAGAGTATAGGAGTGGTAATTCATGTTAACACATTACAAGATATGGTTGGATTCATTTCTTCTTTCTATGGGGTTTCTTCTTGGTGTATATCATCCTCTTTTGATGTTTCTTGTTCTTTTTCTCCCTCATCTTCACAATATATTTAAATAAATTTCTTCTCAACACATGTATGACCTTTATTTTATTTGATATCACAACTATAACAAAGAATTTTTTCTCTCTTTTCCTAAAATTTTTGTGCTGTCAAACTTGTAGTTTGTGGAAGGCTAGGAGAAGCAACACTTCCATCTTTATAGTTGTGAGTGGTAGACTTCCTTGTTGCCATAATTTTTCTTTCAAAATTTCTTGCCACCATGAATGCCTTCTCCAATGAATAAATTTCCCAAAGGCGAACCTCATGTTAGATTTTATCGTTTAAAGTCCTTATGAAGACATAAATCCTATGCTCCTGTGGAATATTTTTTACCCTGATATTCAATTTTTGGAAGTCCTCAATGTGCTCTACCATTGAACCCTTTTGTTTGAGATTTATCAATTGGCTAAAGAATGTTTTTCTCTTTGTATCCTCATAATGTGCTATCATTTCCTCCATAAAATTTGACTAAGTGACAAGTGTTTTACGAGAAAAAATTCATCGATACCATACAAAATGATTGGGCTCTAAATATAAAGTTGCAATGTGTACCTTTTGTGAGTGTTGCACAACATGGAGATAAAAATATTGCTCCACTTGTAGTCTCCATGTTATTGGATCCTTGTCATCAAATTTCCTCATATGGATCTTTGGAATGTGGTGATTCTTAAACCCAACATTATAGTTTCAAAAATATTAATTCATATTCCTTTCTTCGTCATCATGATTTTCATGGATTACATTGTCACCATCGGGAAGCCTTTCTTACAACAACTTTGTCAAACCTTAATTCAAACCTTCCATGTGTGATTTTAAACCATCCATCTTTACTTCCATGCCATCCTTAAAACCATCCATATTAGCTTCTATGTCTTCTTTTAAACCATCCATGTCGTCTTTTAGACCATCCATGTCACCTTTTAGTTCATCTTTGGTTTCTCTTTGTGAAAGCAAAATTTCTTGCACTTGGTCCCTTAATTTTGATATATTGTGTTGCAATTATTCCTCTTCATGTGTCATAGTTGAGCTTTCTGAGGGCTTAATGGGTTTGTAATTATTTTTTTTAGGAGGAATTTTAGAACCCAATACTGATATATACTCCTCAATATTCCCTTGGAATCACTTCAAAATGAATTTTCAAACAAAATTTATGCAATTTTAAAAACAATACACAGATTTTTTCTTTATTTTTATCAACTTGATATTGAAACTATTGTATCTATGTGATTTCAAATCTCCAAGTTCTGAACTTTGGTCCTGCGTTAGCCATCTGAGTATTCTTCCCAACGCCACAAATCAGACCAAATTTGGATTCTTCAAGCTAAATTTCCCACGATGACCTAATTATGGACTGTTTTAGTAGGGATAAGTTGTAAGGGACACTACATGTCACTATTTAAACATTCGGCTCTGAAATTGATACAAGAAAAATAAAAGTATGTGCATTTTTAGCCACTTTTTGTAGAATTCAAATATGATGCCTGAAATTAAAGTTATGACAATTTTCCCTTGATCACCTTTTTGAGATAAAATTATGGAGCCTGCAAAAACCCTAGCTTCCTTAGATCATATCTTCGAAAATATAGTGAAACAAGATCTGAAATTTTTACATGAGGTTCAAAAATATTTCAACTCCACATGGCTGCAATTTTAGATTCTAAAGCATTGTATAAAAATGTTATACCGAAAATTCCAAGATGGCCTGTTTGAAGAAGTGAAACCCTAGAATCCAAAGCTCTCATACCAAATGTTATGCAACCAGCTCATAAATTTTAATAAAATATAGGCCAACGACTTAAAAATTATCCTCTTCGAGGGAGAAAACTCATTTTGCATTACATAAATGAAAAATTCTTTGATGATTCAAATGAAAAAACCTCCTTTCTATATATAGGAGTCTAAGGGGTCACAATATAATCATAGCCAACATAACAATAATAATCTAAGGGCACAACAATAACAATAGTGGGATCCTATGGGGCACAAAAATAAAAATATGGGGAAAAGATGGGCAAAACAATAATGATAATTGTGCTACACTAACAATAACAATAAGGAGATACAATACTCTTATAGGGACCTAACATTCATAGACCATGATTGACTATAATTCATTTTAGTTGACTATGGTTGAAATAGTTATCAATGTATAACCATGGTTGGCCATAGTTGAAGAGGGGTGATGAGGTTAACCAAGGTCTAAGAGAGTTGATTAATTTTTACCATGACTTATGTTGGCTACAATTAACCATTAATGTAACAATGTATTTATGTTACATTAATATATCAATGTTAATTTAATGTTGATGATTGTTACATTGTTACATTCATGCTATATCAATGTTGACCATGGCTAACAATTACCAACCATTGTTGGCCATGGATGATTTTACATTAATTTTATTGTTCATGTTACATTAATGTTATAGTCATTTTTACATTAATGGTTGAAGAGGGTCAACAATGGTGACCATGGCTAATAGGGCTAGTCATGTTTGATCAAGATTGAACTCAACTGACTAAGTTTGACCTTGGTTAAGTATGGTTGCTTATGGTTGACCTTAATTAACCATGGTCAACCATGAATGACCATGAATGTATATTATAGATTATTGTCAACTAAGCATGATCATGGGTGACCATATTTGACCATGGTGACCATGCATGACTATGGTTGAGTTTTTTTTACAAAGGTTGACTATGGTTAAGTATGGATGATCATGGGGGAAAAAGGTTGACAATGGTTATCAACATTTAACTATAAATGAATATGGTTGACCATGTGGGATATCATTGACAATGTAAACCACCCCACCATGTTTAACCATGGCCACTTATGTTAGCCATGTTGACCATACCCAAGTATTATTTAACTAACCTCATCATGGTTGAATGTGTTGTCTATGGTTGTTTATGGCTCATAACCCATGAACATGTTGACCATGTTTAACTAAATTAGTAAATATAGTTGACCATGGTTAAAGAGATAAAGTATGTATAGCTATGGTAACCATGGCTTACTCTAGTTGAACTAGTTTTAGAATGGTTGACTATGATTGAACTTATTAACTTATGTAACCTAGTAAGCATAGGTAAACCTAGTAAACTTATTAAACCTATGTCAACCTATATCAAACTAGTAAACCTAGTTAAGTCTGGTTCACTATGGTTGACCTAGTAAACCTAGGGAAACTTTAAACCTAATTCAACCTAGTAAAGCTAATAAACCTAGGTCAACATAGTGAACCTCATAAACCTAGATTAACCTAGTAAATATATTAAACCTAGAAAACCTAGGTCAACCTGGTAAAATGAGGTCAACGTAGTAAATGTAGGTTAAATTGATAAGTCTATAAAACCTAATAAACCAAGTAAACCTAGGTCAAACTATTGAACCTATGTCTATGATGTAAGAGTATCCAACCCTTAAGGACAAGCATTTTTTTTATTTCTAAGGGAGTTGGGTCCCTATCATATGTAATTAGATTTATTAATGTATTTCCTGTGATTTTAAGGGAGTATTAGAGAAAATGTAATTAAGAGAAGAAATTGTAATGATATCAGAAATCTCGAGAATATTTGAAGGTTAGAGATATCTATTAGAATTAAGATATCATAGAGAGATTTAACTATCTATGAATCCTAACTTAGTGGTTTCGATGAGATATTCATGGATCTAAACTAAATCAATTCAAGATCCTTTTTATTTTGTAATTAGGGACATAAATGAATTAGAAAGAGAGAGGAAAGGTGTGTGTGGACAAGCAAGAGGCTTTAGATCCAAGAACTAGATTATAACCTGAATGGACAATTAATGTGAACCAAGCCAAGAGGGCCTCCATAAATTTATATGTTATCGATATGATGTTGAATTTAGTAATTAATTCTAGTGGATTTTTTTTGTTAGTTCCTGTACAAATATGAGAATAATGGACAAATTTCCAATGGTTGGATAATGAATTACAATTTTGCTGTGTTCCATTTAATTGGTTGTTTTGTTGAACCGTTAAATTGTGAATAATAGATTTGTAATAGCATTGGAAACTCAAGGAAAAGGAAAAAAAGTCTTGGAATTTGAATCAATGTTGAAGGCTTGTAAAAGAGGGTGTTGATGCATATTGAGTCTCCTCTGCATTACATAGACGATGTATTGATAATAATTTTTTTTACCAAAGAATTTCTTAGGTCAATCCCTGAAATCTAGAGAAAATTATTATGTAATCTATGATGAATAACCATTTAGATGAATCATGTGTAGAGACTCGAGATCTTAAACCAAACCTTTGCTTCATCCGGTCACTACATGTAATTATACATGATCAATTCAAGGATGATTCTAAGGTAAATCACTATTCAATTTCCTAATTATCTCTTAAGAGTTAAAGTAGTGATTTGGGGATTATGACTATGAATTCAATTGAATAAACCAGTATGTAGGAATCATTGAAGTCCTTAAACAAACGGGTTGGAGGAACTTTCAAAAGGGTTCATCTCCTTGAAATAATATATGTCTCTAATCGTGAACTATGAGTAAAATCAATTCATTGATGAGAAGTGATAGGTAATATAAGGAAGAGTATATGTATAGGAGCAAGTAGAATTTAGTAGATTGATTCAAATTTCTGGTTGTTCATTGACTTGATTGGAATAAGACAATGTTGTGTTGAATGAAAATTGGTTAATCAACTGAGGCATTGGCAATGATTTCAGATCGAAGGGAGAAGTTGCAGACTTTGAACCTTCATTATGAGCCGATTCTCACATAACGTTTGCACGTATCAGGAAATATACTTAGTTTTTTTTATGTATCCACAGTGGTTCTATGAAATCCTTTGGATTTCCCTTGGAATTTTAAGGGAATATGGTAGGGCTACGATGGATTTTTTGTTGATATGAACCTTGGGATCTCAAGAAAGAGTGACCTTGGTCTTTATTGGCTAGGGTTTCATAAGTCTACCTAGTAAACATAAGTAATCTAATAAACCTAGTTCAACCTAGTAAACCTAGTTGGACTACTAAACCTTATATACCTAGTTAACCTAGGTCAACCTCACAAAAATAGGTTGACCTAGTAAATTTAGTAAACCTATGTCAAGTTAGTAAACCTAGTAAATATAATAAGCTTAATGAACTTAATAAACCTAGGTCAACCTAGTAACCCTAAGTAAACATAGTAAAACTATTAAAGGTAACTCAACCTAGGTCAACGTAAGTTGATATAATAAATCGAGGTCTACTTGGAAAACTTAGAACTTAGGTCAATCTATAAAACCTAATAAACCATGGTTAAACTAGTAAACTTAAAGTCAATTTAGTAAATCTACAATTAATAAACATAATAAATTAACAAATTAATATTTTCAATTTAATAAACAGTGTGTGTATATATATATGTGTGTGCGTGTGTAAGTAAGTATGTATGTATGTATGTATAATTAAAAATAAATTAATGATAATATTTCAATTAATAAAATAGAAATTAAATATGCGTTTTACAAAAAATAAATTCAATTAATAAATAAAAATATTTTTATAAAAATAAAATTAATACCTATTTTAGAAACATAAATTAATCATAACTAAATGCATATTAGCTTCCACTGAAAAAAAATATATATATTTACTTTTCCATAGCCTAAGGGGAAATAGTGTATAATAACTTAATACATATTGACTTTTGCAAAAGGAAATTTATACTTTAGCATGGACTATTTAAGAGAAATAATGCACATTATATGGTTACACATGTTAAATGTCCAATGATCCAATGATATTGATTTTCAATCCAATAATATAAGGATAGTGTATTTATATTGTTTTAGTTTAATTAGCAGACAACACACAAAACATGAGCTCAATGAAATGAACCATCGTTTTGTCCTTTTCAGTAACATTTATAAGTTAATTTTAGTTAAAATTTAAACTTGAGTTTAGCTTAATAATAGCACTACAATGTTAGTAAATGTGGCTGATATAAATTGATCAACATCATTTCAAACATTGGTTGGGGTTTAATAGGTGAAGAATGTTGTTGATCGATGTATATCAACTACATTTACTAATGTGTTTGTGTTAGTAGATGATTGATGTGGGTGGGGTGGATTCATAGACCATGATTGAGTATGATTCATGTTAGACTATTATGGTTAAAAATGGTTATCAATGGTTAACCATGCTTGAAGAGGGTTGATGAGGTTGACCAAGGTTAAAGATATTTGATTAATGTTGACCATGACTTACGTTAATTACAATAAACCATTAATGTAACAATGTATTTATGTTACACTAATATATCAACGTTTCTTTAATGTTCATGATTGTTACATTGTTACGTTCACATTATATGAATGGTGAACATGTCTCATAATTTCCAACCATGGTTGACCATTGTTGATACTATATTAATGTTATTTTTCATGTTCCATTAATTTTATATTCATAGTTACATTAATGGTTGACGAGGGTAGACAAGGGTGACTGTGGCTAATAGGGATAACCATGGCTGATCGATCTTGACCTAGGTTAACTAAGGTTAACCTTGGTTGAGTATGGTTGGTTATGGTTGACCTTAATTAACCATGGTTGAACATGGATGTATATGATAGATTATGGTGGACTAAGCATGCCCATGGATGACCATGTCTAGTTTGGTGACCATTTTTTACAATGGTGAACATGGGTGACTATGGTTGAGCTTGTTTAACAAAGGTTGACTATACTTAACTATGCATAACCATGGGGTAACATGGTTGATCATGGCTATCAAAATTTAATTGAAATGACTATGGTTGACCATGATAGCTATCGTTGATAGTGTAGAATACCGTAGCATGTTTTACCGTGGTTAATTATGTTATCCATGTTTACCATGCCTGAGTATTATTTTACTAACCTCATCATGGTTGATTGTGTTGTCTATGTTTGTTTATGGATGATAATGGATGAACATGTTGACCATGTTTATCCAAATTAGTTAATATGGTTGACCATGGTTAAAGGGCTAAAGTATTTATAGCTATGGTGACCATGGTTGACAATAGTTGAGTTGGTTTGAGCATGCACTAGTACATATGGTCAATTTTCTGACACTTTAGTTCCAACACTTTTGACGTATTGTCATAAAGTTCCCCAATTTTTCTCAATTTTTTAAATCCCACCAACAAGTGTCTCTCTAGCGATGTTTAGGAAAATCGTCAGAATTGCTACATTTAGGAAAATTGACAGAATACCAAAGTTTCAGAACAAAGCGTTAGAATTGAAACTTTTCGGAGACAAGTGTTGGTATTGTGACATTTGGAGAAAAGTGTCGCTATTGCGACATTTGGATACAAGTATCACTATTGCGATGGTTTGGAGACAAGTGCTGATATTGCGATGGTTTGGAGACAACTGCTGATATTGCGATGGTTTGGAGACCAGTGTCAGTGTTGCGACGGTTTGGAGATAAGTGTTGGTATTTCAACATTTAGGTCATAAACATCGCTATTCCAACGTTTGGTTCACAAACGTCGAAAAAACGACAGTGGAAAAAAAAATTTGTAACATTTTGTAACGTCGGAATATTTTTTAATATTTTTATTTTATTTTATTAATTTTTATAGGATTAATATATTTGTTATTTTTTTATTAGAGTGATTTATTAAAAAAAATCTCCTTGGTTGTATTTATTGATTATATGGAATGGTTCTTGATGCATCCCAGGTTATGCATGTTTCATCGAAGCCTGTCTGAAGAGGTTAAAATTTGGGTGCAGAGTCATTCATTAATTGACTGTGTAATGTGATCCAAAGCTTATGAAGACGTGAGATGGTTTTTTTTGCAAGGCAAGAAATGCGCTGCGATTGTATATATTTCGGTGAATTTAGAAGATATGTGGTTATGATTTAATAAAATTGTGTGATACAAGGTCTATCATTGCAATGGCAGACGAAGGTCGCACCCACTTGCTTCACATGATTTGAAACTTTTATTTCTCATTGTATCATTGGAAACCCATTTCATTCTTCCCACCTCAGTAATCGCTTCTTGCATGGTACATCCACAATCATACCCTGCAACTGGTTTATCCCATGTTAAAGACTAATAGACACTAGCATTACATTTCATAATATGTGCCTCTTTTATAGATTTATTACACTTGTATACATTTAGATTCCACTTGGTTGTACTAGTAATTCTAAAGATACCATCTGCATCGTCAAAACTTATGTCGATGGGATCATCTAAAAAGTGACAACCCTCATTCCTGAAAATAATGAAGTCGTTGAAATCATAGTAACACTTTAGTATTGTGTACCTTCGGTTATGAATCACAATTGATGGACTGGAGTTCATATAGGTGATATTAAAATCAGGGAGACCGCATCCATGGTTTCCTACAGCAAAAGGATACGTGATATTCATGTCTTACAGAGGACATTTGATGGATCTGATCGTGGGATTGAACCATCTATTCAGCGGGTTTCAAAAGACTTAAAGGAAGCATTGTCCAAGTTACAAAATACATTTGTTGTATCAGATGCAACCAAACCAAATTATCCTATTGTATATGCTAGTCATGTATTTTCCAAAATAATTGACTACTCTCCAAAAGAAGTTATTGGAAGAAACTGGTATGATTTTCTTCTTGCTCCCTATTTCTATGTATGTGTGTCTATGCCTTTCGTTCTCTTTCTGTAATTATATATTCATGTGAGGATGAAAAAATTACAAATGCAAACTAATTATTGCCACAAATTTTTTGAACCTCACTTTAATATTTGATATACCTATTTAGGTTGCCTTGTTGAATGGTCCTATAGTTGATATCATGAAGCAATAAACCACAATTATCTTGTTTAATGCAAATATTGACACTATGTATTGTGGAAGGCAACCACAAGAAGTCTAATGGAGATTACATCATAATTTGATTAAAACTTCTAGTGCAAGGAATTTCTCATCTAGGTAGATAATATCTGCATAGAGCATGTTCTTTGAATGTGTAGAACTCAACCCCTTGTAAGATCATCATTCTCATTAGTAGTTATTAAGTCTGTCAATTTGGTAGCACCTTCTTGGCACATGGAGGGACAATCAATCCTTAATAAACTTGGTAGCTCTGCTTCTAGCATTCATGTGGCTCCTCTGTTTGAATGGTGGCCTGCACAGTTTCTTGACCAGTAAACAACATAGATAATCCATAAATAGAATCCTAGCATAATTAGTGATTCCAGACCTTGTCTCTTTACAGCCAAGCCGGTTATCACACTTCAGAATTAGTTCCATCTCAACATACATATATATATATATATATATATATATATATATATATATATATATATATATATATATATATATATATATATATATATATATTCCACTCACAAGATGACCGAGTGGCCACCTTGATTCCAAAGCTAATATGTATGAAAGACCCCCATAGTAAAATCAACTAAGTATATAAAAGATCCCCATATTTTAAGGGATAATCCAAAGTACAATCAAACTATTGCTAAGAGGTAATAAATTTGGTGCTAGCTTTCGTAAAGAGGAAAAAAAAAGGATGGTTTTAGAATTAACTTGACTACTGAACACCTGGCTAGGGAGGTATGATTCAACTCGTTTTCCTAGTTGATCAAGAAAAAATAAATCAACGAGAGGGGTAATTAATTCTACTAGAGTGAAAAATTGACTAGGGAGAGATGGGAAAGTGAGTCAGCAGAGAAATCGCTCAATTAGGGTGACTGTACGGTGTGTGAATGGGTTTAAAGGAATTTGAATTAGAAGCATTCAAATATTAGTTTGGAGAGGTTGTACAATGCTTGTGTAGTTGCAATTCACCCAAATATTGATAAAATTATAGTCCAAGGGTGGGTACAATCTCAGCCAGCAGTGAATCTTAGCTCATGAATTAGAAAAGAAGTATCCAGGAGAGATAAACTTCTCCAACAGCCATAAAATATCAAATTAGCAACTCCAGATATACTTGCAACAGCTTTGTTTCCACAACCATTGAACTATATTAACAAAATATGACAACCCAAGTACTTTGGCAGTTGAAAATTAACAAGCAATTGAGTGAAAATAAATTCAACCATGAATTCACGCATTACACAAAATAATTTCTTAGAATCTATTTGAAATATATTGTGTCAAGAGAAGAATCCTTTAGCTTGATGAATGCAACCATCAATTTCTAGTAACATCAAGCTGCATAGACCAAAATCGAATTTCCTAATTAATTCAACATAATAGTGAATCAATCACATGATATGGATTTTTCTAAATGCACAACCATCAATATGTAATTGTAAATAAAATTACATCACACAATAATAAACTCACACGCATCACTAACACCAAGATTTTCCCTCGAAACCCAAATGGGAAATCCGGCTTCAAATGGGGGATCAGTTCTTCATTCTGGAAATATATAGTTACATTCCTTTCAAGTATTTCTATGCCTAATCCACTCTTGTCCAAAATCAATTCCCATTCCTCATCCTCCTCTCCTAGTCATTTTTATTCTTCCATTTAATGCTCTATTTTCATCTCATTTTTTCTTTGATTTTTTTTATCTTATTCATCTTTACATTTAAAATGTCTTTTACATTGTCCATTCAACCTTCATGAATTACCAAGCTGTCTCTTACGAGTACTGAGTATTACACCCATTTGTAGGTTTAGATCCATTTCAAATCATAGCCACTCGTTTATAAATAAGTGAGCTCACTTGTTGAGAAATATGATGAAAATGTGATGGCATGCAATTTTTCACTCTATGCTATAACACTGTCTCTAGACACCAATGGCTTCTTTTTGATATGTTGTTTACTTCCAAATATTCTAATGATAAAATTTCACGAAATAATATTAAAATATCACATGTATGTCATATCAAAAAAATGCTAAATATGTCAACATCGTGATTTCCTCCATGACATAAGGACAGAGACATGAGAATGTAATTGTAATGGAGTAACTTAGGTCATATAGGTCTAGTTCAAAAAAGGAAAATAAAAACATGGAAGTCTACTATAATATTATTGGAAAATATTTCTTTTCCATTTAACTGTTCGTATATGCAGGTTGTTGTTTTGTAGGGCTGAAACTACCACCATATCAATTTTGATATGCAATTATATGAGGTTTTATTGCAACAAGGCCGAGGAATTGGCACGAAAGATGCGAAAGGAAATAGATCACAATCATTGTACTTCAAAACTATAGTAGAAAATAATTTTATGTAGTAAAATTCCTGAAGATCAACGTTTTACTGAACCAAAAATGAGATGTGATTTTTTAAGGAAAAATACATTCATAAAAAACCATGAGAGATAAAATTCAGATAAATTCGGGATTTGGCTTTTGTTCTTGATTTATAGGATTGAGGATTTATTTGCAAGATTTTATGCTCAATTTAGGGCTAGGGTTTCATAGTTTTCCTTTAGGGTTTTTATTTGTTCTTTAATGTCAAAAAATCACTTTTCCTAGCTTCTATCTTGCCTAGTAGCAGTTGAAACATCTAAAAATCAAGAAACATTTACAGGATCATGCTGAAATGGTTGGAAAAGGCTTGGATAAGGCATGGAAATGTTTCATTTTTGTTTCCAAGTTGTAACTCCTCTATTTTAGATTCTGGAGAGGGGAACAATGTATCTTATTTTTCCTTTATGTTCTTAATAACCAGTTTGAACTAGCCACTATAGTCTAGTTGAATGGGTTCTGATCACATTGTTTATTACAGATGTGTTGGTCAATTTTTCATGCTTCAATTGAACAATATATTGCATGAATACCAAATCATGTAAATTTTTCTGAAATTGATTTCTTTTCTTTGTGTGAATGTGTTTAAACACACTCTAGTGGTGCTCGCAAGTCATCCCTAGAAGCGCTACTTGTCTGGTTGAGGATTATCCTTGCAATCCATTGCCACTGGGTAAAGGCATCCAAATTGGTTCCATTAATAAGCTACATAAGATGAATTTTGAACAAACTGTAAAATTTAGATTTAGAATTTCAAGTTTTAGATTTTGGAATTAAATATGTAACAATAGTGCTAGTGGTTGTCATCTAGGTGCACCTAAAGTTAGATTCCACATCACAAGTGTTATGTTCCAAACATGGAATTTGGAAGCAAAAAAAAATTGAAAATTGGAAAACAATAACGAAAACAAAATAGTAACAAAACAACAGAAATGATTGGATATCTACAAAGTACAATTTTTCCTAGATAAAGAAAACCAACAATTTCCAATACATCACCAAGAAAACAAGAATTACTAGGAAGTTCTGAAGTTGTATCTGTAGAAAGAAAATTGAGGATACTTGGAAAAAAAATCATTATCTATTGAATTTAATAAGGCCAGAAACCTTTACTTATGACAACCTACTTCAGATTTGGGAATTGCTTCCATAGACAAGGAATGGACAAAATATGTGCTGGAAAACTCAAATTCAAATTCGTAGGGTGATCAAGTTCCAATTCTTTTATGTAAAAATAGAGGTGTTTTCAAAGTGTCTCTATTGTAACAGGTTCGTGTAATTAAGATGGAAAGTAAGTTTTGTGAATTTCAAAATTTGATCAAATTTAATTATGTAAATTTTTTGTAAAATACTTTGGTCAATAAATGATATTCATTTGGTTAATCTCCTTACATGCTACATTGAACCTTTCTAATATGTGGCATCATTCATTACTAGAATGATTTCATCTAACGTTTAAAACAATAAGTGCCCATTTTTTGGCATCACCCCTCCTCTCCTTCCTGTATAGAGTTGGCTCTTGAAGGATTAAAAAATTATTTGAATTTAAGAATGGAAGTGATGAGGTGTATTCCATAGATGGCTTCTCCGGGTGATGCATTCATCCTAGCTATTGAAGATGGAACTCATGCCAAAATAGTATTTTTGGAGTCACGGGTGAACATGTATGCAATTTTTTTTAAGAATGCATGGATAACTCAACGTATTGCACTTGCATGGTTGTTTGTAATATGCTTCTTAAGCCAATTGATACAAAGGACCTTCAAATATTCTTTTGGATCTGCTAAAATATTTAGTTATACCTCTGTAAGTGTGTTATAGCAAACCCTAATTCTACGTTCTATAATGTGTTATATTATTTCCCAAAGGCACATCTCTCTAGAAGAAATTTGTGTGAACAAGATTAATTTTGCAAAATCTCTGTTGGAGTAGTGTTGTTTATGATGAGTCTATAGCCTTTGTGATTGATAGTTTGAATGTACTTGTCACACCACCATATTTTTCCCTTGTGCCACCTCCCATGTCTCACTTCCATCTCAAGTTTCAGCTAGCTATTTAGATTGTGGTTTTTAGATAATTCTACTGAAAGTACCTAGCTGTGAGTTTTTGTACGCAAATTCCATAGCCAATTTAGTCTTTCCTATTCGTGAAACTCCATGGATGCAAACAATCCCACTACCATGTGGAGTTATGGACCACTTAACACTCTTGGTCTTGACTATGACTCCCTTATTAACTTTTAAGTGAAACAAAAAATAGTTCATCATGAGGGACAAATGTTTACAAAGAATGGGAATCCACTAAGATCTAGATGCCGCTTAATTTATAATTATTTTCCACAAGTTGTTTCAGATTTTCATTTTCCTCCAAAATAAGATAATGAGCCTCATTTTTATATTAATATTTTTCAAGAAATGTAATCAATTGTGCATGTAAATTTGAGTTCTACTCATGCCAATCATCTTATTTAATGGAACTATACATCTGCAGATTTGTGACAAGGGAATTCTCATATGGATTTGCAACTACCTCATTTTCCATGGCCTACTCTTGGAGTATAATGAAAACTATATTCATATTCCAACCCTGAAAATGTTAAGTACCCCTTTTTTTCTCTTAAACTTATTTGGCTTCCCTCCTTGAAAATCTGGCTCCAGAAGAAAAGAGAAATGATTCCCCGTTTGAAGCCAAATCATTTTCTCAACAATTGTACATTGGTTGTCCAAAAATTATTTGTCAATAACTAGTGTGCTTCTCATATTTCTCCTTGGATTATGGCACTCCTAAAATCTGCAATGGTCCTTTTCTTTTATATCCACTCAAATTTGAAAATTATATTCAGAAACCCAATGTATTTTCATTATCAACCCAAATTTAACACATTAATTTATTTATGTAACAACTAAAAAAGAACTTAAGTTATATGTGGATGAGAGAAATCAGGTATCAATTAAATATTTCAAAATTAAGAGAAGAAAAATATGAAAGACAAAGGGGCCATAAACTAGAATGCTAACCGTAAAAGCCAAAGGAAGAAGAGAACTAGAGTTATGAAGTTGAATATTTGCGGATGCTTTGCCTTCCAAATTTTCCCAACAATTTATCTCAGAATATAAACATCTACGCAATTTTGGAGCAAGGGTTCTTTGACAAAGAAGAAAAATGTAATCGGTAGAAGCTAAAAAAATAAAAAAATAAAAAAAATCTGATTATAATTCTTCTATTGCTAAGAAAACAATGTTGAGAAAAACCATTATATATAGTTTAGAATTTAGGTATCTAGGGTAACCATGTGTTGTCTTACGCTATGTTAAATGATTTTATGGCTTAATTTTCTATTTTTTGCTTTGTTTTTGCATATGCCTATGTATTCATGTTGAATCTACAAACGATAATGTTGCAAATACTCATTTGTTTTCAAGCCATTGTGAGGGCCACAACAGCTGGTTATCTCAAACCATTCAATTGAGAACTAGAGGATATTTACAGTTTAAGGAACATAATTGTTCATTATTTTTTCTTTTCCAAATTAAATTTCTTTATTTTAATTGTTGGAAATCAGGAATTTATTGTTTCCTTGGCTACTGTATTGCTAGAGAGAAAACATATGCATTTCTCATCTCATCTAATTATTAGAATTTTAATCAATTATGACACGTCACTAAAACATTCTATTTGATTTATTAAGCATCTTTGAAATCATTCACACAATAAATTCAAAATATATAGGTCTCCTACGTGTGGATCTCAAAGCATGATATCCCAATTGGGTTGATTGCTGGTTTACGTGACTAGTTGGGTTTTTCGTTTTTTTTTTTTTTTCACAAAGTCTATGTTGAGTTTTCAGTTTATTTAATGCTAATATTTGTTGATAGGTTGGTATAAAATAACCAGATGCAGCATTTTTATCAATTTGTCAGCATTTGAATCGAGCTTATTGTGCCTAAAAGTGTCTTTCTAGATTCAGTAATGGCACTTCCAGTTAATGTCAAAGGTTTGCATGTTGCCTAAGCTGGAGTTGGATTTTTACAACCAAGTGTTAAGCCTTTGATGCATATGAGTTCTGACTTTTGTTTCTTCCTATACCTTACATACTCACATTAGATCATAGCTTCTGTTAGTATCATTTAGCCCATAAATATTTGTACTAGCTGCATCAAATTTTCCAACTAAAAGATAAAGTTTGTATGTATGGTATACCGTATACATACTGCCACTAGCTTACAGCTTCTATTATTATCATCTAGCACCTAAATTTTTATGCTTTCTTTTTTAGTAATAGAACTTATCTTTCAGTGGGAAATGTTGATGCCTTTGATCTACCCAAAATTAGTGTGCATTTTCCTCTATTGTTTGTGTGGGTGCACTTTCAGTTCATAGCTATCAAAACCATATCATTTTAGAGTTTCATCATCCCGTCCAATAGAAGTATGGGTTAACAGGGGAAAAGGAATAAGCTCAAGATAGGGTAGCACCTACTCTTTGGGGCAACTCTCATGAATGGTTGAAAAATAGTTGGCTACTATAGAAACAACAGTTCAAGCTTTGAGGTTTTTAATTAACATACCAACTCTGAAAATCCCTCAAGATTCCAAGCCATGCAAATCCTTATGATAATCCTGTAGACCCATGACATCTTTGCTAGTAGTCATCATGAAACAATATCGAGAAGTTGTGGGAGTACATGATTTTTTCTAATAAGAAGTGCCTACTTTATAATTCTTATACCATTGAGGTAATAGAGAATTTAGATATAAATGAATATTTATTTAATTTCATTTTTAACCAACCAAGAGGAAATGAGAAGAAAAAACTTAATGGTGAGTGAATATGAATTAAAGAAATGAGAAATTCTCGTTTGGACAAAGGATATATTGACACCCAAGCTGTTTTTGGATTAATTTCTGATATGAAAACAACCTATCTACCTCTCTCCTTGCCACCATTATAGATGTCTAATTTAAAAAAAAAATCTCGATCAGTGAGATGATGCCCTGCTAGTGAGTATACTGTATTACCTGAAATTATTTCATATGTTGTGCAAAGTGGCCCAATAGCCTACTTCCGCTGCAAGAAAAAAAAATTATTGGGTGGTTCAACTAATTTAAACTAAATTCATTAATAAATACTGCTAGCAATCTAGAGTGAAAAATAGAAATGACATTGAGAATATTGCATCTCTATGATGGATGTTATGTAACAGAAGTCCCAAATTCTTTTTTTCCAGGTCCATTCTTCAAAAAGTTAGGCAATCATAAGGATACAAACTATTTGATTCTCAATTTAGATCCATACTAGGAAATTATTCTATGGTTAAAGGGTTTTTTCAAGTCGGTGAAAGCCCCCAACAGATGGTTCACCTCTCTTCCCATCGTACAAGTGGGGTGCCAAAGCCAACACAAGCAAGTTGGATGAAGTGTCAGATAAATTTCCTCGCTCTATGTCCCTCAGCTCATTTGCTAATCAAGGAATTGATAATGCAGCCCAAGTGAATAGGGAGGCAAACATGTTTCTTTGCAACTTATGCTTGCATTTAGTTGCATGAACCAGAGGTTAAAAGCTTTGATGGTCTCACCATCTTTGAAGGATAAGTTGTGAAATTTATTTATTTGAATAATAGGGGTTTCCATATTGCAAAGGGTGGAATTCAACCAGCGAATGAACTCAATCCATGATGTTTCAAATCTTTTATTAAGGATGCAAGGGGACAAGGGCGAATAAACTAATCACTACGAGACATCAAGAATAGATCGCTCAACGCCATCGACAAGGTGCATCGCCTGATGACTAATTTGTTTTTCTTTTTGTGGGAAGTAGGTATCTTTTAAATTATAGAATTCATAGTTAAGTTACTATTATATTCACAGCCTAGAGAAGTGTTTATAAAGTTGGATTGCAATGGTGGATCGTATTTATGTTTGGCTTATCAAGTGGAGACTGGATTAATAGAACGGATCCCTATTCGTAGCAAACTGGCTACCAACGACTAGGTTCCTACTCCTGTAAATGATCTAGAAATGGTGAGAAGGGTTCCAGTTTATTAATGTTTAATTTTAGTTAGTGAAGTGAGGTGCCCTATACATTTATAGGGGAGATCTGGTGTTCTAGTGAAGAAAATTAGGGTTGCACTTTCATATTTTTAAATATCTTCTTATTGATTAATAAATCCTTGGTCTGAGATGGATTTGTTAAAGATCCCTCTTCTGAAACATAT
This sequence comes from Pinus albicaulis, assembly GCA_034641835.2. Taxonomy (NCBI): domain Eukaryota; kingdom Viridiplantae; phylum Streptophyta; class Pinopsida; order Pinales; family Pinaceae; genus Pinus; species Pinus albicaulis. Next base: position 1,154,415,984 of record CM076579.1, on the reverse strand, counting down.
TTATGAGATTAATAGATCTTTGTTCTGAGATTTTGATATTTTTTATATTAATAGATCCCTGGTCTGAGAATTTATGAAAATAATAGATCCCTGGTTTGATACAAATTTATTCATCAATAAATCAGTGGTCTAAGATTTATTAATAAAAATCTCCTTGGTTGTAATTATTGATTGTATGGAATGGTTCTTGATGCAGCCAAGGTTATGCATGTTTCATCGAGGTCTATCCGAAGCGGTTAAAGTTTGGGTGAAAATTCATTCATTAATGGGATGTGTATTGTAATGTTCCAGATTTTTCTTCAATAAATTGGAACATTAAATTTTGTCTAAACTCATTTAGGAGATGAATAATTGGGTAAGGAGGCCCAAAGATAATAAAAACATAAATAAAATCCTTCTAGTATGAAAAGGGATCAGCCATGGAACCAGATTTCATACCCTCATGTGTGAAAGGAGATATTTGCAAAGAGGTTTGACCAAGCCAACCAGCGCAAGGTATGAGTTGGAAAGCACTACATAGAAGAGAAGCTTCTAGAGGAAGGGAAGTTTCTAGAGGAAGGGCCCATAAGGAGTCTCCAATTTCTATATAAATGGAGGGGAGGAGATCTATTTCCATTCATGAATATGTTTATGATATTGAGTTGGTCATCTCGACTTCTTGAGCACGCCGGTTGTTTAACTAGTCTGCAGCACTGTTTAGTGCACCGAATGTCTTCGTTCGGAGATCTCACCCTCAGCCCCGGGGGACTTCGAGTGCCTGCTCGGGTGAGGTTGTCCCATCATTATTTTGGTTCTAGACCGAAGCATCATCCTCCAGGACAGTGTTATTGCTGTAGCAGCATAATACTGTGTTGTAGGGTGTTGCCGTAGAGACTCCACAACACCTCTTCCATTGCTTGTTTTTCAAAGCGGAAAGTATTTCTTGCCTTTGGAGGATAATTTTGGAATCTTGAGAGCTTATTTTCAGATCTTGGCATCATGCCAACACATATTCTTTCCCCTACTACGCAGTTTTCTCCAATAGATGCGTTATTTTCATAGTGCATTTGCTGCGAGGTTTTGCAGATTAATTGGAGGGTGGGATCTCAAGTGTAAGGATCAGCCTTCCACTTTGGAGATCCATTGGAGGAGGTTTAATTCAGAAATTTTCATCTTATTCAGCCTTCTCTATATATTTCTAGTTCCATAGTTTCCGTAGCTACCCAGCTACTCCGGAATTTTCATGTATTGTTGAAATCCCCAAGGGGAATGTCATAAAGAGCCATTTAGGCATTTTGTTTCATTATAGATCACTATTTTCATGTATTTATCAGTTTCAGATCTTTAATATAGTAAAAATAAGCTTCAGCCTCCTGGAAATAATGCTGAAGGGTTTTCTGGGTCATTCTCTTGTCTTGCAGCACCTCAATCTTGAGGGATTTTCTATGTAAAAATGTTGTTTAACCTTGCTTAATGCCTATTAAATGTTCCTAAACTCATTATATGATTTTTCATACTATTTTACATACTATACCTTTAGAAAATACGCTTCCCTTGCTTCAGTAAATTTCTGCATACTCAAAGTCATGGGAAATCAGGTTTTTTCTTGACTAGTCGGGAAGGAGGAACTGTTTAACTTAGTAAAACGCATTTTTTTTTAATAAATTCGAAATGCATATCCCTATTGATTTAATATAACATATTCCATAACCTTGACCCTTCATTTTACGCATATGTTCTTATACACTCATTTTAGGGCCAAAATACTCACTTTTCCCCACATTTTTTCCCATAAAAGCTGAGTAAAGGTTTCTGCAGTGTTTGGAGTGTGTTCATGAGTGTTTTTAAACACTTTTTATGATATTTTAAGCACACATTCCTGAATAATGTGTTTTTCATGCATGATTTGCTGAGAAATCCATTTTCTGGATATTACAAGTGGTATCAAAGCTTTTGAGTGGGATTATTCAAAGATAGAGTCTAGAAAGGGATAGGTAGCCTCTATATCTCATCCTATTTAAGAGGCATAATATCTGGTAAATCCCCTCCCAGTCCATCTCTAGTTGGAGTTTGCCATGTTTTAGAGATATCCCTGAAACGGGATATTACAAATGCAATCAAAATTTTATGAATACATGTGATGGTTTGTGTTGCAAGCCAACAAATTTGATGTCATTGTATCTATTGTGATCAATTTTGAAGATATATGGCTTGGATTAAATAAAAATTTATGTGAATTTTTCTCGAGATTGGCTTGGATTTAATGAAATTTACTTGGAGTCTTGATGTTTCATGATTCGTCCAGTGATATGTTTTAATGTGTCTAAATTGAGATTAGTTTTATCTGAGAAACATTTGGATCTAGATCTTAAGAAAATTTTCCCATGTAGGAATTGAGCATATTTTATTTTGATCTGAATACCTGGACCAAAGCATGGGAGCAGCGCCACATCACAAAACGTGAAATTGGTCTACAACGTTTTTTAAACATGTGTGTTTGTTGCCGTCAGTCTTCCGACGTTTCACTAGCATCGGTATTCTGACCTTTGACTACTTTCAACAATTTTTTTATTCTGACATTGCACTACCTTCGATATTCCGATGTTTCACTACTGTCGATCTTGCGATGACTTTTTCATCACGTCAGTCTTGCGAAAAATTTATTGCTACGTCGGTCTTGCAATGAAACATTGGTAACGTCGGTCTTGCAACATCCATATTATAACATTGGAATTGCAACAGATATATAAATGTAGGTTGTTCGTCGGAAGAGCGACGCGTATAATGTCGGTTATGGTGTTCGTTGGACTCGGAATTGTGACACTTATAGACGTCGGAAGAACGACGAAGCGTGAAATTTCAGAAGAGAGAAAACTAATTTGAAACATCAGAATTGTGACAGCACCAAAAAAACGTCAGAATTAGCATCGCTCTACCGAGAGTTAAGCCAAGTGTCAGAATTCAGACTTTAGGAGAACTAACGTTCTTCCCCACCTCAAAGTGTCGGTCTTAGGATGCCTATGTGTCGCAAGAGTGACATTTTGGTCATCGAAAACTGGGCCAAATGTGCTAGTGGTGGTTCACTATGATTGAACTAGTTGACTTATGTAAACTTATAAAACATAGGTAAGCCTAGTAAATCAATGTCAACCTAAATCAACCTAGTAAACCTAATTAATTGTGGTTAACTATGGTTGACCTAGTAAACTTAGGAAAACCTTAAACCTAAGTCAACCTAGTAAACCTAATAAACCTAGGTCAAACTAGTGAACCTTGTAAACCTATATTAACCTAGTAAATATATTAAATCTAGTAAACCTACGTCAACCTAAGTCAACCTAGTAAAACTAGATCAACATAGGAAATGTAGGTCAAAGTAATAAACCTAGAAAACCTAATAAACCATGTAAACCTAGGTCAAACTATTGTTCCTAGGTATACCTTGTAAACATAGGTTAATCTAATAAACCTAGTTCAACCTAGTAAATCTAGTAAACCTACTTGACCTACTAAACCTTATAAACCTAGTTAATCTATGTCAACCTCAGAAACATAGGTCGACCTAGTAAATTTAGTAAACCTAAGTCAAGCTAGTAAATCTAGTAAACCTAATGAACCTAATAAACCTTGGTCAACATTGTAAACCTAAGTAAACCTAGTAAAACTATTAAACATAAGTCAACATAAGTCAATATAATAAATCTAGGTCTACTTGGAAAACATAGAAACTTAGGTCAAGCTAGTAAACCTAGTAAACCATCATTAAAATAGTAAACTTAAAGTCAATTTAGTAAATCTATATTTACTAACCATATTCAATTTACTAAACCTAGGTAAATATAGTAAACATATATTAAAGTATTTCAACCTAGTAAACCTAGCAAACCATGGTTAAGCTAGTAGAACTAGGTCAAGATAGTAAATCTATGTCAACCTAGTAAACTTAGTTTAGCATAGTTGACTATGTTTGACTATGTTTTATTAATGTGGTTTTCACATTGTGGCATTTCTTGTTGTTCATTACATTGTGATGCCATTTCTTGTTTAACATATTACAACATTGTCTCTTATTCATCACATTGCAATGTCATTATTTTATCCAATTGCAACATTCTCTGTTGTTTATCGCATTACAGCTTTTTTTATTGTTTGTTGCATTATGAAATTGTTTATTTTTCATCACATTACAATATTTTTGGTTGTTTTTCATATTAGGAACAATGTTAGAGTTAATGCCCATGGTGACTATGGTTTTCTATGGCACCCATATTGACTATGGTTGAATTTGATGCTCATGTTGACTATTGTTGATCATGTTAACCATAGAAGACTATATTCAACAATAGGTAACATGTGTTAACATACTGATAATGTTTAGTAATATGTTATTGATGTATAATATACCTTGAAAATCTTGGTTAATCTAGTTGTCCATGGCTTTCTAGGGTTTACCTAGTAAACCTTGTTAACCAAGTTCATATTATGACAACATTTATTATTTGTGAAATTGTTATGTCAATTTTTATTCATCATATTGTGACATAATTTGTTATTTTTTTACTTAAGTTTGAAAGATTATTTGTTGTTTTTCACATTTCAATGTCATCACATTGTGGCATGGGTCACCGATTATCACATTATGATATTGTTTATCGTTCATCACATTATAATATCATTTCTTGTTTGTCAAATTAAAAAATTATTTTTGATGTTCATCACATTGCAACATTGGTTTTTGTTTGTCAAATTCTGACATTATTTTTTTTTTCATCGTGTCATTATGTCATTTCTTATTTCTCAAGTTACAACATTGTCTAATTACAATAGTGTCTATTGCTCATCCCAGTATAACTTTTTTATTTTTTTTAACATTGTGATGTTGTCTATTGATCATAACATTATGATGGTGTTTGTTGTTTTTTATGTTGGGAATAATATCAAAGTTAATTCCCATGGTGACTATGGTTTGGCATGGCACCCATGTTGACTAGTGTTGACTTTGATGCTCATGTTGAATATGGGTGACCATGTTAACCATATCCATCCATAGTAAACCATAGGTGGCATTTGTTAATGTATAGTTAATATGTCGTTAATTTATAGTATAACTTGCAGACCTAGGTCAACTTAGTTGACTATGGTTGACCTAGTAAACCTACATCGACCCAATAAACATAATTCAACCTAGTAAACTTATTAAAAGTAAGTAAGCATAGTTCATATTGTGACAAAAAATTTATTTGAGAAATTGTAATGTCATTTATTGTGCATTCGATATTGTGACGCCATTTATTCTTTTTTCTTTGGAAATGTTTTTTTTTTTGTCACATTTCAATGCATCACATTGCAACGTGGTTTATTGATTGTCATATTATGACAATGTTCATTGTTCATCACAATGTAATGTCATTTCGTGTTCATAAAATTACAAATTGTTTGTTGTTGATCACATTAAGACTTTGTTTGTCACATTGGGAACAATACTAAAGTTAGCTCCCATGGTGACTATGATTCTACATGGAAACCATGTTAACTATGGGTGAATTTTATGCTCATGTTGAATATGGCTTACCATGTTAACCATAGGCAACCATAGGTGACATCCGTTAATTTATAGCCTAATATATATTTGATATCTTATCAATGTGTTAATATGAAAATTTATGTATTATTAATGTCTTGTTAATGTTTTAATGTGTAGATTAGTGTGTATGGTAATCTCTTGATTAATTCATTATTGATATCCATAATTAATTGTTTTTCCACATTCTAAGGATTTTTTTTTGTTAAACAATGCATGTTTATTCTCCTAACCTTTGTATTTTTCTCTTTGTTCTAGATCAAAAATTGTTTGTTTTCCTTTATCTTATCTATTTCATGACCTTTTGACTACATCTATTTACATAGAAAATTGTTTTTTTTCCTTTATGTTATCTAGTTCATGACCTTTTGACTACATCTATTTACATAAAGATTGACATATTTTTGTTTGATACACTGCAACATTCATATTTATTTTGATATTGCAATGTTAGTTTTTGAACATTATTGTCTATGGTTAAGAGTGGTTGTCACATTGTGGTGTCAATTTTTGAAACAATTTTCTATCGTCAATTGTAGTTGACTATGGGTAAAAATTGTTGACTATGTTTTTTAATGTTTAATTATAAATTAATATGGCTGACCATGTTCAATGTAGTTAACCATGTTAAGCATGGGGGCCATGGTGACCATGGCTAACCATAGTTGAGTTGAATATGATTACACCATTGGAAAAAGTTATAAAACAATTATTATTATTATTATTATTATTAAACATTTTTAAACTTTGAAAAAAGTTGACTAAGGTTGACTATGGTTGACAATCATCAACCAAGGTTGATTATAGTTGAAAATAGTTGACTAAATTTGATTATGAGTTTATTGGAGATGATATTTGTGGTTAAATATAGGTATGTTGAGCATAATGCATCTCGTTAATTATAGTTGAACATGTTGTACACGTTGATTATGATTTATGAAGTCAAACATAATAAACTTGTGGTAATACATAGATTATTAATGACAAAGGTATAGTTTAATATCATAATGTATAAATTAATATATTATTAATCTGTGAATAAATGTAACATTAATGTATTAGTATATATATAAATGTATTAATATATAGTTATTAATTTATTATTATCAATTCATTAAAATTCATAATTAAAATTTAAAAATTTCTAAAATTATTAATATTATTAATAAAATTAATAGAACTTATCAAATCTTATTCTTAAAAATTATTAATAAGACTTACTAAAGTTTATAATAAACTTAACCTTTAATCTTTATTACTAATGTTTCTTATAAAGTTATTAAACATCTTTAATAACCTTATTAAAAACCATGAACTCTAATTTTATTATTATAACATTATTATTAATAGTTTTATTATTACTAAATTATTATTATCTTCCTATTAATTCTACTATGGTTATTAAGTTATTATTATAGAAAATTGTATTCTATTAAATATTTAAAATTGAATATTTGTCAATAAGTAATGTATATTTTTAATCTTTTTATAATATTTTTAATTTTGATCTTATAAATTTAATATATTTTTAATTAATTAATTTCAATATAAAATGATTGTTAAAATTAAATTTATATTTAAATTGGAAAAATAAATTATATAAAAAAATATTAAATTAAAATACTATATTATATTTAAATAAAATAAAATTGTTGGTGTACATGTACCTAGTTATCCTTAATTAGCACCAGTTCAACTCTAGTTATTGTATGTGATGTGCACTTGGATCTAGCTAGTTAACTTGAGTGTTTTAGTTATTGTATGTGATGTGCACTTGGATCTAGCTAGTTAACTTGAGTACTTACATGTGGTGTGCACTTGGATTTAGGTAGTTAAATCGAGTGCTTACATGTGCTGTGCATTTGGATTTAGGGCAGAAATGTGAAGTTGGGTTACACTTTTGTGAGAATCGGGGGTGGAAATTTTTTTCGGCAATAGTTCGGCCGAACTTTATGAGAAAGTTTAGCCGAACTTTATGAGAAAGTTCAGGCGAACTCGTTCTTCCGTTTAGATTGATGGCACACTCACGGCGTGGGCAAACAGAATTTTTTCCAGAGATGGGAAAACTGACAACAAAAGTTCAACCGAACTTTGAGTTCAGCCGAACTTTTACTCTTTAAATAGTTTGGCCAAACTAGTTCTTATAAATATATCGCCCACGAAGTTCATTTTTTTACCGCGTCTCTATTTTTTTGCTCTATTTCTTCACGTGTTTTTGTGTTTCCGTGCTGCTGATGGTCTAGGGTTACTTTCGTCTGCTCTGTAGGTGATTATATATGGCAACTTCAAGCGAGCGAACTACCAGGTATTTCTCCTCCTGCTCCTCCTCTGCAAGTCTACTACTAGGTATTTCATCCATGCTACAAGTCTACACCCAGTTTTGATCCTGCACCAATGCAACATGGTGTTAGATTTCGTTATATGCACTCTAATTGTGTCCTTTTTTCCCAATTATGAAGACACCAGATACCTTGAATGTTGCTAGGTTCTTAGCTTCAAAATTATTTTCATTTTAAACATATGTTACGCAACATGATACATTGAAATCTGCATGAGTTATTCATTACCAATTATGGTGACAATCACCAAGCTCCATTAGTACTAATTAGGCCTAGTGCATGTCCAAAATGTTCTTTTTTTTCATATAAATTGTGAAAGCAGCGCTGTTGCAACATATAAGTGAAATTAGGTTAGTTGGGTCAAGGTAATGAGCTCCTATCATGAAAGATGGTTCTTGGGGGTCAAGCCTGCTTGAAAGACGGGTCTTGTTGGGGGCAGAGCAGGATTGAGGTTAGATGGAAAATGAACTAAAAGAAAAGGTTGCTCGAGCAAAGGCATCTAGATAAATAGCATTATTTTGAGTTACAGAGCTATTTTATTTTTTTGGAAGAACAAATAGAGCTTACTAGTTACCATTATTTATCAGGTTTCAACACTTACCCATTACCACCGGCTACTAGAAAATAATTAGAGTTCACTCTTCTTTAGCCAAATCTTCCAACCTTTTCATTCACAATTCTGCCAACCGGGAAAAGCATGGGCCTGGTTCTTCCATCATCCAATGAACTGAAATGAATCACGCAGAGAAGGCAAGGCTAGGAAAATGAGACCAAGATCGAAAAATTGTTTTCGACAACTCTGGTATCACTAATGTCTTGCTTGTTAAGATGATGCTTAGATGCCTAAGTCATTCCCAAATATTTGAGGGCACTGTTGAAAAAAGAAACTTTGTTGAAATGAAAAAACCTTGTTGAAACATAAATTTCCACTTTGTGACCTCTCTTGAATCACAAGTTACAGGGAACAACTGCTTCTCGGTCTCCACTTTTGGTTCTCCACCACTTGGTGGCTACCACCTTGCTAGAAGAAGCCTCACTGGACTGTTGTCCACTTTTTTTCTAATCGGTGCTGCCATGCAAGCCCACCTCTCTTGCAGCCCCGAATCGCACTTCACTTCCCTTCCACGTGTAAGAAGTAACCATGGGCTTCAAGGGAGTCCATTAGATTTGGGGGTTCACTTGCGTATATAAGGCTTTCCTTTTCTATGTTAACTTTGGACTGCTACTGCAAATGTGCCTTTTGGAATTCTTGGTTTTAATTTGAGTTGATTGGTGTCATGTAGAAGTCAAGGCACTAATTTCTATAGAAATTTTGTCTTTACAACCAAGTGGGAACGAGAAACCCCAAAATTCCAAACAAAGCATCTATGCTATTAATTATGCTTTAAATTTCATTACCTTTTGTTATAAGGTGTATGTTGAATTTCTGGTAGTATGATATGCATTCGGTTGCTGCAGTTGTTACTTTTCCTATGGATCCATCAATTTCATCCACTTTAGCTGATTCTCACCTTGTACATGGAAGTTTACCACCATTGTTAAGCTTATGTCGTTACTGAGCCTTCTCTCGATTCCTCAACGCTGGAATGATTGAACTAGAATGATCTACTGTTGTAATGTGACTACATATTGTCTTTTATACTGTTGTAATGTATTTCTGTAATGTATTTATGTAATGTGACTACATATTGTCTTTTATACTACTGTAATGTATTTCTATATGAGACAGAATCTAATATTTTATACTTGATAACCTTTTATGGGTATATCAAGAGGATTTTTTATATGAACTGTTATCAATATATGAAACAGGGTTTTTTCTCCTTTGAAAAAAGAGTTGAAATAATTCTAAATTCACATGTAATGTATTTCTGTAATGTGACTACATATTGTCTTTTATACTGCTGTAATGTATTCTGTATGAGACAGAATCTAATCTTTTATACTTGATAACCTGTTATGGGTATATCAAGAAGATTTTGTATATGAATTGTTATCAATATATGAAACGGGGTTTTTTCTCCTTTGAAAAAAGAGTTCAAATAATTCTAAATTCACATATGTTCAGAGGTGTCACTGTTTCACTTTCGATATTATGTTGCTTACCTTGATGAACAGGTGGAACTCTGCTGGGAGGCCTCTCTGTTTTTTGACTCTATGCTCATACTGTCAAAGGCCATTATATGTTATATGGGCTAGACTGTATAGTTATTAGACTACATATCTTCATATTATTCTGCAAATAGTATGATGGAAACCAAACATAATAATGTATTAGGACATCACAACTTGCTAATTAGTTATTAGACTACATATCTTCATATAGAACTTGCAAATAGAATGATGTAAATGTGAACTTGCAAATAGTATGATGGAAATGTGGATCTCAAAGAAAAGTCATGATTAATGCTTATAGAAACCAAACATAATAATGTATTAGGACATGCTCCTTTAAATTGCAAATAGTATGGTCTAAATGTGAATCTCATGACTCTTCATGATTAATTCTTCTAGAAACCAAACATAATTTAACGTATTAGGACATGCTCCTTTAGGCTTGGTGGAATTACCTTTGCTTTTTATTTCTCTCTTAAACACACACATATATATATATGAAGAGATGATCCCATTTTATTTTTTATTCATAGATCAAATATCATTTAAATACAAGATTTATCATAATGTACAATGATTCATTCCATATTATTCATAAAATTTGTCATTAAAAAATGAACCCTTTAAATGACGAACCTAGTTAATGCTTATTCTTCATGAAGAAGACTACTTGATCTTTCAATTTGAATTTGATGATGGTCCTTTGTTATCTTTCTTGACTACTTCAAATTATTGACACAATCATATGCTTCTTGTTACTCTTTTTATTCCTTCCTTATATTGTATTCTTCCCCTTAGATATTGCGTACTCTCCCACATAGATATTGCACTCAATTTTGATGGTCCTTTGTTATCTTTCTTGACTACTTAAAATTGTCAAATTATTGACACAATCATATAGATATTGCACTCGATTTTGATGGCCCTTTGTTATCTTTCTTTACTTCAAATTATTGACACTTGATCATATAGATATCATATAGATATTGCACTCAATTTTGATGGTCCTTTGTTATCTTTCTTGACTACTTCAAATTATTGACACAATCATATGCTTTTTGTTACTCTTTTTATTCCTTCCTTATATCTATTCTCCCCCTTAGATATTGTGTACTCTCCCACATAGATATTGCACTCAATTTCATAGGCTCTTCTTTTGAAGTCAAATAACTGACAATAATTTACAAGAACTATCCCTAATTTTTTTTCTCACATGTTCAAATGGTTCTCTAACAAGATAATTGACAAGAACTATTCCTAATTTGTTTCTCACATATTCAAATGCTTCTCTAATAAGAGGATTTGTGGGTATGTATTCCATATTCACTATTTTCTCAAAGACTTGTTGTGTGAGGAAGTGGTACTTTATGATGATATGTAAATAGTGATTGAAGGAAGTAGAATATTTATTTTTGAAATTATTATTACACTTCTATTCAAACACTTAATAGATATATAGATTTACCTTAATATATTGTAGAGCCCATTTCATCCAAAACACTCATAAAGAAATTACCTTAATTCTTGTAGAGCCCATTTCATCTAAAATACTCAAAAATAAGTAACTGTACTATGTATTCCACTTCTACTCACTCAAAAAGAAATTTACCTTAATATCTTGTAGAGCCCATTTCATCCAAAACACTCAAAAAGAAGTAACTACTATGTATTCCACTTCTACTCTAGATAGAGAAAGTAACAACTATTTCTTGCTTAACCATTAAACCAAAGACTCTTCTAAGTAGAATTATACATTGTCCACTTGTAATTTTCACAAGCCTAGTTGAATCTCTATATGTTTTCAGTGTAAATTTCTCACAAGTAAATTTGTCAATGTAAATTTATTAACTTCTACAAGTTTTATAGGCAGAGTCTGTAAAGGGCTAGGTAGCCTCTAGATCTTATCTTTTATGAAAGGTGACATATCTAGTAAATGCCCCTATAGTCAATCTATAGAATAGATCTAAATAGAAGTTCTTCATTTTAATATCCATAAAACACAACCACTTTAAGGTAAATTGTGTACATGTGTCATTTCTCCCACAAACTAAAGGCTTCCTCCCATTAATTTTAGATGTGAATTCTAGACCATAAAATTTTTAAGTAAAACTTTAAGATAAACCATGCACATGTCATTTACCTCATGATCTTGTGTCATTTCTCCCATGTCATATATACATTTTTTATTGAATTTTTTTTTCAGGGATAAGAAAAGCATTAAATATGGTTGAAAAATGGAAATTATGCATAGAAGTTTCTTGCTATCCCAATCCAGGGAAAGCAGTGATTACATATGTGCTTTCCAATATTGCGACTAGCAAAGTCATCCAATGGAAAATGAATATATCGGGAAGAACAACAAACAATGAGGCATATTATATTGGATTGATAGAAATCTTGGGAACAACGTTGGAGTATGGATCAAATGGAATCGTAGTTTTCACCAATTCTGAACTTGTGTGCAACCAGATGAATGGCATGTGCCAAGTTAAGAAGGACAGGCTAAAAGAACTGCATGGAATAGCAAACACTATTGTTAGCCAATTTCATTTTTTTAGTATAAGGCATTGTACAAATGTGAATAAGATGTCTATTGATCTATTGCGTGGGGCAATGCAAATTCATGATTCATCTATCAAAGATGAATTAGAATTATACAGAGCAATTACAATACAAGATTCATCTCTCAAAGATGAATTGGTTTTGAGATGCTCTTCTTCAAAAAATCAAGATTCATCTCTCAAAGATGAATTAGTGTTGATATGCTCTCCTTCAAAATTTATTGATGGACATTGTAATATATCTTGGATATGTGTGTGTTGTGTACTTATAAATGTGTCTTTTTTAATGACCATGTGATTTTTTCAATTATATACCAAGTGTGCTCCCACCACACCATGTAAAGCGCAACTTGGTGAACTTCACATTTGCAACAACTGGTGAGCTTCACATTTTTATAAAATTAAAATGCGGGGAATTCAACAATTTTTTGTTTAAATGGAGTTTGCTTAAATGCAGTTTCACTTCTTTTTTAATGACCATGTGTTTTTTTCGATTTTATACCAAGTGTGCTCCCACCATGTAAAGCGCAATTTGGTGAACTTATCATTTTTATAATTTCTTTTTTACTTAAATTGAGTTTCACACATCAATTAGTGCTTTGAAATTTTTGTTCTACATAATTTGTGTACACTAAATTACAAATTTATTTTCTGAAATTTATTTTGTGTAAATGTCCACCAATAGATATATATATCATGGAGGATGAACGACGAAGATCAACAGAATCCCATATGGGGGATCAAGGATCGGGGGATGTTCATGGTATTTAAATATAATCTTGAATCTCCATACATGTGTGTACATATGGAATTGATTTTTTATTAACTTTTTGAGTTAAATTAGTTGTTAATAAGTTTCATTTTTTAGTTTTTAGGAGCTAAGAAGAGAAGGGCCTCTACTCCATCCATAGAGTGTGCCCATGGTTCACCCAGTCGTGGTATGTTTCACGCAATTTAATCAATGAATATGTACATGTATTTATATGTACACATGAATTTATTTTTCAATTGATTATAAATTCATATTTGTTTATGAAGTTTCTCTCTCATCTCGAGAGGTTGGTGGTGGTTCAAATCTCCTTAGAGGGCCATCAATCAATGGTAGCAGGTTGTGTGAAGGTGGTGATATTTATTCCCCCAGAGGCCAATCAACGGCTGGTGGTGCTGGTTCTCAGCAGGGTCATTCTGGGTCTCAACAGTTTTAGGTTGGAGAAGATGCTGACCAACCACGTCAAGGTTGCCATCAATTTCAAAAAAAAATTCATTGAATTTGTACAAGTTTTTTTACATGTGTTTTTTCTAATATATGAAATTTTATATATATTGATGCAAAGGCTGAAAATGTTCCAAATATTGGTTAAAATAGATGCAGGGCAGAACACTATATTCAAGAAGAAGGTTGTCTACCCACCACAACTTATCTGGCCGACATTTTTGATATACCATGGGAAACAAACATGGCGCAATGCACCTTACAAAGGTGTGAAAAACTTCATGCAAAATTGCGGAGAGATCTCATGGCTTTGACTCTACCTGCTGAGAGTCGACAAATCCTCGAAATAGTTACACATTCATTGGGAAATATTGTAAATGTGTACAAAAATCTTAGGCCAACCACTGATACATTTGTAGAAGTGATGCGAAAGAGAAAGGAAACAGTACTGGGTCCCGATAAATGGGAGGATGTAAAACAAAGAGTTACAAAATATATGGCGAATTCAATGTTTAATTTCAAGGAAGAGCCAAAAATAAAAATGCTGAAGATGAAATATTTCAAGCACCCAAATATAGCTCGCCATTTGTATGATAGGCACCTTGCGGCCTATGGAAGGCTCCCATGGAACGACGAGGTTCTTGTTTATTTTGCACAATTGTTTTACGCGGAATTTTTTTTGGGTATGAAACCCAACTACAATGACCTTTCGTCAGAATTTTTTGGTCCGGGGAAAGGTCGATTGTATGACCGTAAAGGCGCTAAGCGAGATGTGGAGTTGCCTTGCCCTGAGCCACCATTGGTGAGTCGACCTTTTCGGGTCGAAACTCTGCGATCAGAGATGGATGCGACTTCTCAAATAAGTCGAGAAGCAAGGGATGTCATGATCGACAATGTTTATAGCGGATTGAGTGGAGTCGATGTTTGTCTAAATCGACAAAGAGCACGTGAAAATGCACGTGCCAATTTTGTGTATTATACAGATGAAGATATTGACAACATGAATGTTGAATATCTTCTAATATATGCAAAAAATTGTCGCAATGGTTTTCAAGACCTAATTCTTCATGAGGAAGAGGGCACGGGAACGGTATGTGTTAATGACCTTAGGGTTCAATTATTTTAACATGTATACATGTGTACAATTTGTAATAAATGCATGTGTATGTACATGTATACATTTATTTGTATGCACATTAATCTAACAAAAATGTATCATTATATGTTAAAACACCATTTGCAGTTGTCACGCATGATGAGTGACGAAAATGTTAATATCATGTTCGGGACCTCTGGTTCAAACATTGCAGATGGGTCTCACCATCAAGATATGTTGGCAAATGTTAGTGTTTTTTAAGTGATATTTTTAAAATAAATAATTGTGCACACATGTACATGTATGTATATATAATGATAAAATATTTTAATAGATTCTGATTCCGTCTGATGTTTTTGGGATGGTGGTGCATTCTTCTTCCTTGGGAGATGTACCTTCTACTTCCTTAGGAGATGAGCCACAAGTATGGACAAAAATTATTTCACTTTTAAAATTTATGTTTAAGTTATATATATATATATATATATATATATATATATATATATTCCACCTCAAAAAGTTCCATTAAAAATTGAGATATATATATCTATATATCTTGAGTTATTTTAAATTTTTTGAATTTAGGTTCCTATAGAAGATTTATTTAATCCAAGGACTCTAGCAACGGAGATAGTAACATCCACACCATTTCAACCATTTGAACAAGTTGTCCAACTTTTTTTTTTATATTATTGAAAATAAGTTTATATATGTACACGTGCATTTTCATTTAAAATTTTTTAATATATATATATATATATATATATATATATATATTGTACAGTTTATCGTTGCAGATGTTCCCTTGTGGGGGGGGGACTTGTACCAGGTGAACAAATGGAGAGGGAACCTCATGAGGTATTGCATGATTTTTTTTATATTTTGTTTATATATATATATATATATTCTCACTCATTTTTAAAAATCAAATTTTAATGTTCAAGTACATGTTCATTGTGTACAAGTTTCCCATGCTTCACATGATAGTGCGCGGATTGAGACCCTGATAGGAAATACGCTACATCCATCTCTATTTGATGGACCTGATTTGTAGATTTGATTTCAAGATTTAGATAGTCTTAAATTTACTTTTTAATATATTATCTACATGCACTGTCTTATATATATATATATATATATATATATAAACAGTTTGATACTTGTGAGACCTACAATTTTTGGACATATTTTATTACAGTGTTAATATAATTTGTTTTGTTCCAAAAAGTTAAGTTTTGGATGGTTTTAGTACTTTTGGCATGTGAATGTGAAGTAATGTTGTTATATAATTTGTTTGGTTTTTAAAACTTTTAAGTTTTGGATAATTGAACTACTAGTAATGTTGTCATCTATAAATTAATGTTTTTTTTCTGAACTACATTTGGCATGTTATGTAATGATGTGTTATAATTTGTTTTGTTTTTTAAATTTAAGTTTTGTTTTGCTTCTAAACTACATTCGGCATGTTATGTAATGATGTGTTATAATTTGTTTTGTTTTTTAAATTTAATTTTTGGATGCTTGAAGTACATTTGGCATGTGAAGTAATGTTGTGATCTTTAATTTTTTGTTATTTATTAAAAGTTAAGTTTTTGTATGGTTTCAATCTACATTTGGCATGTGAAGTAATGTTGTGATTTATAATTTTTTGTTAAATTAAAAGTTAAGTTTTGGATGGTTTAAATCTACATTTGGCATGTGATATAATGTTAAATGTTTTTATTGGATAGTTGAACTATAATTGACATGGCATGTGAAGTAATGTTATGTATGATATAATCAAAAAGTTTTTAAAACTCAAGTTTTGGATGGTTTCAATCTACATTTGGCATGTGATATTTAATGTTAAATGTTTAATGTTTTAATGTTGCACGATATATAATCAAAAAGTTTTTAAAAATTAAGTTTTGAATGGTTTCATTCTACATTTGGCACATCTGATATAATGTTAAATTTTTCTATTGGATAGCTGAACTATAATTGTCATGGCATGTGAAGTAATGTTACACGATATATTTAATTAAAAAATAAATAAAACTTAAGTTTTGGATAGTTTCAATCTACATTTGGCACATGTGATATAATATTAAATGTTTTTATTGGAAAGTTGAGCTACAATTGGATGGCATGTCAAGTAATGTTCTAATATAATCAAAAAGTTTTTAAAACTCAAGTTTTGGATGGTTGAAGTACATTAATCATGTGAAGTAATGTTGTAATATAATAAAAAAGTTTTAAAACTAAGTTTTGGATACCATTTTAATCTACATTTAATGTAAATCCATTTAATTTTGTTTAATGTTAAATTTTTTAAATGTAAATCCCTTTAATTTTAATTTAATGTTAAATTTTTTAAATGTTTTGATATAATGTTAAATGTTTTGATCTAAGTTTTTGATGGTTTGAATCTACATTTGGCCTATGGAAGACTCCCATGCATAGACATCAAATGTGTTGTAGAAGGGGAGGTGGGGGTAGGGGTGGAGGGGGCAGGAGTGTTGGCTCTGGCCCGCCTCTTTCAATCCATGACATAGGCAAGCACCCTCTTCCGGCAAGCAGTGTCGCACACTTTCACTTCACGAGCGCTATGGTCAGACCTTCAATTACGATAACCATTTCTGTGTTTTTTCAGGAGGAGCCCCAAGATGAAGGTGCCTCTAGTTCCAGGAAGCGGCAGAGAAAGTCCACCATCCCAACCCATCAGCCCCAAGACACCAGCAGCGGCAACTAGGCCCGTGTGGAGAAAAAGCTCAAAGACGTCTTTGGCTCCTCTTTTGCTTCGGAGAGCTCCTCCCAGCACTCCAAGGGAGTAGCTGATGATCTAGAGGACTACAGTTGTCCAATTGTGGAGGATAATCCTCCTACACACATCGATAGCTAGCCTGATGTCAAGTCCTCTTTAGCATTTTTGAACTTTTGTCATGTTTTGAAATCACTGTGCTTCTGAACACTCTATGTCTGTTGGTTTCCCGATATTGGGCAGCATCTTCTGGGCTGGTTTCCCAGTTATGGGCAGCCCCTTTTCTGTTTTTTTTTATTCAGACCCCCTCTAATTGTTTTGATTTAATCTAAAAGAGTAAAGAAGTAGTTATATGTATTTATCCCTTTAATTTTGATTTAATGTTGAATGTTTTGATCTAATTTTTCGATGGTTTCAATCTACATTTGGCCTATGGAAGACTCCCATGTGAAGTATTGTTTTTGTTTAATCAAAAAGAGTAAAGAATTTGTACATTATCTCTTTAATTTTGATTTAATGTTAAATGTTAAATGTTTTGATATAATGTTAAATGTTTTAATCTAAGTTTTGGATGGTTTCAATATATGTTTGGCCTAGATGGAAGACTCCCATGTGAAGTATTGTTTTGATTTAATCAAAATGTTTTTAAAATTCAAGTTTTGGATGGTTGAAGTACATTTGGCATCTTAAGATTGCTTTTGATCTCTACATACTCTTGTTTGAGTGAAAAAATTTCCAATAGGAAGAACATAACTTTTAAATGCAACTAACCATATCAATTGAGCTTTAATTGAAAAAAAAGTAAAGTAGATATATGTATTTATCCCTTTAATTTTGATTGGAAATATAAGAAGTACATATATGTTTGTTGAATTCGGGTCAATATCATTAATGCACTCAAATAGGTAGCCTTGTTGATTTATAAATTGGTAAATTAATGACATTCAATTAATTGCATTCTAGAACATAGAACATATCTGACCATTGGACAGACAAATTTTGTACTAGATTTTCAATTAGGAATAGAGATGTGGGTCAAATCCCACCAAAATTCAAATAAGTGCTCCAAGTCTCTTGTCTGAAAGGAATCTTCGTACAAAACTATATTGTGGATGATTTATTTACATTGTGGATAATTTTTATTAGAAAATCCCACAAGAAAAATTGGTCACATTCAGTTCGTGTATATATCTAGTACGTGCAACATTTTTCATCAATGCACATAGAAAAACTACTTTCAGTTAATTGCATTCTAGAACATATATATTGAGTACGTGAATCATTTTTCATCAATGCACATAGTAAAACTACTTAAACAACTAATTTCATTCTAGAACATGTATATATATATCCAATATATGTAACGTTTTTCATCAATACACATGTATAGAAAAGCTACTTTCAGTTGGTACTAGAGCACGTGCATGTACCAAAACAATTTATACATGTGCAAACACTTGCACAAATAACATAAGAAACTCAATTTCTAGTTGAGTACTGGAAGTTCTAAAACAGATTTAATCCAAAGAGAGTAAATTGTTGGGTATTTCAATCAAAAAAAATTCCAGTGGAATGTCATCTTCAATAATCTGTTCATGATCGGATTTTGACATTTTCCATTTCTTATTTTTCATTTTTTTCTTTGATTGAAACTCTATCAACTTTATACGTGCTGCACACACCAAGTGACTATATTGACAACTTATGAAATCAGGTTCATAGTCTTCAAAGTAAAAAAAGATCCCCACTTTGATTAGTTTGTCTGAAAAAATAACCTTTTAGTAAAATAGATCCTCTTTCATATTGAAATCCGTGATCATTATAGTTTTCTAATAATTTCATTTTTCGTTCAGTGCAACGCATCAAATAATACTTCACATTTTCATCATTGTCAATAGGTGCAATTACAGCAAAAACATCTCCTGCACAATAAAAAAAACTTAACAAAATTATACATATTTAAATTTATTTCTAGATCTTTAAGTCATTAGAAAGAAATTCAAATGTTACCATCTCTAACAATATCAGAAACTCGATCATCATCGGATGATATTTTAGTTTCCTCTGATTGCATTTCTTCAAACATTGCAACAGACATTTTTCCCTTTGTATTTAGCTCTGTATGTTTCCAATCGTTTACATACATATTATTTTCACAAACGTCATTGGATTTTGTGTTGTCTATGCAAACATGAAAAAAAAAAAAAAAAAATTATGTTATCCAATGCAAACACATTTCTGGACAACTTTGTTTTAATTGAATGAAATTTTCGAGTCCCTTTTATTGTTTCAACGTCATTTCCAATTGATATATCTACGTCTTCGATCCCAATATGCCAGAAAAACCTTTATATGGAAAATTCAAAGAAGAATGCAAATACGATATCAAAATATAATCAAAGATAATCATTGCATGATAAAATCAGATTTCCAATAAAAATTAAATTGAATGTACCTTCGCACTTCCCTTGATGGGTTAGTCTCATGGCTTAGAGCTATAATGCACCATTGAACAATTTCTTTCGCGTCCACAAGTCGGCTTGCAGAGGGGTTCATTTGATATCTTTGAAGTGCTCGTTTTATGCATGCCCCTGCACCGTCATGTTCTCCTTTTCCATGGCCAGTCTCAAAGAAATTGCAACAATGTTTAATGCATGTTTTCTTATGAAGACAACACAGCCAAAAGAATGATCATGCATATTTGAATTGACCTACACATCTATCTAACCATATCCAATGTTCATTGAATGTTATTCCACGATTTTTCAAGGAATCATAATTTTTTCCAAAACAATGTTGTACAAAATATGTATCATGTGTCGATCATCACTAATATAAAAGTGATATTATTTAATGATATGTTTATGATATTCTTTAACATATGTTTATCGACGTTTTTTTCATCATGTCTATATATAATATGGACGAGCATGGAGACTTGGTCAGAATGATAGTATTCACTCTAAATTTCTTTTTGTGGAACAAATGTGTAGTTTTCTGCAAAATCAATCACTGACAAAATGGTCCCTGGTGGAAAAACTTCATGACATTTTTTGAATTGCAATTCTTGCCATCGAGCTCTATGGGAATGTTTGGTGTATTTGTAAATTTCTGCCTCAAACTTTCTCAAAAATTATATCACAAAAATTTCATCTTCTCGTAATTCAATTATTTTAACACTATTTTCACCTTCAATCGATGTATGGATATATTCATATCTCTTCCATTTCACTTTCATGTTGGACAATTATTGATCATTTATATTAGTATGATATTTGTTTTGAAATTTAGTCAAATTTCCACAATCATCGCATTTTTTTACCACCAACACATTTCTTTTTGAAAAATAGTTCATCGCTTTCTCTTTCACATAGAATTTGGGATATGAAATCACGGATAGTGGAAGGAGGAGGTGAATCCTTCCATAATGTTCTACCAAAATCAAGGAATGTGTCAATAACTCAAATTCCACATGATAACGGCAACAACAAGTGTCGCGTACGGTGATAGGTTTTACATACCATGGTTTTTGTTGAACAAAAGCACTAATTGAAACATGAATTTCACGATTCTCTTCTTTGAACTTGTTAAATAACTCTATCTGAGTGGTTTCCAAGAAATATTTTTCATATTCTTCGTATTGATTTTGTGCTATTCTTCTTTGCATCACATGCTTTGCGGTTGGCAAAACACGCGAATTGTTCTTCCAATATTCATATACTATTTTTTTTACATTTTCCCCAAGTCTATCTTTGTATGGTTGCCTACAAATATCTCTCCAACAAGCGAGTTCATCATTTACATGTATTTGCAGCCGAAATTTCTGATGTTTGTGCAAATTTTTTCGCAACGTTCCTAATGCTCGTGCCATAGATGTTACCAAATTATTCTCTTTAGTACTTTATGAAACCACTACCATATGTATTCCTCTACGTACAATTGAAACATTTTTTTGTCTAGATCTCCTAATTGAATTTATAGCACTACTTATATTGTGTATCACATTTTCTTTCATTTTTTTATCTTTGGTTGATTTTCAAATACCCAGTAGTGTCGTAGCTTCTTTTAATTTCCTTAATGATAGGAGACCTTTCAACATTTGAGCTTGAACTGTCCCATGCTCCTTTATGAAATACGTTTCAAAAATGCGGTTAACACAATATCGTATATAATGGTTAGGTTTTTTTATCTCCATATGTGTGAGTGTCAAAATTTTCTAACATCTCATCATCGACACTGATTTCATCTGTACATATTCGAATAAATAGTACATAATAAGTTTACATATTCAATAAATAACTAAATTAATAAATATATGTATAATTTCAATAATACGTGCATGTGTTCAATATATATATACATATGTACATACCTTGTGATTCAGTTTCTTCACTTGAATTTCTTTTAATATTTTCACCATCTTCAATCATTGGTTCAATATCTCTTTCACTTTCTCTTTCAAAATTTTGTATTTCATCATTAATGTTTTGAGGAATATTTCTCTCTGTTTACATTGCAAAATATTTTTCTTGAATTAGTTCATCAAACAAAAATTAAGCTTCACATTTTACACTAGGAAAATTTTAAATATATCAATAGATCATAATATTTACATTTACATTCCTGCTTCAATTTCTAGTTGAGGTTGATTTCCCCTTCAATATTTGAGAGTGCTTCTATCTTTCTTTTATGAGATTGTCTCGTCTCTTCTCTATGTTCCTCAGGGTCTCTTTTTCGATCATATTTTCTCACACAATTCCTTCGATTTCCCATGATAATAGAGTATGAAGTTCAAAAAATTTCCTTCAAAAATTTAGACAATAACTCAATTAAAATAAGCATCAATAAAAGATTAAATTTAAAAAAACTAATTTTAAATTTTTTTCAAAAAATACATACTCCAATTCAAAACACTTACTTCAAAAAATCCGAGAAAAAAATGTCTTATAAAAATGAAACGAAGCTCAAAATATTTACTTCAACTCAAAACACGTACTCTAAAAATTTGAAATTAAGCCCAAATATATACTTTAAAAAAAAATGAAGAACAAAAAACATTCAAAAAAATGTATCACATACCTCCAAGAAATGTCCTTTGAATGTACGTCCAAGAAAATTTCTTAAACCCAAAACAATTCTTTGCAAAATCAGATCACCTCCAACAAATGTCTTCGAAGAAAAGTCCTTAAACCCAAAACAATTCTTTGCAAAATTAGACCGCCTCCAAGAAATGTCCTTAAACCCAAATCTCCAAGAAATTATTTAAACCCAAACTGTAAAATTAGACCAAATATGCGAAATGTGTGAAAATTATGAAAGATTCGCGGCATTTTGTATTTCCACGAAAAAAAATTTGGAGGGGCTCCGTGAAACTTTTCGGCCGACGGAAAAGTAGGCAGAAGTTTGGACGAATTTTGAAAAAAAGTTCTGGCAAACTTTTAAAAAAAAATTGGCCAAACTATTAATGCATGAGACTTAACGGCGCATTTGCGCAAAAACTAGTTCGGCCAAACTAATGCGTCACCAGTTACGCAGATCCAAGCTCTGAATACGTTTCTGCAACTTTGGACTGATTAAACTCCATGAAACATTCTAAATTAACTGTCGGAACCAAGACAAACATTTTCAGACTTGAATATACTTTCAAGAAATATAAATTTTATGGAATTTCATAAATATTTACTAATTTTAATTAATTTTGTAATAAAATGGGTGCAAACAATTTTTTAGGGTCATTGTGATTCAGTGAAATCAAAATTTTGTCTCTCCCAAAATACATTGTAAAAGAAATTGAAAAAATTATGGGGCATTACATTGGTCCGTCGTCTCTAAGGGGTAGCTTTTAGATTTTTAGTTTATAACTTATATGTTAAGAAATTTCTTGCATCGCGAAACATACTCAAAATATGTAGTTTTTTCATATTGGACCAGTTTAAAAAATTCTAGTAATTATGATATGCATCCATTGGCTTTGCAAATATGATGAAAACGAAGTAGACTCTGTTTAGATTGTTGTAACACATTTTTTTTTCTCAAAAACACAAATTTTCAAAGAATACAACATTGCGTATTAACATGACTTCTTATGAATCCTTTGATTGTTAAAAAACACACACTCAAAGAAATGCTAAGTTGACATATCAAATGTGCATAAAGAAATTCCAAAAAATAAATGATAGAAAGCTAAAAAAAAATTGACAACTTTTTTTTTATCACAAAATGAAATTCTAAACAGAAAAATTGTTATATTTTGCAGAAAGTTGAAGAATCGAAAAAAATGGAAGTTTTTTCTAAAAAAAGGGCAAAAAATGTAACCCAACTTCACATTTTCACCCTTTTAGTTAACTATAGTGCTTGCATGTGGTACATGTGCACATTAACAGAACATAAGGCACACTTAACTTCAGTTAGCTTTAAATACCCATAATTATTGCATGTACAACTAAGCTTAACTTAGTTTCTTATGTATTGATTCTCAAATAGATATTTTGTAATCAAATTGAGTCTTGATTTCAATTTTTCTTTTTCAATTCTTGTAAGTGTGTGAAAGTATTCTTCAGCTAGATTTGTATTTTTTCTCTAATAATTTTACATGGTATCAAAGCTACAGGGGATTGGAGAAGGTGCATGAACAATATTTTGTAGGTTTGAAGATCAAATAATTGGAAATTGTTTGGAGATTTGAATTACAAATCAAAATATTTTAGAACTGTCGCAATTTTTGCTATAACTACAAAGGTGAAATAATGGATTTCTCATCTTCAACTATTCTTACTCAGTATAACTACTTTCAATGGAATCCAGATATTTTACTTCACCTTAGTGGCAAAGGCTTGTATCGGATAGTTATGAATATGGAATTTGAACCCAATTCTGCCATTAAAAAATCCAAATACTTCAACAGAATGGAATAGGCTTTTGGTCTTCTATCATTATCCATATCGCCAACATTGTGTTTCCATGTGGAAACATGCAGCACTCTGAATGAGGTGTGGACAACCTTGGAGAATTTATTTGGAAAGCAAGATGAGATGTGGGCTCGTATTCTCGAAAATGAGCTAAATTCCTTAGATCCAAACAAATTTGAGAACATTCAATATGTCTTTACAAAATTCAAATAATTTCTTCTAAAATTACATGATTTCGGGATCAAAATTCATCCTTTCTATTCTGTCTAAATTAGGCCCTAAATATTTTGTTTGTGTTTCTACATTTCATACAATTATACATGTGACTGGAGATAAATGTAAAATTCCCAAACATGATGTATTTATTGAGTCTCTCATTCATCCACGAGATAAGCTCATCAAATGGGTTCATTAAAGTCTCCAAATGCATGTGCACTTTCCATTCATGAGAAAGGAAAGTCCAACTCGAAACCAAATTAGAAATCCAAAGGAAAAGGAAAGGCAAGAGATCTAGATCCAATAAAGGGAGGAAATCCAAAACCTCTAGATGATTCTTCCAACTCCAGGGGTAAGAAGGGAATGAAAGGAAACTCCAAGTGTCCTTATTGTAATATAGGTTATCATCCTGAATCCTCTTGCGTGTAGAAGACTATTGATCTGATGGAAAGGAATCTTAGCAAAATAATCTTGGTTATCACATTCTAGAAAGTTCCAAGAAGAAGACGGAGGAAAAACCATCAGAAGCAAGGGGTAATGGTCATGCTTTTATTGGTCTTAATTCTACACCGAAAGAATGGATCATCGATTCAGGGGCTTTGCATAATATGGTTTCTTCAAAGGAATCATTTTATTCTCCACATGCATACTCGGGACCTCCTATTCTAATGGGGGGGAATTTTGCATATGAAGGAATTGGACAAGAAAGAGTGCAATTCAAAGATGTGATTTTTGAGCATGTCTTGCATATTCCAAGTCTTTCTGTGAATATTCTTTCAATGTATCAAATGACACACATAGGCATCAAAAGGAAAGTGGAATTTACCTTGGATTCCATGAGAATTTATGATATGCAAACCAACTTGAATATTGCATTTGGAAAGCTAAATGACCAATGTCCTCTGTATACATTTTATGATTTTGCTCCTCAATCAGATTCTATTTTTCTACTTACGCATGCAAATGAAGAAAGTGGGATTTGGAACGAGAGATTTAGGCACTTGAATTTCAAATATATGCAACAAATTAGCAAGCAAGGGATGGTTAAAGAATTTCCGGCCATTAAAGTTTCAAGTGGTGTTTTTAATGGATGTGCTTTTGGAAATAATCCACAAGACACATTCGAGAAAGGGAATGCATGGAGATCCTCTTCACCTTTGGAAATGTACATAGTGATCTCATGGGTCCATTTCCAATAATTTCAATGATAAAATCAAGATATGTGTTGTCATTTATAGATTATTGCAGATGATTCACTTGGGTTTACTTCTTGAAACTCAAATCTGAAGTTTTTCAACATCTAAAGATTTTCAAAGCGTATGAAAAAAATCAGCCTAGAAAACACATCAAGATTCTCTGCATAGATAATGGGAAGGAATATTTCAGCAAATATATCCAAAATATTTGTAACGAAGCAAGCATACAGTTGCAGCATATAGTTCCTTACACTCCACAGCAAAATGGGGTGGCTGAAAGGAAGAATAGATCTTTGAAAGAGATGGTCAATTATGTGTTGTATACAAGATATCTTTAGATATCTCATCAAGAATTTTGTTGGGAAGGTAAATCCCCTCTGCGGACAGAGGCGATCCCTACTAGCCCAGCAGGGGTCTAGCAACAAACAAACAATGCTATGACGCAGGCTCCTAGTTACGAATGAAAGATTTGGGATAAGAACCTAACTGGATTCCAGCGCTCGATCTGAAAAAGAGATGTCCCCGTCCTTCAGTCCTGGCAGATCACAATCCTTCCACGATCTCCGTGGATGAACACCTGCACACAGAAAGAACAAACAGATACAAGCATAGGAACCAGCATACGTAACTAAACATCGTTCAGAAAAGACATTACTCGCATTAACATAATGGAAAAAGGAGTGGAACCATAATCATAGTCATCTATTAAAGTGGTAAACGAATAGAAGTTACAACCAAGTTCTGACGCTGCAGCCTCCTTCGCGCGGGTCTCCGGTCGTCCACATCTCGCAAGGCTCGCCAAGGAAAGGGAAACCTCTCCAGAGTCTCATAACAATGGTCTCCTCGCTTGAATGGGCCTTAAGGGAAAGAAGGATTCTTTTCAGCACAAAGGCGCTTGGGTATAGGGAGATGCAAAGCTTCAGCACTTCAAGACTAGCTTGCCATGGATCTGAGCAAGCTTTTATAGATGGGGAAGGAGGGAGTTGGGATCCCTATTATTATGGGATGGGCCCTATCAACAAGGAAGGTTCCATAGAAGGTGGCAAAACTACTTCCTTTCCATAGAACTCCCGTAGCCAAACCTCCCAACTCAAGATAGGCAGTGGTTGTGAGTTTGTTTGAACTCAACTTCCGCCATCCATATATAAAAACAGTCCCTAAAATGGGTGGCGCGATTGCTGCTCTATGACAGAGCGCCAAGTGGCGCGACCTCTTTACAGGATTTCCCTGAGTGGCGCGAGTACTGAACTGTCTACCCGCGCCAATGCAAAAAGAGCTGTTTTTCATGGATTTGCAAGGAGATGTCTCAAGGGGAAATGAAGCTCATACTCAGAGGGATGCATTGATGATGTTTTCAAGGCATGACAGTGTTCACAGGTCACATAATGGGTCCTCCATTGTGCGGGACGGGGAATGGTAGGGACGGTGACAAATTATTGTGTAACAGATGCCCCCTAAAGCATGAGGCCCGAGAGAGAGAGGGGTGAAATGCTTTACGAGAACATGTCCAACTGAAGGCCCGCCGTCGGAAAACCTGCACAGAAAGATACAACTGATATCTCAAGTACATGATGTATATATATGGTATGGACGCAGCCATCCGAACAGAGTATGCTATAATCCGGATCTAGGGTATGGGCGCAGCCATCCAATTAAGATCAAACAAATAGACTCAGGTATGGTCGCAGCCATCCAATCATTGAGTCATGTACATAATGACAATAATCCACAATCGCAGCCTGGATTACAACAGACACAATCCAGGGTCTTGCGCTCCATCTCGACCCAAATAAGTACAAGTTCTAGCACGCGAATATGTGAGCTGATGTCGAACATGCAAGAACATCGCCTGATTACCAGCCAATGATGAAAGCCGTTAACAGACGCGAGAGGAACCAACAATAATGACAATGGTCCTCAAGGTACTACAGGTACAATCCACGGCGTGTGAATAAATGAGCTGACGTCGAACACCCGCAGAATCATCCGATCGGAGGTCAATAATGAAAACCTCTCGTCGAATGCGACGAACCTGCCATTAAGGCATGCAGGCCCCAAGGTACCATCAGGAGTCTCTAGACCAACTTCCCGGATAATGAGTTGAAGTCGACAGGAAGTGACCTTGATCGAAGGTGGGCCATAATGATTCCCACATCATCGACACGAGACAGAGGAACATAATGTTTTGTTGTGAATCAGGATCGTATGAGAAACAGAGGAAGGTTGATATTTGCAGAAGCCAACTTCTCTTGAACATATGAACGGCACGACAGTGGACTTGGCAGTATTTGACATCAACGGATCAGAGGTCATGGTGATGAGGCAGTGAACAGATGAGAGGTCAAAAAAGATTACCCAAACCCATGGAGGCAAAGTGAAGCAACGAGATGAGATGTCCCCAACCCGACACGAATGCAGACAAGTGCCATGTTCAAGAGCGACATACTGCCGACGACAACGACGATGGTTCCATTTTTCCCCCACCATTTCTGGCGAGTACCCCAATTATTTTTGATGACAAGCTTGAAGGGGATAGCATATGCTTGTGATATAAGTCCGCCCTTCGGGCGAATCCATCCTAGTGCATTTAACGAGTCCTAGGAAGGAGAAACTCGGAGAACGTCATTTTGACGGAATCCAATGTCATCAGGGTTTAACGAGTCTGACAAAGGAAGAACTCGGCGTCTTTTCATGTTTAGAGAGTTTGAAAAGACAGCGGAAAAGAAAACTCCACAGGTCCCTTTTCGTAAATAGTTTCCCAGATCCGAAAAGGTAGAAAACAATATCCGGGAAAACCTCCTAGTCGCGATAGGCTAGGGTATTCCTTTTCGTAATCGATCCAGCCCAGCCCGAAAAAGGGTTAAACTTATACTGGGTGAATGTCGATTCGTGTCCATTTTAACGAGATCGAAACGACAAGGGCCTCGGCGATCTTTTCATATTTAGAGAGTCAGAAAAGAGCTGAAAGATGACTCCACAGTGACTTTTTCGTGTATTTACCGAGTCCGAAAAAGTATAAAATACAACTCGTTTCCACCTTTTAAGTCGCAAAAACCTGTCACTGCACATACCCAACAAGCGTAAAATCCATTTTTGACATAACACATGCAAATATTTGACAAGAAATAACTTTTTAAAACACATTTTAACGTTGAAAAGTTATAAATACGTCCAATGGTAAAAAATGAAATTACTTTTTACTATTTACCTTGTGGAGAGTAGCAGTGGTTCATTTGGAGCAGAAAAGATGTTTACACACCACACCATGTACACAAATGACAATCACACACCTATGTACACACACCACACCAAGAAATCAATTCAGGCATAGTATTTCTTAAGGTACAACCCATTCCTCGGTTGCGCCAATGGAACTCCTTCGTAGTCGATAAGCTCGTAGGCCCCATTTTTCAACACGCGTTTTACTATATAGGGACCGTGCCACATGGGCTGGAGTTTACCGGCACCAAGTTTATCATGTGCTTGATCATACAAGAGGACTAGGTCTCCTCCAATGAAAGAACGGGGAGAAACAGATTGATCAAAATGGGATTTGACCCTCTTCTTTTGTGCTTCGATGATCAAAGCAGCTAGACGACGGGTTTCATCCAACCGTTCAAGGTACAGAAGACGCTCTTCTTCAGGGGAAGTATCCGGTAAGAGATCCACAGCTAACTTAAGCGAAGGAATTTCACATTCAACCGGCAAAGTAGCTTCCAGACCGTACACCAGTTGAAATGGTGTGAATCCGGTTGCACTTTTCGCAGATGTTCGGTATGCCCATAGAGCTGAGAACAGTTGGAGATGCCAACTGGATTTATGAATCCCAACTGTTCGTTGAAGCATAGTGACCAAAACTTTGTTCACCGCTTCAACCTGACCGTTAGCTTGAGGGTAGTATGGCGTTGAGCTGTCGTGACGCAGGCCCAACGCAGCTGTCAGCTCCGCCATCATGTAATCACGGAAATGAGTACCATGATCAGTGACGATAGCTTGAGGGACCCCGAATCGTGCAATAACATGGTTGAATAAAAAGGAAGCAGCCGTTCTTCCGTCAGCAGCAAGTGTAGGCATCGCCTCGGCCCACTTAGTGAAGTAGTCGACGACGACAATGATATACGCATGCCCCCCGGCCGAGTGAGGGTTACACGTCATAAAATCTACGCCCCATTTCGCGAAAGGGCCGACGGTAATAACGGGATGCAAAGGCACCGGCGGCGCGCGCATCTTGCGCTGAAAAATCTGGCACGGATGGCATTTTCGGACTGCAGTGATGCAATCCTTGAATATAGACGGCCAGAAGTAACCTGCCCTCAGAATCTTTTGGGCAGTGGCATATCCTGACATGTGTCCACCACAGGCGCCACTGTGGCAGTCATTCAAGACTTTCTCAGCCTCGTCCAAGGTAAGGCATCGTCGGAGCACCGAATCTACTCCAATGCGATATAGGGTATCTCCCACTATGCGGTAGGGTTGGGACTGGTGCCGAATCCGACGGCGTGCAGCTTTATCCAACTCAGACCGGAATGTCGCGGTCTGAAGATACACTATGATGTCCCCGTACCAAGGATCACGAGTATCAATAAGAAACAACGTTTCGTCCGGAATATGATCTTCAGAGTGTTCAGGAAGAGAGTCTGTAGGGAGAGAACAAATCAAGTCCGCGAAGACCAGTGATTTAGTTGACTTGGCAGTGGTGAACTCCAAATCAAACTCCTGCAGGATGACAATCCATTTGGAGTACTTGCCCCCCAGCAATTGTCTGGAAAGACTATATGTCATGGGGTTGCAGTCTGAAACCACTGTGATCGTGCGCAAAAGGATGTAATGGCGGAAGCGCTGTACAGCGTGTACGGCTGCTAAGGCCAACTTCTCAACATGTGCGTAACGCGTTTCCGGGTCGAGAAGGTTCCGAGAGAGGTAATAAACAACGTGTTCATCACCGTTCTCGTCATCCTGCACCAAGACCATGGCGATGGTACTTAATGCGGCGGCTAGATACAAAGTAAAGTCGCGGTGGTAGTCGGGAGGACGAAGCAACGGAGCATTGACTAGCAATGTCTTCAGCTTCTCAAAGGATTCTTGAGCGATTTCGTCCCAATGAAAGGGAACATTCTGCTTTAATAAACGAGTGAATCCTTTGGCCACCTCGGCGTAGTTCGGGATGAAGCGCCTAAGAAAATTCGCTTTCCCTTGCAGACTCTGCAACTGATAAAGGGAGGAGGGTGACGGGAGATTTATAATGGCCTCAACCTTCAGAGGGTCGAGGCGAATTCAGTCTTTCGAGACTATAAAGCCTAAAAGACGGCCAGAGTCGACGCAGAAGACGCACTTATGAGGATTCAGCCTAATATTGTAGCGTCTGCAGCGAAGAAATATCTGGCGAAGATGTTCCGGATGATCCTCTCGCTTACCCGAATGGGCAGGCAAGTCGTCCAGATAAGGCTGGACAATATGGCGAATATCATGAAAAGTATATGACATAGCACGTTGAAACGTGGCGCCAGCGTTCTTTAAGCCGAACGGGAGTTTTTTATATGCAAAAGTGCCCCACGGACAGATGAATGTGGTCTTATGTTGATCCTCAGGTGCAATGTTAATCTGGTTGTAACCTGAGAAACCGTCCATTAAGGAGTAGATCTCACTTCCAGCGCAATCGTCGATAATCTGATCGATAAACGGAGTGGGATAATTGTCCTTAGGACAGGCGCGATTGATGTCGCGATAATCTACGCAGACTCGAATGGTACCCTGTTTCTTATCGACAGGGACGATATTGGACACCCATTCTGTAAGGGGGATAGGGTAAATAAACCCCGCGTTCAGAAGTTTTTCAACCTCTGCCTTGATAGCGGCGGCTTTCCGAGGATGCATGGGATGCAAGCGTTGGCGCACGGGTTTCGCGCCTGGATAGGTTGGAATTTCGTGCACGACAATACTAGGATCAATTCCCGGCATTTCCTCGTAGGACCATGCAAAGACATCTCTGAACTCTTTAAAAAGTTCCGTATAGACCTGGATTTCTTCAGGAGAACAGGTCACACCCACATGAATGTTCTCAACAATCCCCGGTTGGACAGAGATGTTGATAGGAACCGTTTGAGTAATGTTACTCAGATTGCCTTCCGAAAAGACCTCATGTGTCAAAATCGGTGTTTGAAGAGGCGGGGAAGGAACCTGAGTAGCATAGCGCTCGAGACAATCCGTCATTGCCCCCAAGCTAGGCATAAACGAGGAACGATGATGCCCATCGCCCCAAGGGAGCTCCTCCAGAGACATAGTTTCAATTATAGCCTCATCTGAGGGAAAAGTCTCTCTAAGAGGATCAGGCGAATCAGCCTGACCAAGCCAGGGGGATTGTGAGTAGACGTCAAGAGCCATGCTCATCGGAGCATGCTGAGGAGGTGGAGGGTCCGATGCAGCAACAATCTCACAGTAGCTGATCTCTACCGGCGTTAAAGGCATGGACTCTCCAAACTCATATACCTGCTCAGGTGTAGGAATCAGCCAGGGGTCATCAGTCCTGGACAACATGTTGACTTGAGCGGTATTCGGTGGCGGCGCAGGGAAAATACCCATGAGGACCGGGTCTTTGAAAAGACCAGGTCCTATACTGTCTGGTGGATTCGGAATTTGATCCACATACGGCACATTGTTCTCGGAGCTCGAGGTAAAAAATGACAACTGGTCTACTGTCACAATCTTGCCCTCGTGAGGGAACTTGATGAATCGAAAGACAGTAGACGGCACGCAGAGCATGGCATGGGTCCAGCTGCGGCCAAGAAGTATGTTGTAGTTGAGTTTAGCGTCAACTACTTCTACTTCCACGTTGACGGTTTTTCCCCGTAATGTAATCGCCAGACTCTCGAGAACTCCCAGGGGTTTAGATTCCCGGCCATCAAATGCCTCAAGGGCATTGGGAGATGACGATAAAGTTGGGGAACCGATGGCTCTCCAACAAGCGGAGGACATAACACAAGTAGATGCACCCTCATCTACGACGGCTCTATGAACGTCCAGGCCGTTAATCCCGACTTGAATAATCAAAGCGATTTGATGTGGAAGCCGGGGAGTAAAATTCTCCAGATCAAAGGTGAGAAGGCTCGAATCGGCGGGGTCAATACCACCGATGGCAGACAACAAAGCCTTCCGTTGTGAAGGACAACTTTGAAGAACCTCAAGTGCGGACATGGCACATGGCGCCTGGGCCAGATCCTCAACAATACTGTAATGTTGAGCGGCGCGGGCGTTTGGATTATAAGAGGATCTCCGAAGAACACCCTTGGGAGGTGGTTTCACAACGGGTTCGAGAGTCGGCTTCTCAATTTCCAATGAACCAGAAGCAGGTGCGGGAGGCGGTCCATCCGCCACAGCCTTCCCGGGTGCCTGCTGCTGATTATTGTAATCCTTGGACCTCGTAGCGATAGTGATAGGTGCATTAGTCTTCATCATGAAAACTTGAGACCCAACCGGTGCAGATGATGAACTTTGTTCGACCATCTGGGTCTGCTGAGATGGAAACGGCTCCTTTAAAACAGCCGGAGTTCCCTTTGAGCCTTTAAGAAGTTGACTGACTTCGGATCGTCTTGGACAATCTTTAGTGTAATGGTCACCTTCACAGATGAGACAAGGAAATTTCGGCTTACGTTGTGAGCCATCCTCAAACTTGGATTTAGATTCCGGTTTTGGGGCATCAGATCTGGATTTGCCTTTGCCCTTTTTCTTCCCCTTGGAGGATTTGTCCGCAGGATTGGCCTGAACGGCATTTACCTCCGAGGTTTTACCTGAATCGGATGAGGCGGGTTTGGCAGAGGGATCGTTGGAAGAATTAGCCTTCTGCTTCCCATTCGAAGACTTCTTCGAATTTTGAGAAACGGAACCAATGACACCATCCACGGAAGGGGTGGGCTGGGTCTTTTTGGCTCCGGGCCGTGGTGCATCAGGCAGGATGTCATAAAGCGTGCCAGATTGTGAATAAACAAGATCCAAGTACTGGGCACGCGCGATAGATTGTTCCTCCGTCACACACGCTCCCATTGCGATATCCTGAGCGATTTTGTTCACAAAGGAGGTGGTGAACCAGTGAGTCAAAATCTGATCAGGTATGTGAAACTTGATCAGTCGACGACGGCGCCGCCACTCATGGATGTGATCCGAAATGTGAGTGGCCGAGTCCTGCTTCAGGGAAGACAGGAGGTGCGTCCCAGTCTCATACCGGACTGGTAACTGGAAATGCGTGAGGAAAGCCATAGCTAACGAGTCGAAATCCTGAAAAATACCACGGGACAGCTCTATGTACCACTTAGCAGCAGCTCCTGTTAACGTACGCTGGAAAAGACGCAAACGAACTGAATCGTCTGTCCAAGAGTTAGACGAACACCAGAGGTGATACGTCATCACATGCGCCTGGGGGTCTTCTCCCGATTTGCCCTCAAACTTGGGACAATCTCCTGGTATCTTGGTTGGAACCGGAGGCCAATGTGGATTGTGAGAAATCGGATCATTGGTCAACTTTGAAACGTCCGGCAAGTCCAAGGTAGCCAGGAACGGCAATGGAGGGTTAATTCCCGTGCCAGTCCCAGAATAAGGTCCGGTACCCATGCTCCACGATGGTTGTGAATATCCCTGCCCCCATGGGTTCTGTCCCGTAGGATTCTGACCGTGAGGGGTATAATTCGTATAGCCAGACTGATTTGGTTGCTGGTAACCATTGTGTGGGGCCTGATAACCAGGGTTCGGGCCCTGATTAGACGTCTGCCCCGTATAAGCAGCGTTTGGATTTGGCTGCTGAGCATAGTTAGAACCGTGAGGAGGAGGAGGATACTGAGAGCCTCCAGAGTGGTTATAGTTCGATTGAGACTAACCATGAGGATAATAACCACTCTGAGGATGAGTAGACTGCTGATAAGTGGAACCCTGCGGAGCCTGGTACGTAGGGCGCAGCTGTTGATTTGGCTGCGGCATTGAGTGAGCAGGCTGGTGAGCAGTGTGAACGAAATGAGGGGGCTGGCCTGAATGAACAGGTTGACCCGAATGAGGGGGTGCTCCTGAATGAACAGGTTGACCCGAATGAGGGGGTGGCGCTGGTTGCGCAGGCTGACCCGGTTGTAAGTGAGCCCCAGGTTGCACCGAATAAGCCGGTTGGCCTGGAGGCGGGACACCAGGTTGTACCGGATGACCCTGTTGGCCCAGTGGTGGAACAGGACCAGGTGCTTGCTGGAAACCAGTTTGACCCGAAGCAGAACCATAAAGAGGTCCTTGCTGATATGCAACGTTAGAGACAACAGATACCGTTGCTGCATTCCCAGAAGGAAGGCCGATTTGCCCCCAGTCCATAGGTCGGTTCCCGTTGATACCCCTAACAGGTCGAGCAGGTTGACCAGCAGGGTTATAATATGGTCCTTGCGGATTATAGAATGGCCCTTGCTGGCCCGCAGAGTAGCCTTGATTGGGCTGTCCCTGTGGGTCGTACTGATAGCCAGGTTGGCCTGCAGGTTGACCTTGGAAAGGTTGTGCCCGCAAGTTCTGAGCCTGGTTGTACGGTAAACCTTGAACATAAAGATAGGCCTCAGGAGCAGGGAGACGCAAAATGTCCCCATGCTCGTCAAGCTGACCCGGAAAACCATACACGGGGGTGCCGTCTTGTGCATAATGCGAAAAGAAAGACCAATAAGGATCTTGGGGGAGTTGTCCAGCTCCGGCGTTCGGCTGCTGCAAAAACAACCGATACTCCTCCGGAGAGATATTCTCCGGTATAGCAGTAGCTAGATAAATGTCCTCTGGAGTTGGCCCAGATCTAGAAGCAGATGCTGAGGCAACAGCAGAAGAGGTAGCCACACAAACAATGGGTCGCACGGGAACAGAAGTGACGGGCGTCGAAGGAGACACCCCGGGTGTAGTGGCAGCTGGCCTCGAAGCAAGAGATGATATTCCCATAGAGGCAGCAGCTGAAATAATCTGACCCAGAGATCTGTATCCCTGTGGTAAAGAAGGACCAGCTGACGATGTGGTAGCCGGCTCAGACTCGTCTCCCTCAAACAATCTACGAGGGATGCGCTGGTAGTCATCAGACCCGGGAATTTCCTCACCAGAATTACTCATGGTTGATCCTGCCGTTAAATCATGCAGAAGACGGCGAGGACTAGGAGGAAAAACAGCAGCAATAAACGGTGAACCCGATGTAAGAGAAAGGAAATCAGCTCCTAATCTCAATTCAGACACAGGGTCTGAAAAGGGCCAGTGGAACTCAACTGGCTCTCCAAAGGGTTGCTCAGCGAGGACCGGTCCCCCGTCAGGGAACTCGGAAACAACAGGCTGCTACGGTTCAACAGAAGGCTCAGAAGCCTCTGAAGAATCGTCTGTGTAAGGACTACCAGTAGACGAAACCGAGGGTTCCGCCACCGTGACAAAAGACTAGAAGAAGAGAGCACACACACACACGGGCTGAAAACGAATTAAGACACACGATCAAACAGTCACAAGCAATATCTAAACGGGTGTGTTATCGTGGGAGATTGATTTTACCACATTGGAAAATAAACAAATTCTACCGTTTCATGTTTTAAGAGTCAAGAAACGATAAAAAGATGACTCTATCTCTTTCAGAGTTGACACAAGCGTGAAAGGACAAGCGCTTAACGGTCTTTTCAAGTTTAGGGAGTCAGAAAAGACCAAATGACTGCTCAGGAAAAACTAGGCACAAAGGGTGTACCAGATAGCCGTGAACTGCAATATACACCTTGGTTTCAAAATGAAACAGAAATCGACCAAGGACTTTCCGTGCGTGCAGGTAGTCTCCCCGAATGCTGTGTTCGGTGTATCACGGGTAAAAGGCGGCAGACTCGGCTTCCTGTGGATAAAGGATTGCAAACCTATAGGGGTCTCCCTTTATATACTCGACGGTACGGGGAGCGCAAGTCCGTACTAGTGCTGTCTAAAGCCAATAGGCGAACGACAGCTGCTAGGTTTAACGACGCCCGAACACGTCTCTAGCCTAGACCTTCTAAATATGTTGCGTTAAGTTCCAATGTTGCCTTAGGTTAATTGAATGAATTTTACAGTTGATCTTCAATTAAGTTTCAATTTCCAGGCCTTATCGTATGTAGTGTCTCC
Organism: Pinus albicaulis; assembly: GCA_034641835.2. Lineage (NCBI taxonomy): Eukaryota > Viridiplantae > Streptophyta > Pinopsida > Pinales > Pinaceae > Pinus > Pinus albicaulis. The sequence continues at coordinate 1,154,378,928 of CM076579.1, read as the reverse complement.
TAAATGCAAGCTATATGCCACGATGCAACATTTCGCTCGATGAAAACTAGTTAAATGAGAGTTGAGAGCTTTAATACAAACGAAATGAACGGAATACAAACAAGAATGTCTCTAATGCAACTAATGCAATTGCACATTTTTCATTCAAACACTAATCACTAGTGATACGGAAAAGATGACAATTTGCACTAATTAAAAAAAAACAAAAGAGATTATATTTTTTTTTTAAAATTTTCAATGTCTAATGGTTAATGTGCACTGAAAACAAAAGGAACAATTAGAGAAATGATAACTAAGAGAGCAAAGCAAACAACATTCACTCACCAAGCAAGCAACCAAATCTCTAAATCGACCCAAAGTCTCTCAAACCGAAGAAAGACTCAAAAACACCCCAATGGACCGTGTGATCTGGGTCCGAAGCAAGGGCAAACGAATCCTGAATGAAAGAACGAACAAACACTCAAAAGACGCAACAAAACAATCAAAGACTGCTAAGAGGGCGTGGAGAATCAATCAACAAGTCGACAGGACAATCAAGACACCAAAACTCCCAAGGAGGGCTCGATTCACTATGCCACTAGATGCCCTAGGGCTCAAATCGTGAAACCGATAGATAGAGGCAAACAACCAAAGGATAGCGGTGAATTCCAGTCAAACCAGGCTCCAATGCGCTCAAACAATCAGGAAGTCAAGAAGAAAAGTATTGGTCAAGCTCAGAAAGCCAAAAATTGAAGAAATTCAAAAAAGTCACAGGGGTGGCGCGACTGTGGCCTTGAAACTAGCGCCAGAGGCCGAGTGGCGCGAGACAGACAAATGCAACACGCGCCAAGTGGCGCGACTGTCAGGTAAAAACCCGCGCCAGTCGAATTCTTCAATGAAAACTAAAAACAAGCTAATCCGAGAAAAAGACCAACACAAGCTAAGCAAACCACAAGGCTAAAATAATGAAAGAACCCAACCCAGAAGGTTCATCAAGCAAGGAGAAACAATCAAAGCGAACCGATCATAAACGAGACAAGGAAAACCGGACGGCTCCCCAGCGGAGTCGTCAATTTGTTGGGAAGGTAAATCCCCTCTGCGGACAGAGGCGATCCCTACTAGCCCAGCAGGGGTCTAGCAACAAACAAACAATGCTATGACGCAGGCTCCTAGTTACGAATGAAAGATTTGGGATAAGAACCTACCCGGATTCCAGCGCTCGATCTGAAAAAGAGATGCCCCCGTCCTTCAGTCCTGGCAGATCACAATCCTTCCACGATCTCCGTGGATGAACACCTGCACACAGAAAGAACAAACAGTTACAAGCATAGGAACCAGCATACGTAACTAAACATCGGTCAGAAAAGACATTACTCGCATTAACATAATGGAAAAAGGAGTGGAACCATAATCATAGTCATCTATTAAAGTGGCAAACGAATAGAAGTTACAACCAAGTTCTGACGCTGCAGCCTCCTTCGCGCGGGTCTCCGGTCGTCCACGTCTCGCAAAGCTCGCCGGGGGAAAGGGAAACCTCTCCAGAGTCTCGTGACAATGGTCTCATTGCTCGAATGGGCCTTAAGGGAAAGGAAGGATTCTTTTCAGCACAAAGGCACTTGTGAATAGGAGATGCAAAGCTTCAGCACTTCAAGACTAGCTTGCCATGGATCTGAGCAAGCTTATATAGATGGGGAAGGAGGGAGTTGGGATCCCTATTATTATGGGATTGGCCCTATCAACAAGGAAGGTTCCACAGAAGGTGGCAAAACTACTTCCCTTCCATAGAACTCCCGTAGCCAAACCTCCCAACTCAAGATAGGCAGTGGTTGTGAGTTTGTTTGAACTCAACTTCCGCCATCCATATAAAAAACAGTCCCTAAAATGGGTGACGCGATTGCTGCTCTATGACAGAGCGCCAGTGGCGCGACCTCTTAACAGGATTTCCCTGATTGGCGCGAGCAGTGAACTGTCTACCCGCGCCAATGCAAAAAGAGCTGTTTTTCATGGATTTTGCAAGGAGATGTCCCAAGGGGAAATGAAGCTCATACTCAGAGGGATGCATTGATGATGTTTTCAAGGCATGACAGTGTTCACAGGTCACATAATGGGTCCTCCATTGTGCGGGATGGGGAATGGTAGGGACGGTGACAAATTACCG